>JAJLRJ010000012.1:27692720-28292720 GCA_024195265.1 Dendrophyllia cribrosa
TAATCTGTTATAACAATAGCACGGTAAAAAGGCGTTCAGTGCTTAAAGTGCCTATCACCCCTAGAAAGTTATTTTCAAAATCAACTGTATGTTCATTGAATAGTTGAATGGTAGAATATTTCTTGTTTTGAACGTCGCGTTTGTGAGTTATAGAGATTTGAATTTACAAAATGCTAATTAGATTACGCCAAGCCGGGAATTTGCCATTATTTCTACGCCAATTTACAATGCGCAGTTTACAGCTTGACGATAATTAATTTGATAAATACTAAAAATAAACTGTAGATAGTCAATTGATTCGTAAAAAATATTACTTGGATGTGAAAACAAGTAATTGTATAATAAATGATTCCCGGGTTGACGTCATCTAATTAGCATTTTGTAAATTCAAATCTCTCTCGGCGCCTCGGGGGTTATATATAACAGCTCATATTCCGCTCGTCCTCGATGAATAACTGTTAAATATTGATTTTTCCAAATCGTTTATAGTTGAGTGATGCCGAGTCACAAAATAAAGACCGTTTCCAAAAAGTCTTCTGTGAATGCGTACAATTACTTCGAACTCTGTGTCGTTTAAGTGCCGACGGGCCTGTGAGATAAATTAGAACAAGCCCCCATCCAATCTATTAAGCCACCCTCTCTAATAAGCCCCCCCCACCACTCAAAAGCGCTAGAAATAAATAATCCTTAGGGGGGACTTATATAATAAAGGATTTACGGTAGATCGAGCAAACAATCATTAATCATTATGGAAACTATTCGGCCGTAGCCTATGATTTCCGCTTACAGCATCGTTTATAGTTGAGTGATGCCGAGTCACAAAATAAAGACCGTTTCCAAAAAGTCTTCTGTGAATATGTACAATTACTTCGAACTCCGTGTCGTGTAAGTGCCTAGGAGGGGACTTGAACGTAACTATGGATCCAGGCCTAGATTGCTCGGGTGGGAACCCTGTGTTAAAAGATTCAGTTAGGTGTGTGGAGGACATGATGATGAGTTATGATTTAGTTGACATCTGGCGAATCCGCAATCCCAAAAGTAAGAAATATTCTTGGCGACAAAAAAGCCCAATTATTCAAAGGCGCCTTGATTATTGGCTCATTAGTGATTCCTTACAAGATGATGTAGCTAAAGTCGACATAGTGACAGCTATAAGAACGGATCACCATGCAATAACTTTAGAAATTGATAGTCTAGATGATCAGCAGCGTGGCCCATCTTTTTGGAAGTTTAATAACAGTCTATTAGATGATGCTGCCTTCGTTGAACGTTTACGCGAAAACTTTCCCAAGTGGCTGGATGAAATTAATTTCTGCGATGATTTGAGAGTTAAATGGGACTGGATCAAATACAAAATTCGCGAGGAAAGTGTATCGTATAGTAAAGTGAAGGCTAAGGAAAGGAGAAATAGAATTCAAACAATTGAAAACAGGCTTAAAATATGTGAGGAGAAAATAGCAGAATCACCGACACAAGAAAATCTAGCCAACCTCGAATCGGCCAAGGCAGAGTATGAAAAAGAATATGATTACATCGTAAGAGGCTCAATCATTCGGTCCCGCGCTACGTGGTTTGAACAAGGGGAAAGGAATAGCAAGTATTTCCTAAATCTAGAAAACAGAAATAAGAAAAAAAGCTGCATACGAAAGCTTATTCGCACAAATGGAGAAGAGACTACTGCTCCGGACACTATTATGAATGAAATTCATAATTTTTATTCGGAACTTTATGACGAAAAGTCGGGAATACAAACTGATTATTCAACTTGTCCCTTTTTGGAAGATACTCTCTCATCTCCTAAGTTAACTGACTCAATGCGTCAAACGTGCGAGGGCCAACTAACATACTCCGAATGTTTCAAGGTGCTGTCTACCTTTAGTAACGATAAAACGCCTGGTAACGATGGGCTCACTATAGAATTTTACAAGTTCTTTTGGGCAGAAATCGGAACGCTTCTAGTGGACTCATTAAATTTTGCGTATTTTCATGGAGAATTGTCAAATTCTCAAAAACAAGCCGTGATAACTTTAATTGAGAAAAAAGACAAAGACAGGAGATGGATAAAAAACTGGAGACCAATTTCTCTAGTAAATGTTGATGTTAAAATTGGTTCAAAAGCTATCGCTAAGAGGCTAGAAAATGTCCTACCACATATTATTCATTATGATCAGAATGCCTTTGTGAAAGGACGAACTATTTTTGATGCAGCTCGTACGATTAGCGATGTAATGGAATTTACAAAAATACGAGATTATCAAGGTATAATGACTGCAATAGATTTTGAGAAAGCTTTTGATTCTTTAAATTGGAACTTCCTTCTCAAATCATTAGAATTCTTTGGCTTCGGGGAATCCTTCTTGGGGTGGATCAAAACGTTTTACAAGAATATATCAAGTTGTGTTATCAATAACGGTTTTTCCACCCCCTCTTTCAATCTTAAACGGGGTGTTCGCCAGGGTGACCCACTCTCGCCATCTCTTTTCATATTAGTACTTGAATTATTAGCAGTATCCATACGAAACAACGATCAAATTAAAGGTATTGCAGTTGATGACTCTGAAATCAAATTAGTTATATTCGCTGATGACATGACCTCATTTGTTAGGGACAAACTGTCGTACCGCACTCTTTTTAATACCGTCGATTTGTTTAGTACATACTCCGGATTGAAGGTTAATCACGACAAAACGGAAATTCTTCTACTGGGAAATATGGAAGTAAGCCCTTCGGAACTAGGTGTAGATGAAATAAGTAAGGCCATAAAAATTCTGGGGGTTAACTTTACCTATAATCACTCACTTTTTTATAAGTTAAACTTTGAATCAATCGAGAAATCTCTAAGAGGATTGTTGAAGGGCTGGAGCTGGAGAGGACTTACACTACTTGGAAAAATCCAAGTGATTAAATCTTTCGCCATACCAAAGATCTTGTACAGGGTCGCTCTCGTTTCAAACAAAAACGAGTTTATCAAAAAAATAAATTCTTTATTATATTCTTTTGTTTGGAAAGGACAAGATAAAGTAAAGCGCACAGCACTCATTAACCCTATTGATAAGGGAGGCTTGAAAATGCCTGACATTGAGTCAATGATTTCGGCCCAAAGAATAACTTGTATCAAGAGATATCTCTCTACCAACCCCGCTGGCTGGAAGATTTTTCTAGATTTTTATCTCAAAAAAGTAGGGGGGAAATTTTTGTTTCATTGTAACTTTAACTATAGTAAACTACCGTTAACTCTTCCAGATTTCTACAAAGAATGCATTGTGACATGGACCCGATTAAACGAGTACAATCCCTCCTCATCCTCTGAAATCGCAAACGAAGTTATATGGAACAACCAGTGTATTTGCATTGAATCTAAGTCAATTTATAACAGTAGGCTGATTGATCTTGGAATCGTAAGAATTGGAGACCTCTACGACATACAGGGAGAGTTCAAGTGGTACAAGGAACCCTTATATTCAACTCTTTCGCCAGTGGAACACTTTTTACTTTTCAGTCTTATCAATGCTTTTCCAGAAGAATGGCGCAAAGTATTAAAAACAAATAAGAATTCTATCTCCTCAGTAACTCATGATCTAATCGAATCTGATTTCATTTTACGTATTGAAGGGAAAAAAGTCAATTTCCAAAATCTTAAATCAAAGTCATTATATGACAGTTTTGTTTCTAAAATATCCAGTATACCAACAGCACAAAAAAAATATAACGAAACTTTCAGTACGCATACATCCCCAGTTAGACTGGGAGAAGATATATTTACTGCCCTTCAAAACAACATTGGATACTAAATTAAGGGAATTCCAATATAAAATATTAAACAGGATCTTATATACAAACAAGATGCTGTTTAAGTTTAAAAAAGTAGACTCTCCCTTATGTGATTTTTGTAAAAAGGAGTTGGAGACAATAGAACATCTCTTTTTCCATTGCACGAAAGTATGTATTTTTTTGGGACGATTTAAAGGCTGTACTTAATTCTTTAAATATAACTATTAGACTTGATATTAAAGCTGTTCTTTTTGGGATTTTAGATACAGAAAATATAAACATAATAGTCAACTACATCCTTCTTGAAAGTAAATACTTTATTTACCGCCGTAAGTTAAATAAGGAGTCATTATGCATCAAACCACTAGTCGATAAATTTAAAAGAACGTTCGAAACCGAACTTTTAATCGCGAGAAAAAACAACAAAATCCATTTCCACGATAAAAAATGGAAACCTCTACTTCCATTAATACAACAGTAGCTGCTATCCAAACCTCGTTTTTAAAGATGCCCTTAATAATTACTTTTTGTTTATTTACTTATTTATTTATTTATTTATATTTTATGTCTAGTGTAGCGCTTTTTCTTTGTAAAATTGAGTTGTGTATTGTATATTTATGCATGTAAAATCTGTGATGTATCTTGTGTACCTGTGTACTTGTAAAACTGTAAAAACCCAAAAACAAATAAAATACAAAAAAAAAAAAAAAAAAGTGCCGACGGGCCTGTGAGATAAATTAGAACAAGCCCCCATCCAATCTATTAAGCCACCCTCTCTAATAAGCCCCCCCCCCCCCCCCCCCCCCCCCACTCAAAAGCGCTAGAATAAATAATCCTTATGGGGGACTTATATAATAAAGGATTTACGGTAGATCGAGCAAACAATCATTAATCATTATGGAAACTATTCGGCCGTAGCCTATGATTTCCGCTTACAGCAACATGAATTCAATGTTCAAGAATGGACTGTTTTCATCATCAGTGTTCGTAGTGATAATATGTAGTTAAGTAATGTTTGACGAAACTATTCTGTTCAATCGGCAGTCAAATTATGTAGTTGAATACTTGAAAAACGAAAACAGGACGGTTAATTTACCCTTATTAATGTAGGCCACTTTTAAGCTTAGAAGCTCTTGTTGTTTAGATGTTCCATCGCTACGGCTGTGCGTGGCCATACGACGACAATGAATCTTGATGGAATCTAAAGGCTGCTAATCCGAGACGATGTCCAAGGCTCGAAACAAAGCAGTTCTTTTGCACTCAGTTTAAGTCTTACAAAATGGGCTTTCAGGTAAATATACTATAAACAGACTATAATGAGCGACGCATGCATGCACTCTCTGGTAAGCTTAAACGGACAAGAAGCGAGCTAGATAACTATAAAATTTCAAGCAACAGCAATGAAGGTTATGCGAGCTCACCTTTGGCCACCTTTGCCCCATTTCTAGCTACTCACGTTTACCCGTGTAAAACTCAAGATTTTAGGGTGAAATTCGGCGAAAAACAAAAATATCGTTCATGTACGGTAAACGTTGAGGCAACTAGTAATAATCTCTCAGTTGCGGAAAAAAATACAACTGTTCCTACGCGACACGCAATTCAATTGCAAAGCCATGCAACATTTAAACATGTCAGTAACATTGCCGTTCTATATCAATACACTGTACCTTAATAAAAAGCAGTCGCGAAGAGATGCAATTTTCCAAATTGTTACAGCGAGCAGGCCAGTCAGTATCTGCGGAAAACATAGCAAGTCGATTGCTTCGTAGATAATGTATTCCTCATTTTAGAATTCCAGAGATGCAATTGTGCATATATAATGACGCTATTAGAAAGCAATTATGAACAAGCCTTGGGCATTTTGGAACTACGCTGCATGATCCATTTCTTCTTCTTAAGCACCTACAAGTTGGAAATGTTTCTACATATAATTATTTTCTACCATGATTATACATTTATTATCATACTCCTTGTTAAATTTTTTTCCCGAAAAACGGCCCACATGCCACTCACTCAGATCCCACCTGCTATATGAGGTAGCTCGGACTCCCGGTTATGATGATGTAGCTTAGTATCAACCTCCCCTTCTTTACGTCTCCTGCGATAACTGTATTCCGGATCAACAGTTGTTTTTTTAATAAACTGACTTTATCTATAAGTTATACGTCAATCATTTCTCTTTGCGTGTGCGAGAACGGTTGCAGCAATTCAAAAAATTCAGGTACACGCATGTTTTCATTAATCAATTATTGTAGCAAAACAACAGACAAACAACCTGCGCTGAAATTGGCGAATCAAACAACCTTTATCAAAGTGATACCCTTACCAAACCAAACACTGTTTTAAAACTGTTTTTTAATGTATTTTGAAAAGCTATTTTTAAGCTATTTTCGAAAAATATATGAGAAATATGTATTTGAATCATGTTTTAAGTATTTTTTTTTACCATTGTTTTCGATGCTTAAACCTATTTAAAACGATATTGAAATATATTTTTAAAACCATTTTTGTGTGTAGTTTTCATAAATTCAGTTCCACGAAAACGTTTAAAAATATATTTCAAATAGGATTTCTAAAAGGCATTAATAATTCATGTGTTATGCAGCCAATAAAAATGGAATGGCTAAATTCGTCACGTGCATGAGTTTTGATACCCAATGAAAACCCAGATGAAAACTACGTGTGCTTTGGATCACGTATCCAAACCACACGTAGTTTTCATCTGATTCCTCATTGGATATCTAGATTCGCGCATCAGAACAAAAGAAATTAAACAAAACAACAGTTTATTTTTACCAAGCTAATTTTGCACCGTTAACAACAATCAAATGTTAATTACACAATTTGACAGCGAAGCTGAATTAAAAAATAAACAACACCTTTCCTCGTAGTATCTTATATCTCGGCGTCGAGACAGCGACGGAAAATGACAAATCTGCAGAAGTAAAACGTCATTTTAAACGCCTGAAATAATATACGATCAATACAGATTTCGCAAACAGTATTATTTATAAAATAATGTTTCTACCATTTACCTTTTTTCCTCGGCTTGTAGTGGATTTAGCGCTTCGCTTCCCACAGTTTCAACAAGATACCTTCGAATTTCACCATAATGCCGTAAAGGGTCTTCGCTGGATACATCTCCCCTTTATTATTTGCAACCTCTTGGACAAATTTGCTGAGTTAGTAGTTTAACGAGCAGGCATCCATTCTTTCTAAATCTGAACTCAATGGCTGGACTTTGTGCAATTCATGATAACATTTGAATGCTCCATCCGGATCAAGTACAGGAACTTTAACTTTCCGATTAATCTGCCACTCACGAAAGATTTTGACCGCCCATTTAGTTTTGTAAGCTGTTGACTTAGGAATACTCTTTTCTAACAACTTCAATTCCTCTTCTCCACTTTTGGCTTTTCGAAAACGGCCTTCGATGTGCTCCTCGACAGACACTGCCATCTTCAAACGCGCATGAAAGCACACTAACACCCAAAATAGAATTCAAAACCAAACCTAAGATTATTCACATTGTCTCAAGAAAAACAAAGGCATATCACACTACCCTGTGAAATTGCATTGTGGCATACTTTGAGAAGCCAGATAAAAAACGCGTGCTTCGGGTTTCATCAGGGTATCCAAACACCTTGAAACAATAAAAGCACTCGGCCAAAGCGGCCTCGTGCTTTCATCTTTTTTTCGGTGTTTGGATACCCTAATGAAACCCTCGCACTCTTTGTTGATCTATTACTTAACCGCCTTCAAAAACTAGTGAAAAATTAGCATCAAAACAGTTTACAATTTTTTTAAAAACACGTTATAAATTCTCAAACTATTTGCAAACTGTTTGAAAAGCTATTTTGAATGTATTTGTATTCAAAATACGTTTAAAATCTGCGCTTAAAATATAGTTTTTAAGTAGTTTTTGACTTATTTTAACGATGTTTAAACATGTTTAAAACACTATTGTAACGTATTTTGAAATAGTGGAAAATTAGCATCAAAACAGTTTACAAATACAAAAAAAACAAGCGTTATAAACTCTCAAACTATTTGCAAACGGTTTGGAAAGCAATTGTTTAATTCCGAAAGGACACGCTTTTCAACGAATGTTTTTTAAGCCGTTAAAAAAACTCGCAGAACGTGTATTAACTGATAATACACTACTGCTCGTTTTTTAAACAGTACTTAAACGTCGTTAAAATAGGTATTTTGAATACAAAATAAGATGAAAATTGGATGATCCTATGATCCTAGCTTGTTTTTGAACCGGTTCTGCTTGACAGTTTTGATAGTTCTGGTCAGAATTAATTCTGTATCGCGATGATCCGCAATTTGCACCTACAGTTTCACAGTTGAGAATAATTGAACCTCTCGAACTCGTTGCAATATATTTTAGTTGTTTAAATATCAATAAATAAAGATTGTAAATATTTTTAACCTCCGTTCATCTTTCCCAAATTTCGATTGATAAGAAAATTGCCATTGTAATGCCATACATTAAGTCATTGCTCATGACTTTTATTGATTTGGTGGCTCCTAAGTCCTCTATGACTGCAATGTCTAACTCCACGATTAGACCTACAGGTATTTTCAATCTTTCTCTCAATGTTCTCTACCCTGCCAAGACTCATATCCAGTTGACTGGTGCGACTCGCATTTTGTCCTATTATACTGAATAAACACAGGCAGCAATTCGCCTCGCCTTATCCCACCCCATGTAGCCACAAAGCCATTGTATACTCCATCTGTATGCTATACCTCATATAAATATGAAACAGACAATTTGTAAACAAGTTAAATTATATATATGACGCAACTGTCAGAAACAAAACACACGAGAAGACATACAGGTCAAACCTTTTCTGAAGTGATGCTACTTTTCCCGCCAAAAAACATCAACTCCAATAGACCATTTAGCAGCTTTACACATATTGCCTATCACGTCTTTACTATATTTACCTATCAAGGGCACCCAATGTTTCCAGTTCTTCTTGTTGTTGTTTTTTTATTAACCTTACGTTCTCACGCATTAACGAGATGGCTTATGAGCCCATTTTTTTTCGGATTATTTTGCATATTTATATATGCTCATCTCGCACGTGCGAAAAGAATTGTCACATTCTGATTGGTTGTTTGTTTGTAAACTTAAGACTAACCCATGAACCCTGCTTGGGTATAACTATAGTTAGTCTGTATTGTTTTGGATCACCGAGGCGTAAATTTTCTAACTATAGTTAGAGGGAACAGAGAAGCGGTCACATTACCGAAATAGCTAACTATAGTTATCCCCGTCTTAACTATAGTTAGTAGCACAGATGTGACCGCAGCCAGTGAGTGGTGAAATCAACTTGCTATGTGTTCGTCTCGAGGAGCAAACTTGGACACAAAACCAGTTAAAAAAATACTTTAGTGGCTTAATTTTACAGCATTGCCGCAAAGCGCGATGCCTTCAATGAAAAACAATCCTTATGCACGCCAATATCTCTGTTAAATGTTAGCGAAATCGGCTTTCAAACGTTCACGATATAACGGTTTTTAAAGTGACACCCCTGCTAAAATTTTGCCTTATGAATTTATTCATGACCAGGTATCCCCCGCGACCTTAAGGTGGCTCGACTGTTTTTTTTTTTTTTAGCGACATAACATCCCAACTTTGAACGGCTTATACTTCACTGTCTCAGCTCGGTCAGGCAAGCTGCGTCACACATAATTATACTAGAGATGATATGAACTTTCCAAAAGAGTAGATTTGATTGACATCGGTGTTACCATAACAATCTGATGACGTCATGGTTTTTGCATATTAGTAATTTTCTCAACATCTAGACCTAAACTTTCAATACGACTGTATGCCGCTTATAGTCTAAATGCAAGTCTTCAGGACTGCAAAGTTTAAAAAAAATGTATGAGAGCGTTTTCGAATAAAATTGGATTGAATATTTTCCCTTAAAAAATTAAAAATTCGCATTACTTTTCATCTCTAGCTCTAGCATATGTGTGAAGCAGCTTGCCTGAACGAGCTCAGACGGTGAAGTATCAGCCGTTCAAAGTTGGGATGTTGTGCTGTCAAAAAACCCAGTCGAGCCACCTTAAACTTACCGTTGTCTTTCACTTGAACATTTTACATAAAGTAAAAGTACTTTTTTTAGAGTAAAGAAAGGTAAAAGATCAGAAGGGTGTATGCCCCGAACCCGACTCGTTTGCTTCATAACTAATCCCATATCCACTACACCAACGAGGGCTAGCTGACACCAACTGTAATTTTTAACATATTTATAGAGCTACCCATAACCATAAATGAAAGCTAACCGTTTTTCAAATCAGTGCTTAACCCTAAACACTGCACATCAGTGCTAGACTGGAGCTCTTTTCTCTCATTCTGGGGTTCTGTTCTCGTGTACGTCAGTAATATAAAGAATACTACTGTTAGGTAAATAGGGCCTATTATACTCGTTTGCATGCGGTAATTTGATGTTAATAGGCCATTTCCGAGTTGCCTTTAGCCTCTCTATCAAAGCGAGACTAGACCTGTGCGAAACCTTTCATATGAAAATAAGTTTTATTTGCATGTGAATGAAAACTCATTTTCATATGAAAGGTTTCGCACCTAGCCTCGCTTTGATAGAGAGGCTAAAGGTAACTCGGAAATGGCCTGCCCGCTTATATGCGGTTAATTATATGCGAATCGGGTGCCTGGAGCGAGAGATCGAAAGAAGAGAGACTCTGGTTTAGTCTGGTCACGTGCGTCCCAAAATCTGGGATGCGGTCAACGTTCGATAACATCGACTGAGACCAGATTGGACACCTTATTAAGTGTTAATTACATTCCGTCACTCAGTGAACCTAGAACAACTAGCTATGGCCTTAATTCGTTTTCTTATTTTTCAGCTAAACTATGGAATGCGCTGCCTGATTTTATCCGCACTTGTGTGTTTGAAGACTTCAGAAGAAAAATTCAGTGTTGTAACTAATTGTGTAGTCCCTGTCTCGCTTTATAGCTATATGAATTTTTTTTTCTTAATGATATAAATTTACTTGTAAACACTATACAGTTTTAACTTTTATGTTCTCGAAAATATTAGTTTCTGTAAGCTACTCTAAAATTCGAGAGAAAATAAAGTTTATTATGTATGTTAAATAACGGATTAACTGGTTAGCTTTCAGTTGAGGTTGGGGTCAGCAGTTTATATAGTTAAATTTAGGACTGAGCAACCCGAGAAGCAAGGTGGTAGAGTGGTACGGTAGGCTAAGTAAGCCTAAACCTAGCTGATGTCACAGGTTCAATCCTGAGTGGGAATTTTAGATTTTCTTTTTTACACTTAAAAATGTATTGAAAATAAAATTCTAAGTGTCGACATTACGTTGTATAATACTCAATGAGGTGTCCGATCTACTTCACCCTATGCTTCCTAATGCCGACCGCATGGTACATGTTTCCTCGGTCCGTGTACCTTCCGTCCATTCCATTTTTATAAAAATCAGAAATGGAAAAATGAAAAATGAAAATCATTATTTGAGATTATTGAATTCAAGAAAAATCAAAATTAAATGTCAGTTTTCAATTTTCATCATTTTCCATCAAAACAAAAATTAAAAAAGGTTTTACTATTTCGATTTTCATTCTTTCCAGCTAAATCAAAATCGAAAATAGACACTGATTTATCTAAAACTTATCTATATAAAAAAATAAAGTCTGTGTTCAATATACCCTTTTTCAATCAAAAGGATCTAAAACACACCATATCATGACTGAATAATCGGAAATGAAAAATCACCTTTCAATTTTCGTTTGGATGAAAAATCAAACATTGAAAATTGACAAAAATACCCTCGAGGGGAGAGCAGGGAGGTCCGTGTACCTTCCGTCCATTCCATTTTTATAAAAATCAAAAATGGAAAAATGAAAAATGAAAATCATTATTTGAGATTATTGAATTCAAGAAAAATCAAAATTAAATGTCAGTTTTTAATTTTCGTAATTTTCCATCAAAACAACAATTAAAAATGGTTTTACTATTTCGATTTTCATTCTTTCCAACTAAATCAAAATCGAAAATCGACACTGATTTATCTAAAATTTATCTATATAATAAAATAAAGTCTTGGTTCCCTATACCCTTTTTCAATCAAATGGATCTAAAACACACCATATTGTGACTGACAAATCGGAAATCAAAAATCAAATTTCAATTTTCGTTTGGATGAAAAATCAAAAATTGAAAATTGACAAAAATACCCTCGAGGGGAGGGCAGGGATAAATGCCCATGTGTTACCAAGTAAACAAAGATGGCGGCCAAGGAATGCCTAAAATGTTCTCAATCCAAAGAGAAGAGCTCTGCAATCATAGCTACGGGTCCAAAACCTTTCCGGATACACTGTTCTGCCGTGGTCAGACTGCAGAGATATTTCTGGAGACTTATCAAATATTAAAATGCCAAGAATAACCGAAACGGTGAGTTTGTCCAGGTGCTTTAAGAGCGGCCGTCCGTAAATATCGCCTGGAGGTGTGCAAAATGAAAAAAATGAAAATCCCCAAACTTTGTCAGAATATAGGTCTAGGTAATCTCTTTCTAGAAAAAGAACTTTCAGTTCGATCAGATTTTTATTTTACGCGAACGGTGACAAAGTCGGTTCGGCGGCTCTCGCATCGATTTTACGGGCTCCACACCACGCATTACTTAAATATTTCCAAAAAATTCAAAATGGAATTATCTCCACCAGTTAATACCTAACTAAGAAAAGCACACATTCACCGATAGTTTAAATGTTAAATTGTTCAATTCGACCGTTAACTTAATATTTTTGAGATTTTTAATAATTTTACTTATTTTAACGATTTTCGCGAGTCCAAAAAATGGCAACATCGAGAGGCCAAAATCATAACTTGGTACATGGCTTGGTGCTATATCAGTCATACCCAGAGAAAGAGCAATGTTTCTTCCTCAAATAAATGCAATAAAATTTTTGGGCAATCGAAAATACGAAATTTTTGAGCGCCAAACAAAGGTGACACAAAAGGTCAAAACACGACATTCTTTTAACGGCCTTCAAAAGCGTTAAATCGACAATAAGCTCGTTTAAAATATATAACAGCCCAACATTCCCAAAAAAATTACTAATATCGCTAATATCAGTTTGCTTTTGAGCAATTGTGTCTTTTTTGGCGTTTAGTTTGTTTGGAATCAATCGTAAGCGTTAATTTTGCGACAGACAAAGTTCAAGTTGTGTTTACTGCAAACGGCCGACCTGACCGGTCTCGACATCATCAACATTAGATTTATACTTTCAAAAGACGATAACTCCTGCTACATTAAACTACATGATTATGCCATTTCTTATTTATATTTCGACACAAGTATCACTGATTCTACTTAGGTACGTACCAAATTGTGAGCGAAAAACATACAAACTGTCTTCCCATGGCGTGCTTGCAACTGTTCCGAAAGAAAAGATTGCGTGACAAGCGCCGCAAAGCAGGAAATGCATGCAGTGCAACAGGAAGCTCGCTCATATATAAAGAATATTACTTTACCTTTGATATAAAATATAAATGTCATCTTTCTGTCTTGATTGGTTTAAAAGTCCCACAAAGGTCCGTGGGTCATTCGTCCATGCAATTTTTTATTTAAATTAAAAATTGAATGGACGAATGACCCACGGACCGGTACACGGACCCTTCCTCCCCCTTTCTTTTCTCTCGGCACTTCGTGCTTCGCTTTCCGAAGATAATTGCGCCCGTGGTAATTTGGCCTGCGGAACATAACCATATATGAAGTACCTACCATACTTTGTGTAACGCAATCAGTTTAACCTGCAAAGTGCACAGGGTACAGGGTACAGCCCAGACAGCGACGAAGAATCTCAGGCTCGGTTGCAGTAGAGATTGAAACCACTTCAGTTTCTGCGAGGAAAAAATGGCTCCAACCCTTGCATACTGGGATATTCGTGGGGTAAGCTTTTTTCAGTTTTGAGTTCGAGTTTCCTCTTTTTGAGCTTAATAAATTTATTATAATAGATTTTCCACGTGTCTGTGTTCTTTCTGCAAAGTCCTTCTTCGATTTCTCAGCTTGCAGAACCCATTCGTCTTTTACTCCACTACACGGGGACAGAGTTTAAAGATGAGCGTTATGAATGTGGCGATGGTAAGAAGTTTTAAATTTTACCTTATTTTGTGCAAAGTCGAAAACTGTCAGAGAAGCTGGCCAATAGCGATATTTCTCGTTAATCGCGTTCGAAGAACGCAATCCTAATTTCGTGTTGGTTGCAGGGCTCGAGACTAACTTTTCAGCTTACTAGCCTAGTGGCTGGTGACAGGTTTGAATTCGCTAGCCAAAATATGTTTTCACTAGCCAGACTTGTACAGGAGGTAGGGTGGGGATTGGTTATTTGATTGCCAGAGTAAATAAATTTGGTGGCTAAGCAACACTATACCAAATTTCAGTTTGTGTTAAAATGGTCCGATCTTGGCATTATATTCCTTGGCTGAAATTATGATAAATTCACTTTATGTACATTCAAGTACATTACCGTTGTATGAAGGTGAAATGAATGTTGGCAGTGCTGTTGATGTCCATGATTAAGTCCATGGGTGTATTTAGGGGAGGGGCAGAGGGGGCCACGGCCCCCTTTTGTCTGGGATTTTGTTTTGAAAACGTCTATCAGATGGTATTTTGAGATGGATGACTCTAGTTTAATTAGCTCCCATACCTCTCCGGTTACTTGGATTCATTTGTTTAAAAAAGTTTGAGTTGATTCAAGTCATGTTTGACCACACAGTCGTTTGCATTTTATTAGATATTTTAACATTTCTTGTTCAATATGGGATCCTGGCATTTGCCAAATATGAGTGCTCAGAATGCACCAGATTGCATCTCAGAGTACATGTACTTAAATTATCAAAATTTCTGAGGGGTCATACTCCCAGATCTCTCTAGAAAGGTTCACCCAAGCGTGCCAAATGGGCGCTAACGCACACATGATTTTTACAGCCCTTCCTTCTAAAATTCCTGGATCCACCACTGAAGTCTTTAGGTCCATTACTTAAAAGATGCACAGTCATTGAAATTCATGTACTGGTATTGTCACACAAAATTACAGCAACAGAAAATTTTCACTGTCTTTTTCCTCAGTTTTTATGTTGTAAATTGTTCACATAGCAACCTGCTTTTAAATATGAAAAGAAGAGGGAACACAAAAATCAGACAAAAATAATCGGTTGTGCATGCTCTCTGCATGTCTCATTTGATTGACAGATTTCTTTACTCTTTCAGTCATATATTTAACCCTTACATGTACATGTGCAGATGGAAAGATCATAGCTCGCAGCCTACCTCCCCCCCCCCCCCCCCCCCCCCCCCCCCCCTTTCTCCCCAGCTTTTGGTACATGTATATAAATCAACAAATGTGATAATATGGCATATTTTGAGCAAAATTAAGTTTCTAATTACCTTTTTTTAGCAAAGACATTTAACAACTAAATTCTTTACTATAATTATTTAAATTCTAGCTCCTGACTACAGCAGGGAGTGCTGGCTTTCCGTTAAGTTTACACTGGGGTTGGATTTTCCTAATGTAAGTGCTTAACCCTTAACATGTAATTTCCAAGAGTGCAAAATATCAAAATTCAAGAAAAATCCCAAATTTCATTTTGTAAAAATTATATTGAAAAACAAATGGTACCATGCAAAAGTACTGCCAAAGAGGTTTCATTTGAATGGTCACGCCATTGGATTTCATCCTCAAACTCCAAGCTATATTACATCAGTCTCTATAATTGACTCTGGGAGTGAAAGGGTTATTAAAGCAGTGTCAATAAAATTACAGCTTTTCAGTCCAAGAAACATGCACTAGAATGTGTTAAATACAATCAAACTTCCATGTGCGACCACCTCTCTGAAATGCATGACCATTTTTTTTTCCAGTAAAATCATAATTAACTCTCTCATAAGCGACCACCCTTGGTGCACGACAGAGTGGTTGCTTATGGGAGGTGGTCGCTTATGGGAAAAGTCAACAAAATAAGCTCAAACTGAATTACAGAGACAATGGCATTTCTATTCCATGGCTTAGGGAAAAGATTGAAAGCACTGGCATATTTCACATCGAATAGCGCTTTGAAAATCTGATCATACTACATGTACGTGCTGTTGAAACTTTGTACGTACACCTGTACATGTAACATTTTGCAACAGATCACTGTAACAATCTGCTTGTTTATCTACAGATCATATTACAGTCATCTTCTTTGTAAGTAAACTGTTATTATCTGTCAGCACGCCGGGTCAGCGCTGTTAAAAACGGAACTTTTGTGGCATTCGAGTAATGATTTTCTTATGATCATACATGTACGTGATCATGCCGGGTGGTCACTTACCGGAAACAGAAAGCAAAAGAATATGTCAAATTTCTGGCCTGGTCACGGTTGCTTAAGAAATTTGAGTAGTGGTCGCTTACGAGAGAGTTTTTGAAGTATTTGACTGAGAAACAAAACGGTTATTTACAAAGTGGTCACTTATGGGACGTGGTTGCTTACGAGAAGTGGTCGCTAAATTTTGTCCTTTGCATCAAAACTTCTGTTTTGCGCTGATATACACTGTAGGTACTTTAATGTACATTGAAATTAGTTCTTGCAGGTTAGTATTCTTCTGATAGACCTCTTGTTCTGCCTCCTGTTCCATTATTTGAATCCAGACTTCTCTGTTAACTGATATTTATTTTGTTTGTTTAATTCCCATTAAAGCTTCCTTATTATATTGATGGAGATGTCAAGATTACCCAAAGTAATGCGGTAAGTGATTTCGGTAAATTGGCTTTGTATAATGACTGAAGTATTACTAAATGAATTTATGAAATAATACATGTACATTATATGTACATTATAAGTATGTTTTGTAAAGTTCTATTTTTATAAATTCTAATTCTAAATTCTATTATGAAAGCACTATTAAATAGCATATTTAACTGTCTACAATTTGCATTCTCTATTTTTTTTTAATAATTTCTTGATATGTGTAAGTTGATGGCTGTCTCAACTGGCCACTTTTATCAGCCATGCACTTAATGTCAAAAAGAGTTCTCCCTTTTGAACAATTACATTACAGTTTAAGCCAATGATGTATTTTTGCTTAATACTCTCTATGACTATTGTGTGTGGTTTAATTGTGTTAATTTGCATTCAATAAACCCAATTGTCACCAAGCATTGATTCTGTGGTGGTTATAACAATAACTATATGTATACATGTAATTACTACCTACAGATAATGCGTCACATTGCAAGATTGAATGACCTGTGTAAGTGTAAAATTGAATTTTTTTTGTACAATTATTTGCCTTAAAAATAATAATGGAAATTAAATTTAAAGTTTAATTGTTATTAATAATGTTGTCAATTTTAAGGTGGCTCCACTGAAGAGGAGAAAATTCGGGTAGATGTTGCAGAAAATCAGGTCTGTTTGGAAAACAATTCCTTTTGTAGCTTAATTTTCATTTAGCTAGCAGCTACACTGTGTTTATTTTAATCTAAAAAAATACCCCCACATAACGTACATACTGCAGCCTAATTTGGTGACCATGCATTTTATTTTTTGGCATAATCGCGTTCAAAGAACGCAATCCTAATTTCGTGTTGGTTGTCCTGTGGTTTATGTAAAGTAAAATTTGAGATTTTTTGGTGGTGGTCTTCCAAATGGCCACCCCTATTGGTTTTTTCAGGGGTTCATTTCCGCCGGAAATTCCTTCGAACCCGTCTCCATAATCTGTGATTACTGCTAGTTATTACTTCAATATAATGATATTTTTTGTGTGTGCTCCTTCTACTGTTACAGCTCATGGATTTCCGTCAGAAGTTTACTGGAATGTGTTATAATCCAGACTTCGTAAGTGTTTTACTTGTACTTAAAACCTGGTTTTCACCAGCAACTGCGTACAATGTAAGCATTTAAGCATAAGAATTTGCATCAAGTGAAAATGAACATTGACAAAGTGTTCATAAAGTTGCATACTGTAAATCCTCTATTAATTGTCCTCTGGGGGTTTATTTATTTCAAGCATGTTTGAGGGGTCGGGGTGGGGGTGGGGGGGGGGGACTAACTATATAATATTTTAGCAAAAAGTGATGTCATCCGAACTTACTGCAGAATAATAATAAATGTCCTGATAAACTATGCTTTGATTGATAGATGCTTTGATTGATAGATTTGGTGGGGGGGGGGGGGGGGGGGGGGGGGGGGGGGGGGTTAATGGAGAGGGGGGATTTAATAGAGGGGGGGGGATGGCTTACTATAATATTTTAGCAAAATGCAATGTCATAGGAACAACCTGCAGAATATTGTGAATAAATTGATTAATAAATGTCATTAATATAATATAATATAATATAAATAAATGTAAATTTATTGTGTTAACATATATAGTTTTAGGAGTTACTTCAACTAGTGGATACTTGTGATAAATATTATATATATATATATATATATATATATATATATATATATATAGATATAGATATAGATATAGATATATAAAAACATACTTGGATTGTTGAATGGGGTGTTTTATATTCATGATAACCGTAATTCTGATTATATATTTAGTACAAATAATGGTAATATAATTCCCTCAAAGCTCACGAGTACAGTGTGAATTCGTGATTGGACAACCTTATTCCCAGAGTCTCTCATCTTTCTGCCCACTGGTGCGAGAGAAGACCTTGGGAACGAGGTTGGTGATTGAATATTTGGTAAGGTAAAAATGTACCCAGTGTCATGTTAGTTGTGAAGTAATAGGGAATGGGGAGGGGTAGGGGGGCTTAATAAATTTGTTGCTGCAAAAGAGGGGGGGGGGGGGGGGGGGGGCTTATTAGAGAGAAAGAGGGGTTTATTTGAAAAGGGTGCATGAACCAGTCAGTAACCTGACCATGATGATGAATGTCTATCCCAGATCCCATGTGTGTGGCACATCAGATTATATTCCCAGCATTTAAGGTACCCTAGCTGCAGTCCTTTCTGCGCATGCAATTTTTCTGAGACTCTCATGAAGGATTGTCAAGTTACCTTCCACTTAACTACAGAAAGCATCTGTTGAATTTGCTGCTGAATTGCTACAGCACTGCTTCTTTTAACCTCATCGACAGTAGAATACAGTAAAAACCCGCAAGTAAGAACCTAGTTTTTTAAGAACCTGTTGGAATAAAATTTGCCAGTTAAACCCCCTCTTTACAAGAACCTACAGTATATACAGTAAAATCTATATAAAAAAATGTGTACAGTACACTTGGGCAAATAAGAGTACATGTATAGAGCAGTTTTCAATTGAGTGTCGTAAAACCAAAACCAAAGTAATTACTCTGACCAATCACAGCAGTCGTAAACAATCCAATGAACCAATCAGAGCTCGAAGCAATTACATGTCGGCGGCGCCAAGCGCTTGAAAACGCGTGCAAGCAAGTCACGATTGGTTTTGGTTTTACTTCTGATTGGTCGAGAAAGTGGCGCGAGATTTTTTAGCCAATCACAAAGCGTAGCAATGCAAAACCAAAGCAATTATGTAATTACTTTCGATACTCAATTGAAAACTGCTCTATGTTGTGGTTCAATTTTTTCTTTGGTTTAAAAATTTTCAAACCAGTTTGATTTTTGTTTTCCTTTGTCTTAGATTATGATAATGAATCTGAGACAAAGGAAAATAAAAATTAAACTGGTTTGAAAATTTTCAAACCAAAACAAAAATTAAACCACAACATATATAATGTTAGTTGTTCTGTGATCAGTGCTTCAAATTTTCTTATTATAGTCATTTTTGCATAAATACTTTAACTTGACATGCAGATTCTATATAAGGAATAGGCTTGAATACCACTAAATTCTATTAGCTACAATGTAATTTTTTTCTTCAGAAAATATCGCGCCAATTTGCTTTTCGCGTTCGTCCCTACTGACTTTAATAGCGGAAAAAGAGACACTAGCTGCTCGCTATTTATATGTTTATGTACGTTGGGTCTGAAAAACCCTGATTGGGAGATTCAATAAAGTTTTATATTTATATTTATATTTATGCATGTTCTTACTTGCGGGGTTTATACTGTAGCGCAAAGCTAACTTATTTGCAAGCTTTACATGTACGTGTAATTCCCTGATCCACAACGGCAGACATTCTGATAAAACTTGAAATTTGCGTCATGTCATTAGTCACAGAATGTACTATATCATCAAAATCAAGACCAAAAAAATAATTAAAGAAAGTCCAAGCATGCGCATTAGCAACTGCATTGTTCTCTTTAAAATATTACTCACAGGTTACTGTTTTTTTTTTTCCACAGGAAAAACTAAAAGAAGGCTACATAAAGGACGTAAAGACCACCTTTCAACAACTTTCTGACTTTATGGGAGACAGGAAGTTTGTAGCTGGAGACAAGGTATATGGTGATTTTCAGTGACAGATGTATGCATTAATTTAAAATTTAAAAAACACAAAATAATTTAAATCAGGGTTACAAAAAAAAATGTTAGCATGCAAGGACCTTGATTCTTAATAATTTGGACATTTTTACTGTTTCGTTGATGCTGTGATTCAAGTGCGGGGCATCACATGTATTGTTGGATTTTTCCCTCAAAAAATTGGTCTTAAAATGCACATTAAGGCCCTTTTTGCACTCAGTACAAGTCACTCCCAAGTACTATTGTCCACTCCTGCTGGCATATATCTTAGATGTTCACTAAACAGGTTAAATTGACTGTATTTTGTTGTTATCGCGAAATTTTGGCAGATCTCGTTTGTTGACTTCATCCTATTTGAAGCACTTGATGAACATCTGATTTTTGAGCCTTCTTTGTTGGATCTCCATGGCAACCTCAAGGTATGGCAAATGTAGTACTGGTACTTGTAGCTAGGCCATATGCAATAATAGAACAGTGGGCCGTACATTTGCGATTGCCATTTCAAACTAGCCTTATAATAAATAAGCCTGCTTATAGTGGGGACACAGGGTTAAAACAGGCCATACAATCTTCTCTCAGAGATTGCCCTCAAAGCAACATAAATCCCTAAGGGAATTGAAATACTATCGTAAAGTTCTAAAAGTATATGTACTTATTTTCCCATCCGGCGTAACCTAACTTAGTCAATAAGTATTTTATCATTTGACCAATTTGGAGACAAAATTACTTGAAATTTTAACGCGCGAGGCCGTAGTAGGGCCGTACGGCTTTTTCCGGCCCCGCTCCCGCAAATGTGTACGGCCCTCATACGGGACTTTCATCAATGGTCTTGCAAAGAAAAGGTTCGTAGGGAAGTATGGGTCATATGATAAACAAAAATAACACCCCGAAAGTAGTAATATATTCACATTCATTCGATAAGACACTGTATGACTTATGCTTATTAAGATATGGGGGAAAAATGTTGCATAAGACATAGAGTGGGAGTATAAATGTAGGGATGGTAGACGTCGCTGAAGGGGAGGAGGGTGGGGAAAACCAATTACATTCGCGTCACCCTAAGAGCCCGCATGGAAATGAGAGGACGAGTTTGAAACGGGAGAATGCAACGCTTAAATAGCAAAAATTAACCCCGAGGGAGCAGCCTTAGAGGGGGTAGAATGCACCGAGGAAAGCCAAATAAACAGGAATGCTTAAAGTGTTTTCGTGCCTTATGAATGAATGAGAATAGTGATAAAATTTGATGGTTGTTAGTAATTCCCGAAAGTAAGTGACTGTAACCCCCCCAAAAGTAACTATCCCTTGATAGTAATGACCCAAAGGTAAATTGAATCTCGTTAAGAAGCAAAAGTGGGCACTGTGAAAAGATTGCAGGAGTGCTGCCAACAATTCACTCATACGCTCGCCAAAGAACCCTTTATGAATGTCTTTTATTACTCATGCGCAAAGCGCAATGAGTTAAAAAATGGCCTTTTTTTCTTTTTTTTCTTTTTCTTTTTATTATTATTGTTATTATTATTATTATTATTATTATTATTATTATTATTATTATTATTATTTGTGTCACGATTTTGCATGCAAATTTATGCACGCATATTTTAAATTGTTCACTGCCGGTTCATAGCTTTGCCATTTACACTTCCTGTTTAGTGACTTCCGGCTACTCTCACTTCCGGTAAAACAGCGTTACCTAAGTGTCACGACATCGTCTCCTACAACCCTACTTACATTACTGATGTTCACGTTAGGTATATATAAAACTAAAAAGAATCACTGGCTTCATCGTGGTACAGCCTTCATTTACAAAACATTAAAAAAAACTTTATTACGCATGCGCATGAGTATAGGCTGCTTGAAGCCTCTTGTTAAAGAAATAAAAAACTCGCCGAGTGCATTATTGAGTTATATAAGCACGCGGGAATTTTTAAGAACACAAGTGCAGAGAAGCACGAGCCAAAGGCGAGTGCTTCTCGCACTTCTCAAGTGTTCTTAAAAATTCCCAAGTGCTTATATAACTCAACAATGCACGAGGAACAAGTTTTTTTATTTCTTTTATAAAATAAAAACGGTTATAATGAACCTTACGTCACGCGCGTGCTTTATCGAGTTATAATGAACTCGGTTTAACCAATCATAGCGCGCGCATTTCCTTGAGCATTTTATAAACGATTATAGAGTAGTTAAGACAACAAAAGGACAGTCTTGTGTGTTCGAAGATCCCTAATAGTTACCTAAGAATTTAAATAAAAGTTCTGTTAATGTTTTCACATCAGTCGCGATTTTGCTAAGGTGAATCAACCCATATGCATGTACGGTACACTATTTTGCCACCTGAAAGAAACGACTCACTGAAAGTAGTTAATGCTCTCAGGTCATTACTTTTTAACTTTATGGAATGTTATAGATTGTACTTTTGTACATATTGCGCTATTATTTCTAATTTTCGAAACCAGTTCTAATAGGCCTTTTGTTTTTCTTTTTAGGAATACCGAACCCGGATTGAGGTAAAACCAAAAAATCCTGTAATCCAACCCTTCTTGTTCAATTTGATGCAATGTGAACCCCTATAAACGAGTGTGAACAAGTGTGGAAGGTTAAAAATGTTGTGTTTGCATGTGACTGGGACCACGACCAAGTATCCGCTTATGGGAGTTGTCTGCCTAATGGCGATGTTTGTTAGCGGAGGTTCGACTGTCTTCAAAAACAAATGGTGCCATGCAAAAGTACTGCCAAAGAGGTTTGAATTGATTGGTCACACCACAGGATTTCGTCGACAGACTCAAAAGCTACATACAGTGGAACCCCGTTAATACGACCACCGTTGGGCCATAAAAATGTGGTCGTATTAATGGGGTGGTCGGATTAACGAGGTTTTCTAGATAAGAAAATGACTGAATGAACGCTTTTTCTTGCCTCCAAAAAGTGGTCGTAATAACGAGGTGGTCGTATTAATGGGGTGGTCGTAAGGCGGGGTTCCACTGTACACAACAGTGACACCTCCCATAGGCAGACACCTCTCATAAGCGGACACTTGGTCGTGGTCTCAGCCACATACAAACTACATTTTTAACCTCCCATAAGCGTAAACCTCTCTTATAAGCGGACGCGTTTTCTGGCCCCGATGGTGTCCGTTTAGGTTCGCTGTACTAATATTAAAACCAACTTCTACCTGGGGACTTCCATACAAAAATGAGGGGGTGCTCATTGTTTCTTTTAGAGAAAATTTGAGCTAAAAAAAAAAAAAGGACAGAATATGACGTGTTGTTTTAGAATTGGTACCTGTTAGGGATAAAATCCACGCCCATCGAACAGGATTCTGGTACCTTTTAGGGTGTTTTTCGAAAATTTTCGTAGAGCACCCCGCCACTTTTATTTGGGAGTATACCCCCCCCCCCCCCCCCCCCCCCCCCCCCCCCCCGCCCCCCCTGAGTGGTCCCTTAGAGGAATGAATGAAGACTTTATTAACGTGTCGGGAATAAATAGGCGAAGGGCGAGACTTAACTTTAGTAATTTAGTTGGATTGCCACTTCTGGAAATGTTAAAAATGTTCTATTTCTATTATTATTTTTGTTAGGAGCTACCTGCCATTTCTGCGTACAGGAAGTCAGACAAATTCAAGGCCCGTCCAATAAACAACAAAGTGGCAACGTTCAAATAAATTCACGAAGAGATGAAAAAAGGAAGGACGGAACAGAAACGAAGCCCTTAGAGTCGCAACATTTATAGTTTTTAAAAACAGCAATCTAGTTAGGGATGTTTGATAATAGAGGTGGAATACATCTACAAAATTAATGAAGATGTTGCTTGTCTTTTTACTGAGTTTACCTTGAAGGTCACGCAGCCGTGTCCTCAACCCAGGGAGTGGGGGTGTGGGGGTGGGGCTGTGAGGGAAGAGGGGGTGTTTGAGTAGAACATTTAACCGAGTTATTCTGGTATTTTTTCGGGTGTTAAGGCGGGGTCCACATGAACGCCATTTTGCCCCCACTTGACATGGCTTTAATGAAAATAAAAGTGAAATCTGCAAAGGACCGCAAACGATAATGCTGCTAAAGGTATACGTAGGATCTGCAAGAGACCTAACCAGCCAAAAAATGAACAAACATACAATAAACTACAGGGCTGATCTGACTACGTAAAAAAATAGATTTGCGAGACACCATCACGACAGAAACCGATAAAGTAGGATCGCAACCGTGGACAGCCGTTTCGTTGTTATTGCAACTCATCAGCACGGTGTAGCGAAATATCTATCGTTCACGTTTCAAGCAATCCAAAAACTCTATGCTCATCTCATGAGTCTATGTTACGTGGTGTTTTGTAAATTTTTAGTTGATTTTTCGGGATGTTTGCAAGGAAATAGTTTTTCTCAAAGGATTTGTAAAATTAAGAGAAATGAGAAAAATTGAAGATTTAGTGAAATTTTAAAATTAGAATTTGTAGTTTAAAATAATTAATAGACGGACACCAAGTGTTGGTGTTCCAAAAATCATGTTCTTTCTTCTACCCCTCTTAAAATTTCATTCAAATTTACGTGCACCCCCGCCTTAAGCCAGAAAATGTATTGTTATAATTACCTCTTAGGGGTAAAAATTAATGCGAGCCACACCCATGCAAAGCAGATTCCTGGTCCCTCTAAGGGAAATGGTCAAAACTATTGTACTCGGACAGGACTCACTATTTTACAAAACGACTGGTGGTCTCTTTATGTACCCCCTCTCCCCCACCTAAAAAGATGGTGTCTTGTTGGTATAGCCCCCATTGTATCAGAAGTAGAAACTGAGAAAAAGATTCAAATCTCCTGTGCCGTTTTACTAGCAATGCAAGCTTCATGCACACAGAATATTTAAGTCTCATCTCCATTTTTAGGCCAAAAAATTGGGTGCATTACACTCATCAGATAGGTGGTATCTTGCATAGTAGTCCCTCCTTTATCCTCAGGGATAGTAGAGCGAGTGAAACGCGAGCACGCGTGAAAATCACCCCACGCGTCCAATCATCCCCTGCGCGCTTCCTTTCCCCCTCTCCCCAGCCTCCTAGTGACACAAAGAAACCTCTGTGGAGGAGAGAGGAACACGGAATTACAAATAAATGTTCTGAGAAAGCAAGCATTAGTGTGAGTTTATTTATATCCATTGACATAGACTGCTATTTATATGCACCAGCTATACTGAAACTTCATTTACAGATCCTTCTGCTAAATATGAGTAAACTGATGGTGGCCGTTTTTATTGAATCTTTTTTGATGCCCCCCCCCCCCCCCCCCCCCCCCCTATACCTTCTTTCACATTGGGAGAAATTTGCGATACCCCCCACCTCCCCCCCCTAAAACCTAACAGAAAAAATCATGGTCCCCCTAAAAATCGACATAGCCCTCCTCTACATAAATTATGAACCCTCCCTAATGTGGGGACACAAGTAGACTACAACTAAAAAGTATATATATGTTATTTACAGCCGTACTAGCTACTAATTGCTAAAATTTTACTAAGGTAAGAAATTAGGATTGCGAGAAAACCCAAACTATGTAGGGGGCACTGGTAAAATACAACTAAGAAAACTGAGTTTTGTTTACAAAAGAGGAGATTAAAAATTAAAAAAAAAATTATACAACTTTTCACTGAATATATAACCTCTATATATTGCTCGTATCAACAAAATGAACGTTTTCCCCTCTTTTAAAAGCGTATTTCAACCATCTGCAGCTTCAGTTAAAAGACGATACTTATGAATTGTCAAAATAGCTCGATTATATAGCGTGACGTGGTCTGTCTTTGGAATGTTCTTGCTTTTACAAAGGATAACACAGGAATGAATGATCGTGACAGGGGAACACTTCAAAAGGTCTTTTCTGAATACATGCATTCCAAAGATATCCATAACTGAAACTAGTGTAGTAATTAAAGGGGTAGACTTGCACACAAGTCGACTGCGAAGCCCCCGAGAGCGCGACGAAGTCGCGCAAAGCGAGCGACGACGTCGCGAGTCGACTTGTTTCGTCTGCACGAAATCGAATTTAATTTGCATATTGTTGGCGCGAAAATATTGGTTGGGCTGGTAAAATAAACAGTTCTCAAATGACTGGATAGTCTGAATTCCACAATGAATGGGGATGACCCGACTCGGAACTTTCTGGACCCAATACAACAGCCTTGACTCCTTTCTCGCGAAGAAATGATACCTAATCTTTCATCAGTGAAACCAATGGAAAAATAACGAGGCAAACTGTTTCTACAATACTTCTTTCGCCATGTTTAAAGAAATCTCGGCAGAACAAACGGCGCGATGTGGAATGTGAGACTTTCCTGAACCAATCATTAACACATCTCGACCACTAATGTCAGCTTCAACTACTTTGCGTTGATTTTCTCGAATTTCTTCAAAACTAAGCTTAGTTTATAGCTTCCTCTTCATTCATTTTCCTCGCAGTTCTTCACCTCGTGAACGCGTGAGCAAGCAAAGGATCAAGTTTCCCGGAAAGCGACGTCATGAAACTTAGCGCTCTCTGATTGGACATCAATGCTGCCACACCCCCGACACACCGCCGACCTAAAAACAGGTCGGTAAAATATGGCGCGCTGCAGGCGAGAAAAGTCCGTTCTCCGCCCGGCCACCCAAAACGAAAATACCAAAAACGGACTTTGAGAAAGTCTATTAAAGGGGCAGTATCACGAGATCGAAACTTGAAAACGTCGGCCCAGTTTTCCAAGTTTGATTCCGCAAATTCAAAAAGGCCGTCGAGAAGTAGAGGTATTTGTTGAATCAAAAAATCCGTTTTGATCGAGCCGGAAGAAAGAAAAAAATCACTTTCAACAGTGATATATCCAAAATTCCGGTGCAAGAATAGTGAACAGTGCCGCGCGTGGAACCTCGTGATACTGCTCCTTTAACCCTTTTAACATATCTATGATAAAAACACTCTATGACCCAACATGAAAAACTGAATTGCGAAATAACCCACAAAAAATCACCAAGCACAACTGGTATAAATTGGAATTAATTTGTTAAGAATGAAACCAGCTTCTGTCTTTTTAGTGAGTAGTCGCTTAGAAGAATTGCAATTCATTCGCTTCACAGTATTAAAGCGACAAGGCAAGCTTGTGAATACACAAAGCGACAAGATTGCATTAACATCGTGCTCAACTTTGCGAAGAAGCGTGCCCGTCAATTGAATTCGCGTTCTCTGAATGGCTAACTTGTAAAAAGTTTGCTGGGTGTTCCGCACTGTAAGAGTCCGGGATTTATCGCGTGACTTGTTCTTTTTTTTAGCGTGACTTTAAACAAATAACATGAGCTTGACTTGACAAAGAATTGCGAAATGACTAAATCACTAAGCACGGGGGGTATTGATTACGACCGAGTTTTGCGTTTCGTCTCCGTTTAGACGCTGTTGCCCAACACTTAACAATTTGAGCCAAGCTTCTGGAAGGTAATGTCTCAAACGCTCGGCTATTGGAACGTACGAGGGGTAAGTATATTTTAATCATTGAGTGCTTCAGCTGAAACTAGATAAATGTTGGAGTATTTCCGGGGAGTATTTGAACTTAAAATAATTGAAAGCGAACTTGTAAAGTCGAGTCTCCTCGGGCTAAAATAGCTAGCACGCCAAACTTAGTGCTCTATACAAGTTTTGATCTCTGCCACTGTTTAAAGACCCGTGTCTCGCCAGAGCAGGCCGGTGTATGCGGTAAAGGCCTCTCTAAACGAACTTTGAGAAAAGTTCTCCTGACACAAGCGAACTGATTACATGCTCAATAGCTTTCCTTTGAATTGTCGCACACAGACGCAAAGGTTAGGGTCACAACAAACAAGGCAGCGCCACATAAAGCACTGCTCCATAGCTTTCGTCAAAATGTGGCAGTTAAGGATTTTGTCCACAATTTCAGAGGTTCGAAGCACATTGCACAACTAAATAATTCAGAGGTAAACGAAGCTGACTAAAAATCGACGACCCTATGTTCTCTGCATGGAGAAGAAGCAGCGTTCGGCTGTTTTGTAGAATTAGACATCAAATATATTTGGTTTCTGAACTTATTACACGGGGGACACCGATAAGGAGACTGTTGAAAGTTGTCAGCTTTTGGCGGAATTGAGAAATAGGTAGAAATATCAGGGGCACCCAACGACCGAATGTTTCCAAATAAGTCAGAAGGGTCTAAAATGGATTTCTCTATGCTTTAGAAGCCTGTTTGGTTAATTTGAAGCTGCCCTAAAAAATATTTATCTGTTCGGATATCTTAGGGGAACTTTTGTCGTTTCGAAAGTTCTAGGTGGCTTTTTTGTCTCATCCGAAAGTTTTAGCTATCCTGATGGATCTTGTCGAAAGCTCCAGGACACGGAGTAACCATTCTTTCGTTAGAAAATTTTAGGGGGCATTTTTTTTTATCAAGAGAGCATAAACGCTTTATGCTCTCTTGTTTTTATACGTGTGCGTATGGTAATTTAGCGAAAATACTAGGCAATATAAATGCTCATCCGAATATTATAGGCGTAAAACCGATTCATCCGAAAACGTTAGGGGGCGTAAATTATACGCTCTGTCAGACCTAAATACACTAGCACTAGCGAACGGCACTAACGATCTCGTAATTAGTGCTCTTAAAGACAAAACGAGTCTTCTCTTATGGTTCCAAACAACGGGTCTAAACTCAGTTGTTCCACTGTATTCATATGCATTCACATGCAGGATTCATCTTTGTTCCGTTTGTTTGACCTTGTTTATACCTATTGTTTATATTCTCAGAGCATCTCCTAAAAGACTTTCTCGGCAGGTAAAAAGAATAGTGCCATTTATAGAGTACAAACATTATAAGCATCAAACATTTATCTAACTTGCGCGATTTTGTCTTGATTTGCCAATCTATAATTAATATGGAATAAGAATCTATAAGAATATGGAAGGACAGGAAAACAAAGTTCTTTGGACATCGCTCTCAAAAATCGCAAGGAACGTCCCGGTAATTCATCATGGCATACTAGTCATTGCTGTACGTAATCAAATTCTAGATTTAAAATTTCGTATTGCAAATCAATCCCCCGTCATTGTAAAGAATCGACGCGCATATATCATTTATTTCCCGTTCTTTGTATCCACGTGTATTCACTACCGAGGCTGTATTCTTACGCAGTTAAGTATTTTATAAATTATTGTTGCTAGAAAAAAAAACGCGAGAAAAAAACGGCGTAACTTCATAACTCAATACGAGGGCGGAAAATAAGAGAAGATCCCTACCAATTTCCAGCAAAGATGCCGTTGGATATGAATCATGGGTAGTGTCGAAAACGAAGCACTCGAAAACGAAGACCGAAGCACGAAGCACCCTGACAGTCGAAAACGAAGCACCCAAAACTCGAAAACGAAGCACCCGAAGTCGAAAACGAAGCACCCAAACTCGTAAACGAAGCACCCGAAGTCGAAAACGAAGCACCCAAACTCGAAAACGAAGCACCCTCTATATGTTTTCGATTTTCGATCCGAAAAATCAACCACACTTGTGATCCGGTTTCCATTGCGAAACAGTCACACAAGTACAAATTACACTGCTTTCCGGGGTGTCTCGAAAACTCAGACCTCGGATCCGTAAAACGTAGACCCTCTGGGTGTTTCGACAGCTCGCAACCAAAAACTATTTAAAACAAGTAAGCGTGCCTCACGTTACAGGACCGGATATTACCCCCCAACTGGATATAAACTTGTTTCGAATAAGAAATGAAACACTTAAAAGCAATTCTTGTTGCATGAGAAATCTTTCTTGCTTTCCTCGATGACAATAAGTTTGCAAACAAACCATTCTTCTTTTCATTCGTTAACGATTACATTTTTGCTGACGTTCTTTCGCGGTCCGAAGTTTTTAGAAAATGATTGTGAATCCCGGGGGGGGGGGGGGGGGGAGTACTCCCTTACATAAGCTATTTTGGTATGTGCGGCGCTGAAGGGTATGGTTTTCAAGCCGTTTTGGTCTGAAATAGGGTATAGATTTTGACCATTTTGGTCTGAAATAGGGTATGGTTTGCGCACTCTGGTCTAGAATTGGGTATGGTTTTAAGAAGAAGCTACGTTTTTAATCCCATGAGAAATGCGGTTTGATTAACATCGGCAATTGGAAGCCCTTCTCAAATGTTTACGCAAATGGAAGCATTTCCTGGTCTGAAATAGGGTACCGAATTTTGGGTCAGGTCTGAAATAGGGTAGGTAAAATTGCATATTTTGGTCTGAAGTAGGGTCTCGATCACAAATGTGGTTCTTTCTCCGGTTGACGACATATTTCAATTCAAATCGAAAAAGTATAGCGGGTTTTACGAGGTCTTCAAAAAGTTCGGGTGCTTCGTTTTCGAGTTCGGGTGCTTCGTTTTCGAGTTCGGGTGCTTCGTTTTCGACTTCGGGTGCTTCGTTTTCGAGTTTGGGTGCTTCGTTTTCGACTTCGGGTGCTTCGTTTTCGAGTTTTGGGTGCTTCGTTTTCGACTGTCAGGGTGCTTCGTGCTTCGGTCTTCGTTTTCGAGTGCTTCGTTTTCGATACTACCATGAATCATGTGCTAACCCATCCAGTTTATAATACTCAAGCTCTTCACAATATATTTGCCACGCGAATCCCTGCGTCGAAAAAAAGAAAGGAAAATACTGAGTTGCTATTAGGAATTCCTCTGGAGAGAAAAATGTCTCCAATAAAACGAGAAAGGCGTCTTACCAGAACACGACGATGTAATTCCACGCGCACGCGGGACCATTTGCACTGTCCTCATAATTACAAACTGCTCGATCACAGCAGGCATCGCCGGAATCACATTGCTGTCATAATTACATCCTTTTATGACAGCAACAAGATTGCATAGACAATAAAGAGAGTATGTTTTTGTTTGACAGGGCCGAGCACCCCCGTCTGATGCTCACCGAAATTTTTAGCAGCGTTTACGACAGACGAAAATTTTAGGCGGACAAAAAATATATTCGAAAATTTTGAAACATTATAAAGAGGAAACACATCAACCCGAAAATTCTAGGGCAACTTGATGGTTTTCCGAAAAACCTCGAAAAGTCTAGGGAATCGCACGGTGATATTTTTCGAAATTTTTAGCCAACCTTCCATCCGAACAGATATTTTACCGAAATATTCCGTTGGGTGCCCCTGAAATATGGTAGCGTGCAAGCTAGAGGAACTACGAAGCATTTTGCCTTATTCTTCACAAACTTGGCCTCCTTGCGACGTCTTTTTGTTCCTTCTTTTGTCCTGTTAGCAAGTTTCCCGAAGAAGGAAGGAAAAACAGTCAAATTAACTCAGTGGCGAATCCCAACTCCGTCGCTAGGGGCTGGAGGAGTGAGGGGGGGGGGGGATTAATTTAGGGGAGGGGGTGGGGATTGGCGGATGAATAAGGGGGCGCGATGTCGGCCCCTCGGGTCTTATTTTTTCCAAGACAAAGGGGTGGGGGAGGGGGGGGGGAACTCGGGGTGAAGGGGGGGGGGTTCGGACCCCTCCCCTAGATTTTCCAGTGAAACCTGCAGCAAGCGCCCTGGATTAAGCGCTTAGTTGGAAATGCCTCGGAAAAATAACCGATTAAAGATGAAAATAAAATTCATGTTTTCGCATGTTAAGATCACATCTTTCTCAGTGGAAGATCCTTTGTAATTCACTAAGCCTATTTGGTAAAACTAGGTTCATAATTGCTTTCGTCATAACAAAGGATATTTTATTTGTCATTTTTGACAGCTTGCTGAGCCCATCCGCTATCTTTTGGCGTACGCTGGAACCAAGGTCCAATATTGTGACTATGTCACAGGAGATGGTAGGACATTATTTTGTGTGGCTATACATTTGTCGACAGTTGCGATTTTTGGGGTTAACCTTAACCCTAGCCCCGAACTTGTGCCTTCCGACTGCGATTCCCGGAGCTAGACCACTCGGGTATGCTTGTCGTCTCGTTTATGGGTGTAAATTACGGATTTTGGTATCATTTAGGGTATTCAGGAAGGGACGCCTATATTTTTAGCCATGAAGGTATCGTTTATAATGGCAAGCGAAGAAAAGGAAAAAAATATCGTTGTTCGGTGTAGCTGGCCGCTCTCATTACCCGATATCGATCGATTGCAAATTGATTGTTTCAAACGTGTGACGTGTCCATTTCCGTAGAAAGGTATCTTTTAGGGATCAAATAAAGCTTAAGCCACGCCTAGATTGGTCAATCTCCATCATTAATTAAAAAATTTCGACGTGCAGCAAAGTAACTTTTGATATGGATGTCCTCCTCCCCCCCCCCCCCTCTCACCTCCCCGCCCTCCCCCCTCACCCCCCCCCCCCCCCCCCCCCTAGCAACAACCTTGTCCAAATGTAGGGCCTTCTTCGCGTACAAAATAGCGGCGCAAAGAAACCGGTCAGTATTACATTATGCAAACCTCCATGTACGGTGTTGTGTGACCAGTGTGACAGGTAATTAATGACGCGTATTGACGCAATCTCCAACTAACATTGCTGTGCTCTTGTTGTTGACTACATGAACAATGAGGAGGCAAAGTTCAATCTCAAAATTTTTCAAACTGTCCTGTTGCGTGTCTTCACCAGTATTGTAGTAGTACAGTCAGTACTTCATGTAAGCGTTCATCTATTACATTTCTTCATGAGATACTACAGTGGACCCTCTCTGAGACGGACACCTTGGGGACCAGCGCTAGGTGTCGGTCTTAGAGAGGTGTCCGCCATATAAAGAGTTTAGTTACAGACTAACAAGTGAAAGTCCACCAGAACCAGCCAATAATTGATGTCCGTCTTTGAGAAGTGTCCGCCTTTATATAGAGTTGATGTCCGCTTAAGAGAGGTGTCCGCCGTATAGAGATCTATCTAGAGTTACAGACGAACAAGTGAAAGTCCACCAGAACCAGCCAATAATTGATGGCCGTCTTTGACAGGTTTCCGCCTAGGTGTCCGCTTTAGAGAGGTGTCTGCTTTATTGTCCGCCTTATAGATTTGATGTCCGCCTTAGAGAGGTGTCCGCTTTAGACATGTGTACGCCTTATAGAGAGTTTAGTTGCATTCATACAAGTGAAATTCGGCCAGGACTAGCCAACCACTGACTGTCTTCCTTAGAGAGGTGTCCGCCTTATAGAGAGTTTAGTTGCATTAACACAAGTGAAATTCGGCCAGGACTAGCCAACCACTGACTGTTTTCTTTGGAGAGATTTCCGCCTTATAGAGAGCTTAGTTACAGTCACACAAGTGAAATTCGGCCAGGACCAGACAACCATTGACGGTCTGCCTTAGAGCCTGTCCGCCTTATAGAGAGTTTAGTTCACAACACAACACTTTATTTATACACGGGGTAGTGAACAGGCTAATTATAAAGTTGTAGCGTTCGGTAAACAGCTAATTTCCCGTGATTAAAATAAAACTAAAATATACTAAGAGACAGAATCAAGACACTAGGCATCACAATATTAAAATATTATAATATTTAGAAATATGTTACAAGTTAAAATTAGTCAGTCTTCAAAGATTCTATTTTTAATTTGTTCAATAAAAATTTTGATGTTTGACACAGAGCATATTTCGTCAGTAAAACTGTTCCAAAGTTCGGGTGCATCGTATCTAAAGGAGTTCAATCCGTAGTTTGTTATGAGAACTCCCGGTACATTTAGTTTGTTAATTTCCTCTAAGAATTTTGGGTTGACTCTTTCATTTACTAATTCACTAATGTAGTAACAGACGAACAATAGAAAGTCGGCCAGAACCAGCCAATAATTGATGTCCGTCTTAGAGAGGTGTCCACCCTACAGTAGTATTCATGTCAGGAGCGTTTGCTGTATAAACAACCGAAATACTTTAAGAATCGTGTATTATTTTTTCACGTCGACACATGATGAGAAATGTCGTCTTTAGGGCTTATTTCCATCGATTAGGAGCCATATTTAAAAATAATATTAAATTTATATTCTTGCTAATCTAGAACCTATGTTTTAAGTAGAATGGAGGCGTGTTATTATTTGTCTCGAGAAAAAAATACTTCACGATTATATTCTTGGATTATTTCGGTAACTTGCCTAGGGATTTCTGTAGCGCCATTCTGAAGAAGGGACGAGGTTACGCGATCATTGCGCGAAAGTTGCCTTCCTCGATCTCGAAAATATAGTCGATTAAATTCGTTTACAATTTACTAATAATACACATATCTAACATAACTTGGGACTAAATAAAGTTATTGTTGGCCCTTCCTAGCTCCTGGATATGACAAGAGCGGCTGGCTGTCGGTTAAAGAAACCCTGGGGTTGCCTTTCCCAAACGTAAGTACAACCATCATTCTTCCCAACATTTTCAACCATCATTAAAGCTTTCTGAATATCATCAGGTCTTAACCCTATTCGGCCTGGGCATTTTTTGAGTTCCTGAGCCTGGGGGGCGGGGGGGCACATTGTGCCCTCCCTACGTAACTTCAAGAAAATGAAGGCTATGACAATGAAACCTTGAGGGTACATAGTACGTCCAAAACTGTCTCCTTTGCGGTCCGCACAATGGAACGATGACGTCATATGCCGTAGTTATTAGGTAATTAGTTATACGGCCGCCATCTTGGATCCGCCATCTTGGATTTCTGAAATTTTTTAAAACCTCTTAAAAACCGTCCAAATTGACGCAAAATTAATCAAAACCAATAAATAAACGCTAAATGACGTAAAAATACAAAAGTTATACCAAAATACATTGTTTTTCTTCATTCAAGGGTATAAATATGCAAATTTCAAAAAACATGGCTGTCAAAATCTTGTTGCCATGGAAACATCAAGTCACGTGATCAAAAAATTGTCATATGAAATTGTTGCCAGATAAATTTTAGGAAAAGTCACAAAGTTTGATGGCGTTTGAATACATATTAAAGAAGTTATGAATGTTGAAAGTTAAGGTTAAGGTGGTGTTACACGACACAATGATATAGTGTAACAGCGTGCAGAAGATTTTTAACGCAATATTTTGTTGCGGCAACATGTTGCAAGTTTTTTTAACGAGGTAAAGTGATGTTACACGGGATAATTCTTGAAGCAACATTATTGCGTTAAAAGGTGACATTGTGTTACAGCGCTTGGACGATTTTTGACGCAATATTTTGTTGCGAAAACATGTTACCGTAACAAATTGTTGCTTAAAAAAATCCCGCTTGTTGTGTAACACGTCGCGATTTTAAACGAAACAGTATAAGCGTTAACCACTTGACTCCCGATAAAGAGTGCCAAATTCAAGAAAAGTCTCAAATTTCATTTTGTAAAATATTGAAAAACAAATGGTACCATGCAGAAGTACTGCTGAAGAGATTTCATTTTAATGGTCACACCAAAGGATTTCGTCGACAGACTGAAAAGTTAGAACTCGTGTCCCCATAATTGACTCTGGGAGTGAAAGGGTTAAACACCGTCCCAGTATCATTGGTAACAACACCATTACTAAAGCCAGTAGTCCTTTATCACGCGGCGGCCATGTTGACTCCCCGGAGAATAAAATGCTTTGTTTTTGCCCGGCCAACCTGCGACGCTGGGCGGCGTAAATCTTTTAATTTTGTTTTTATACAAAATGGCGGGGCGCGATAAAGGCCTATTACGCTTTGCTTTGGCCGCCATCCACTCAATTAATACTCTTAACGGTTTGTAACTTTTTAATCTGACATTGTTAATCGGTGAGAATTGAGAATTTTAATATGGTAAACTGTTCTTATATATTTCAGTTGCCTTACTACATCGATGGAGACGTGAAGCTGACCCAAACCTTAGCCGTATGTATTTTGAACTTTTTACTACGAATAGCGGTCAAAGTAACATACAACCATAGGAAAGTACTGCTCAATAGCTTTCACGGTCACACTTAAGGTCTTCATCCACAGACTTACCAAAGTTAGAACCTCCTTTTATTATATGACAAACTGGTCCACGATGAAAAGGAGCATTCTGATTGGTTCCCTGAGCGGTCCGAATTTTGCAATACGGACCACAAAAATGGACCGCTCACGAACTCATTTCGCCGAATTCCTTTTATGAAACAATAAACGAATGAAACTGTTTCATTAAAAAGAAACATTTTTTGTCATGTTTGGCGGACAATTTTGGTTAAACTGTTCGCAAAGTGACTTGAAAAATGCAAGAATATGCTTAGCTTTGGCGCGCGCGTTAGCTGAGCATGGTTGCATTAATTTATCGGCAAATCTTTAAAAACGCCATTATAATAAAAAACTTTATTGAACTAGCTTCTTCGGTCCATATTGGGAAATATTGGTCTCATTCTTTTGGTTAGAAAGAACTCGACCGAAATTTTCCCAATACGGACATTACGCTAATTCAATAACATGTATGAACGGCATAATAAAAAGTAGCACAAGAAAGTATTGGTCGATCAAGACCTTTCATTTAAATGGTCACACGTTAGGATTTCATCCACAGACTCAAAAGTTAAAACCACCTTGTACAGCATAATAAACAGAACCACAGGAAAGTACTGCTCAATAGCTTTCATTTGAATGGTCACACGTTAGGATTTCATCCACAGACTCAAAAGTTAAAACCACCTTGTATAGCATAATAAACAGAACCACAGGAAAGTACTGCTCAATAGCTTTCATTTGAATGGTCACACTTTAGGATTTCATTCACAGGATCAAAGTTAGAACCACCTTGTACAGCATAATAAACAGAACCACAGGAAAGTACTGCTCAATGGCTTTCATTTAAATGGTCACACGTTAGGATTTCATCCACAGACTCAGAAGTTAAAACCACCTTGTACAGCATAATAAACAGAACCACAGGAAAATACTGCTCAATAGCTTTCATTTAAATGATCACACTTTAGGATTTTATCTACAGGCTCAAAGTTAGAACCATCTTGTACAGCATAATAAACTGTACCACAGCAAAGTACTGCTCAATAGCTTTCATTTGAATGGTCACACTTTAGGATTTCATCCACAGGATCAAAGTTAGAACCACCTTGTACATCATAATAAACAGCACCACAGGAAAGTACTTCTCAGTAGCTTTCATTTTAATGGGTCCACGCTACACAAGCCAGGTTTGACTGGAAGTGAAATATTTTTATAATTTAATGTATATGTTAAAATGCTTTTTGTTTTCCCAGATCCTTCGGTACTTCGCTCGCAAGAACAATCTGTGTAAGTATACTGACTGGTTCTCTCTGTGTGTTTTGCAAAGCCAGTTAATCAGTCCACTGCCAAGAGCTGACAAAATCAAAACTCATAAAAAATGCGACATTTAGTTGCTTTTGTAAAATACTGATACTGAAAAACAAACAGGAGGTACTACTGAAGAGCTTTCATTTTAATGGTCACACGATGAGATTTCATCCGCAGACTCAAAAGTTAAAACCACCTTGTACAGGTTAATAAACAGTACCACAGGAAAGTACTGTTCAGTAGCTCTCATTTGAATGGTCACACTTTAGGATTTCATCCACAGACTCAAAAGTTAGAACCACCTTGTAAACATAAACAGCACCACAGAAAAGTACTAGTGCTCAATAACCTTCATTTGAATGGTCACACTTCAAGATTTTATTTTAGAACCACCATCTTGTACAACGTGAATAAACATTTCCAATTCCCTGTGGACCAGCAAATACACAAGTGATTTGAATCATTAAATTTCAATATATATTTAACCCGTGTTTATTTTAATTAAAATAAGCGTATAAAGACGAATCCCCATTAAGCGACCATTCTCTTTTTAAGTGACCAGTTATCAAAAGCATGAAATTTATTGTCACTATGCTGTAAATAGAACGATGAAAACATCTTAGCGTGACATAAATATGCCGTCAAAAACGAGTCAACTAGATGACGTAATACACTGGGGAATTACAAAAACGTTTACAGCCCATGGAAGGAGGGAGGGAGTAAGTGAAACTGTCCCCGTATACAAAATCTCATTCAATGCTTCGCGTTGTCACGAGATAAAAAGTTGAACGTAGGATTTAGTTGACAACTCTGACGATAGAACCACCTTACAAAGCATAATAAACAGCATCACATGAAAGTACTGTTCACACTTTAGAAATTCATATACAGACCCAAAAGCTAGAGTCGTAAAAACAAGGCGTACTGTATAACACTTACTGAGAGGTATTATTGAAATAAGGCGGGATCATTAATTCCTAATATAATACATGCCAGAGGTCCTTTGTTTTCTTGAGTCGCGGGCATAAGAAATTGATTTTCCTAGTGTTTGCATCGCTTGAACACGGGAAAGAAATCTCAATAAATCAAAGCAATGAGTTTCCGAGGTTTTTTAAAATTTTGCTCAAGCAACCATTTGCGATGATTTTTACCCATTTTCTTTCAACTAATGCTGCACGATATTCATGGAAGAAGTGATGAGAATTAATATTTCGATCTTTCAGGTGGAACCACAGAGGAGGAAATGCAGCGAGTGGACGTCATTGCAGGCGAGGTACACAAATTTAGTCGTTAGATGACTTTTAAAACACGAGAGGAAATATTTCAAATCTAAGGACTAAAACACATCACCACACGTGGTCGCTTTCGATATTGCTGAACCAAGCAGCACTAGTGCAGGACACATGTCATATATGAACCTAGTATATGGCCTAGTTCGCCATGCGTCTCTCGTAGTTCAATGGGAATAAGAGTACTATAGAGCATCCGACCGGTGTGCGATTCGTGCGATTCAACTCAATGTACGTTGAAAAGTCGAATAGTGAAATATTTCGTGTTTTTAACGTCGCGTTAGTGAGTTATAGAGAAAAGAAAAAAAAAAAAAAAAAAAAAAAAAGAGCTTTGAATTTACAAAATGCTAATTCGATGACGTCAAATCAAGACTTTACCATTATTTCTACTTCAATTTACAATACGCAGTTCACAGTTTAAGGATAATCAATTTAAGAAATACTAAATAAAAGCTGTTAATAGTCAATTGATTTGTAAAAAAGATATTACTTGGAGATGGAAACAAGTAGTTGTACAGTATAATAAACGAGTCTTGATTTGACGTCATCTTATTACCATTTTGTAAATTCAAACCTCTATAATTCATTAACGCAACGTTAAAAACAAGAAATATTTAACTATTCCACTTTTCAACGTACATAGAGTTGATTAAGCGAAAAAGCAATTTTGGGGTTAGGTGCACTTTAACATTTCCCGTCTTTATTCATTTATCACCTCACATCAGACGCTTTCGCCATTGCTGATCCTGGAAGTATGCAGGACGCATGTCATACATGAACCTAGTATATGGCCTTGCTCGTCACGCGTATGTCGTAGCTCAGTGGTTAGAGCATTTGACTGGTGTGTGGAAGGTCATAATTTCGGATCCTGTTGGGGACTCAGAGTTTTTTATTTGTCCCACGCTCATGACATCATGACATGAGGAACAAGATATCTTTCTGTTTTATTTTGATTCTCTTTTTTTTATAACAGGCAATGGACTTCATTGGCGGGTTTATAAAATTCACTTACTTTAGCCCAGACTTCGTAAGTAGACGTATAGAGGTTTTCAGTAAACCTTAATATAAAAACAATTAACATTACATTACCAACTCCAACCTCCTTCCAAGGGTCTCTATCATGGGCACCCAACAAGGATAATTTAGGAAAATGCTTGGAATGGCGTTGTACTATTTTTCCATATAATGTCAGTGTCTTTAACTCTATTCAGCCTGGGGTGGGGGGGACACAAAGTGCCCGCGCTAACTTTCAACATTCATAACCTCTTTAATATGTATTCAAACTTCATCAAACTTTGTGACTTTTCCTAAAATTTATCTGGCAAAAATTTCATATGACAATTTATTGATCAAGTGACTTGAAGTTTCCATGGCAACAAGATTTGGACAGCCATATTTTTTTTTAAATTTGCATATTTGTACCTTTGAATGAAGGAAAACAATGTTTATTGGTATAACTTTTATATTTTTACGTCATTTAGCGTTTATTTATTGGTTTTGATTAATTCTGAGTCAGTTTAGACGGTTTTTAAGAGGTTTTACAAAATTTCAGAAATCCAAGATGGTGGATCCAAGATGGCGGCCGTATAACTAATTACCTAATAACTACGTCATATGACGTCATTGTTCCATTGTGTGGACCGCAAAGGAGACAGTTTTGGACGTACTATGTACCCTCTAGGTTTCATTGTCATAGCCGTAATGTTCTTGTTGTTACGAGGGGGGATGGGGGGGGGGGGGGGGGGGGGGGGCACAATGTGCTCAGGAACTAAAAAAAAAGCCCAGGCTGAATAGGGTTCAACAATACCATGTGCTTGAGCTTTCGGCAGAAAATTTAAGGAAAAGCAATGTTATCCCCTGAATTTGGTAACTGCTTTCACCTTTCCTAAAATCTTAGCTGACCTTATATCGTACCCAAAACGACATTTTTTATTCCCCCGAAAACGAAAGGTGTTAAATGTTTTGATGTTACGAAGTCTTGAGGCGACATTTTACTTATAAGAAAACTCAATTTTGTAACCTGATTTGTTAAGAATTTTTCAGATGACAAAAGGCCTTCCGAACAACTCTCCGCCGAAACGATTATCCTGTGTGTCCTTTTCGGTACACCTCCTAATACTTTGAACTATTTATCACTTGTCCCATCATCTACATAAAAATAAAACAAATAAATAACTGGAAATTTGAGTGGAAATCCACAAAGTGGCTCTTTTACTTTAACTGTTTCCGGAATCTGGAAATGTTAGAATTTGTGGAGGAAGGACAACCGAAGTACCCGGAGAAAAACCATTGGAGCAGGGACGAGAACCAACAACAAACTTAACCCACATATTGCACCGCCTCCGGAATTTGAACCCTTTACTGAAACGTTTTTCTTGGTCACTAGGAAGGAGGCAGGACTGAGTATTTGAATTCCTGCAAAGGCTTTCTTCAGCGCCATTCTAAATACCTCGGTAGCTATCCTTTTTTCTCTGGAAATCATGTAAGTACACTTTCTTCAAGGATTTTTTTTAATCAGTGGTATTTGAATATTTACAATCAGAGTGTTCATTCTCTATTTTCCAATCCCCACATTTTGTTTGCCCCCCAAATTTTGCATAAACTATTGTTTTCAAATGCTCTTGGAAAGACTGCATATTCAAAACAATAGTTTATGCAGAATTTTGGGGGCAAACAAAGTGTATAAAGGGGAGATTGGAAAATAGAGAATTTCACGTGGTTTATCTTCGAAACGAAATTCAAATTTATTTTACATTATCGACATGGCTAACTGATCAGTGGCGGCCCCCGTCCCCGGAGACCTCGCGCGCTCGGGTCACCCCGGCTCCTTTCGGATCCCCGTTATCCCGCCCTCTTAGTTTTCTTGCAAAAGAATGAGGCCCGAAGGACCGAAATTTTTTCTCCGTCTGGAACATTCTCACTCTCCCCATTCTTCACCCCTTATTCACTCGCCCCGCTCCTCTCCCCCTTACGTTGGAGTCTGGGTCCGCCACCACTGATTATCTCTGTGTTTGAAGATTTTCGCACAACTGTCCTTACAATCTTTCTTCGTTCTTGTTCCCCTCAGATAAGTTACGCCGACTTTATGATGTATGATTTCTTGGATCAATTGCGAACATTTGAGCCACCAGCGTTGGATCCCTTTAAGAATATCACAGACTTTATGGCACGGATTGAGGTAAGAGAAAGCCTTGCACCTAAGGACTGTACAGCGATTAGAGGTCGGATGGGTTACAAAAAGAGTTTAAATAATCCTTTTACTAGCAAGAGTGGTCAAAATTAATATTCGTGGAAAATACCAAATTTCATTTTGTAAAATTTTATAAAACAAACAGTTCCATAGGAAAGTACTGCTCAATAGCTTTCATTTGAATGGTCATTCTTTAGGATTTCATCCACAGACGCAAAAGGTAGAACCACCTTGTATAGAATAATAAACAGTACCACAGCAAAGTACTGCTCAGTAGCTTTCATTTGAATGGTCACACTTTAGGATTTTATCCACAAACGCAAAAGGTAGAATCACCTTTGTACAGCATAATAAACAGTACCACAGGAAAGTACTACTCAATAGCTTTCATTTGAATGGTCACACTTTAGGATTTCATCCACAGACGCAAAAGTTGGAACCACCTTGTATAGCATAATGAACAGTACCACAGGAAAGTACTGCTCAGTAGCTTTCATTTGAATGGTCACACTTTAGGATTTCATCCACAGACTCAAAAGTTAGAACCACCTTGTACAGCATAATGAACAGTACCACAGGAAAGTACTGCTCAGTAGTTTCATTTGAATGGTCACACTTTAGGATTTCATCCACAGACTCAAAAGTTAGAACCACCTTGTACAGCATAATAAACAGTACCACAGAAAAGTACTGCTCAATAGCTTTCATTTGAATGGTCACACTTTAGGATTTCATCCACTGACGCAAAAGGTAGAACCACCTTTGTACAGCATAATAAACAGCACCACAGGAAAGTACTGCTCAGTAGCTTTGTTTTGATGCATGTTTTGATGCGTTTCTCTTTTGAATTATCAGGCTATTCCTGCTATCAAAGAATTCTTGGATTCGGATTACTTTCGCAATCGACCAATCAGCAACAAAATGGCTCACTGGGGAACCAAGCCTCTGCCTCGGCAGTAACGGCGATGGCGTCATAGCATGCGGTTTTCGAATTGCATCAGTCCGCGGTGAAATCATCTTCTGTAATACGACATGAAAACGAGGCATCTGGATGGTCATCCATATTCTTCGATGCTTCGTTTTCATGTTGTTATAAATGCAATTTCTGACAATTGTAACAGTTGTTGATTTTTGTTTGCAAATAAAGGCAATCCAATTTTCGTATTAGCTATCTTGTACTGGAGTGCAGTCGGTTTACACAAAGCGTTGAACGAGTTCTACAATCTCGGAAAGAACTGTTGAGACACTTAGACAAATTGTTAGCATTTCTCAACATTTAAAAGGAATTAAAATATCTACCTCCCCCCTACCCCACAAAACAATCGTTTACGTACTCAAAAAGCGTCCCTGGTCTCTGAGCAACCCTTCTAAGCCACATTGAACGGAGGGGTGGGGGGGAGGGGTGGGGGGGGGGGGGGGGGTGGGGGGGGGCGGAGGGGAGGGCTTTGATAAATGTGTTTTTTGACAGGACATTAGACTGACGGTTGTTTTGCGCAGGAAAACACTACTGTCTCAACGAGTTGTGTCCAAGATTGTAGCAAAAGGAAAAAAATCACTCGATCGTTCGCTCGATCGGCTGTTAACGTTGAGCCCGCGATATGCAATGGTCAGTTGCCTCATCCATTGGGGCGGCGTTGGAGTGAGTGGAGGGTAGAGAGTTGGACACAGCGGGTGGGGGATCGGTGGAGCAAAAATGGGAGGGTCGGTGAACAGTGAGCCCGCGATACGTAATGGTCACCTGTCTTACCAATGGGGACGGCGTTGGAGTGAGGGGAGGATGTGAGTTGGACGCAGGGGGTGGGGGTTGGTGAAGGAAAACGTCTAGGAGAGGGGAGTGTCCGAATGTTTCACATTCACTATTTGGCTCAGTTGGGGGAGGGGGGTGGGGTGGTGAAGGAAAACGTCTAGGAGAGAAGTGCGTCCGAAGTTTTCGTATTCACTATTTGGCTCAAAGGAGCCTTTGATTAGTTCTATTTTTTTTTTCACAAAATGTACAGTGCCAGATCTAGACTTGCTGAGACTTGTAAATTGAATTAAGTTACCCTTTGCCCTTTGCGAAATAATTTTTTACCACAATTGCCGGTCGATGCGGGTAGAAAATGAGAGTGCAGACAACGGTGCTGACGCTAACATCACGCAATTTCTAAATATTGTGGTAAAAAACAGATTTCCACCAGTTTTCCGCGGTGTAGACTCTTATTTACTACGATTTACGTCATCACATGGTGCACAACATTTTGACCATGTGATGACGTAAATCGTGGCAAATAAGAGTCCACACCACGGAAAACCGGTGGAAAATTGCTAAAGACCCAGAGTTGCTGACACTTGTAAATTGAATTAAGATACCCTTTGCCCTTTGCGAATTAATTTTACACATGGTATATAACACATATACATTAGTATGAATATATGAAAATCATATATATGTGAACTGAACTTCCGGGCATTCATCGATCCTAGATTCCTGTACGCCACTGGTACCTCGATCATGAGATGACATCCAACAAAAAAATGGTTTAATTATTTCATTTGAAACCTGTCGAGTTTATTAACTGTGTTTCAAAAAAACATAGCAAATTATTTCTCATGAAGAAAATACCAGGAATTGTGCTTAATTTTAGCCTTGCACGCTACAATCATGCTCCAAACCTGCTGCATAACAACTGAAAACTGAAGCAAATTGACATGATCTGTTCCATTGAGCGTAAGTTCCCAACATTCGGATTTAGAGAAATATTTGAATTTTTTTTATATCTTCCTGGAAGCAATAGATAGCAAATTAAAAATATCACTGCGATATTTATTTTATAAATATGTTTTAAATTCGGAATGAATTATGCCTTCTTCATTTTATTGAGATCATATAATGAACCATAAAAACCAAAGGCAACATTAGTTTGTACCGTTACCTTCGATTTATACCACAGATATGTCTTTCAACATGTACAAGTGTTTGTTACAATTCATATTTTTAAAACAAGAAGAGAACAAAAGTGTTGCTAATTACATATTTTTTACAAGAATTTCTCCCACCGCGGAAAAATTAAGTCTCGACCAATATGAAGATATCAATTTTATCTTCACTGTGAAGAGTGAAGATATCACAGTGAAGATAAAATTGATATCTTCACTCTTCACAGTCAAGATAAAATTTTTATCTTGACTGTGAAGAGTGAAGATATAAATTTTATCTTCACTGTGAAGAGTGAAGATATAAATTTTGTCTTCACTGTGAAGAGTGAAGATATCAATTTTATCTTCACTGTGAAGAGTGAAGATATCAATTTTATCTTCACTGTGAAGAGTGAAGATATCAATTTTATCTTCACTGTGAAGAGTGAAGATATCAATTTTATCTTCACTGTGAAAAGTGAAGATATCAATTTTATCTTCACTGTGAAGAGTGAAGATATCAATATCAATGTTGGCCCTTATTGATGTCAAATGAGCTGAAAGGTGTAGGGTGTAGCTAGGGAGGGGCGGGGGGGGGGGGGGGGGGGAGTTCATGTGGTGCCCGTGAACCCCCCCCCCCCTTTTGTGAGATAATTTTAGTAAAACACAGCATGGATTTCGACATGACAATCTAGTAAGTACCTTGGGTGTGACACAGTGTGACCCCCGCTTTGAAAAATCCTAGCTATGCCCCTGAGGTGTGTTGATCTACAATCGAAACATCTTCGAATCTTCCTCGGACAACTTCGGCACTCTTCGGAAAATGATCGAAAACGTTTGTACAACCTTCGTACAGTAGTCGGAGAATTTTACGGAAAATTGCTTAAATCTTTGTAATTAGAGTCGTTTATATCACAAACATCTGAAAGACGATAATAAATAAAGGCCGCGAGTGACAGCCGCGTGGGTTAAGAATATCGTTGCTACCCACCAGGTTTCTAGTAGAGTTAGCGAGTATACTTAGTAGAGTCAGCGACTTAATAGACCCGGGTACACCCCAAAAGCGTTTAAAAGAAGAGATGTTGAATTAACTGTATATCCAAAAATTTTGTAGCGTGCATTAGGCCCATGCTCCTCTAAGGCGTCTATTTTACTATTTATGAAATGGAAGTTTCCTAGTTTAGACAAACACGCCCTGATAAGGTATTCGTTTTCTCTGGTCCTGGGGTGCCCGTGACACCCCGTTTGTGAGATAATTTTAATAAAACACAGCGTGGATGTCGACATGACAATCACGTGAGTACCCTGGGTGTGACACAGTGTGCCACCCTCTTTGAAAAATCCTAGCTACGCCCCTGCGTCGTCTAGTTCTCCAAGTTCTGTTAGACTGCCAAAAAGTGTTTCCATGGCTGCAAGATTTTGACGGCCATGTTTTTCGAAATAGTGATTTTTAATTTTTAATGAAAAAATAATTGTCATCGTATCTTTTACATTCTTACGCCATTTTAGCATTTATTTATTGTTTTTGATAACTTTTGATTCGATTTGGACGGTTTTGTGAGGTTTCGGAAAAATCCAGAAATTCAAGATGGTGGCTGTGATTGTCCGGTGCCTATCTGGCCTGCATAAAAGGGGCTTTGGGGGGTGCGCGAGCGCGAAGCGCGAGTAACCAAACTGTTTTTAACGTGGCACGAACAGAGCAACAGTACACTGACGACTGCACTGTTGTTGAGTCCTAATCAACTGAACTTCTCGTGTGTCTTTTGCGATTTCCCACGTAGTAACTAGGCAAAAACCGAAAGCTTTAACAACTGACATTTCAGAATTGTAAATCATAAATTGTGCACTGGACTCCTGGCTGCGTATGGAGGGCTGCTAATTTCAGACAATGAAATGAAATGTTTGGAAAGTGAACTACGAAGATGAGCTTTTACCGTGGACTATGCACTATGGACTCGACTGTGGACTGTGGACTGTGGACTGTGGACTGTGTATTACGCCCTGGACTATGAAATTCTGACTGTGATGACTACAGACTGCGGGCTGTGGGAATGTTAACCATAGACGACAGGTTGTGGATTGTCGACTGTAAACTCGGGACATTGGACAAATCCAAATCTTGTGTTTTGGTAAAAATAGCAAAGCTAGGAACGGCGGAGTGGGAACTAAGACCATACGTCCCGGTTGCGCAGCCTCAAGGCCTCAAGATGCTACTTGTTTACTTTGCAAAATAATGGACAGGGAAGCCGAACCCTCGGGCCCTTTCCCTGGTTCAATTACTGCGGGCAATCTCGTACCCAGATCTCCCACGGTCAAGGGGAAGTACAGTGCAAACACGAGTGAGATCTGGGTACTAGATTACATTGCTGGTAGCGTTGATCATGAGAAGACATCCAGCACAAAATGGTTTATTTAATTTGAAACCCGTCGTTATTATCAAGCTATGTTTATCCGAATAAATTATTTTTACTAAATGTAATATAAGGTATTGCACATAATTTTTAGCCTTGTAAACAACTCGGAAGCCTGCTGCATAACAACACTGAAAACTGAAGCAAATTGACGATCTGTTCTTTTGAGTGTAAGGTTCTCGACATTCGGATTTTGTATTTTACAGCTTCTTTTAATATAACAGAATGAGAGCAAATTTAAATCAAAGGTTTCCATGAACCATCTCGTGAACACGAAACGATCAGACTCTCCCCTCTCCTGGACGTTTTGCTTCACCGACCCCCACCTCGTTTGTCGAACTCCCCACCCACCCCTCCCGCCAACGCTTTCACCATGGGTAAGGCAGGTGACCATTAATACATATCAGGGGCCCAATTCCTCTAATAGAAGTTTGGCCCCGCCGACCCTCCACCGCGGTCAAACGTCCGAGGCGTTTTTCGTTTCATTTAGTGGGATTTAATTTAATATTAAATGGAAATATGGGCGAGGATGAATAAAAAAAAAAATAGTTGACGTCACTATCTTTTAATTTTATGTTTTAATTTTTTTTTCGTTGAAAACTGACCAAAACTCTTTTCGCCTGATCAAAATTATGTTGGCAAATGGCGCCGACAATTCTGCAGTTCACAGTTTTTAAACGCTAAGAACGTTTTTAGTAAACTTTCAAAACATTTGGTAAATTGACAGTGTATTGGCAATATATTAAACTTTAAACAGTTAAAATGACAACCTTAACTTTTAAGTACTTTGCTTAACTTTTGCAAATTTCTCTCGTTTGACCGCGGTTAACACCGACCCCCACCCTTGGACTACCTCCCAGCCTCCTCTCCCTCCAAAGCCGTCCCCATGGTTAAGGTAGGTGGCCATTACATATCGCGGGCTTATTAAAAGCCGATCGAGCGATAGAGTGTAATGTTATTCCACTGCGATAACTTGTTCAACGCTTCGTCGTTGCTTAAGCTCCCTATTAGGGAGCTTAAGCAACGACGACGGCAACGCCAAGGAAAACGTCAATTGGAAAAAGGATTCGCGCTATTTTAAACTACTTTAAGGTTGTTCCAATTTGTTTGGTTCGTCTAATGCTACTGGATTGTCCAGGAGCTGAATTTGAAGAGACAGTTTTCCAGTTCAAATGGAGAAAGGAAAATTAACCGTCGTGTGTTCACGTTCTCCACAAAACCTATAATTTGATCATTTGACCACAGGAAACCCAAGCGTAATGTTTGCATATTAATGATATTTGAAAATATAATACATTGTATGGAATTTCGAATTCAACGTTTTAAGCAATATATAAAACCAAAATTGCTGAATAAAATCGTTGAAACATTTACTGGTATTGTATTCTATCTTTATACAGTGCTTCCACTCTATTTGAATGATTTTTAGTCCATTTATCTTACCTTGTATAATATAATGGAAAGGAAGGAGAGTTCGGTAGCTTTCAGCGTTCGACACGTGTCCACAAATGGCTCATTTTTCTCACAAAAATAGGTGCTGCTCCCATTCTGACTGGTCGTCCTCACAGTAGAATAACGTTAAATTGCATTTCTTCGAACAACTTGAACATCCCTTGTTATTATGACGAATAAGCCGCTCCACAAAATCACATACCACTGCAAAATGGGCGCCAGAAAGCGTGAAGAACAGAATAGACCACGGATGCGCGGTCAACACTGGGTACCAGAGTAAAATTAAACCCTACAGGGAAGGGCACGTTCAATTTTGTCAACTTGTCATTTTTGTTGCGCCTACCACCCGGTGAGGACCAAGTTGTCACTCTGCTTATCATGCTTTCGACATTAAAACGGCCTCTTGAAGAGGAGGAGACAAGGAAGAAAAGACGAAAAAAGTAAAACGGTAAAATGTCAATAATTCACATTTTACTGTTTTTATTTTTGTGAAAACGTAAACCGTGCAACTGAATTGCGCTTTGTAACTGTTGTGAAACACGCCATACGCTATTCGAGGTAAAAGCGTGCTTTTTCTTTACAAAACTTAATGGCATTTTAACGTAATTAGAATTTATATCGGTAATTAAAATGCTATATCGGTAAAACAAAAAAAAATATTTGCACGTGGGTGCCTGAAATTAATTTGACAGATTATATTTGCGTGATAGGGCCTGGTCGCACTACAAAAATGCAAAATGACATAAAAACAAACACATTCTACAAAAAGCGTGTCCCACCGGAGCGGTTTCTTTTGTTTTACTCGATTTTTGCAGGGGCGGATTTTTGTTTTTGACTGTAGTGCGACCAGGCCCTTATTACCTAAAGAAAAAAATTAATGTCTTGGAAAAGCGGAAGAGCTGAACCGAACTCAATGTAAATGTAAATGTTGGTAAATGTTTTACTTACTAATTTCTAAAGAAGGAAACAGATACACGATCCGTTTTCCATCTTTTCTTCCTTGTCTCCTCCTCTTCAAGAGGCCGTTTTAATGTCGAAAGCATGATAAGCAGAGTGACAACTTGGTCCTCACCGGGTGGTAGGCGCAACAAAAATGACAAGTTGACAAAATTGAACGTGCCCTTCCCTGTAGGGTTTAATTTTACTCTGGTACCCAGTGTTGACCGCGCATCCGTGGTCTATTCTGTTCTTCACGCTTTCTGGCGCCCATTTTGCAGTGGTATGTGATTTTTTGGAGCGGCTTATTCGTCATAATAACAAGGGATGTTCAAGTTGTTCGAAGAAATGCAATTTAACGTTATTCTACTGTGAGGACGACCAGTCAGAATGGGAGCAGCACCTATTTTTGTGAGAAAAATGAGCCATTTGTGGACACGTGTCGAACGCTGAAAGCTACCGAACTCTCCTTCCTTTCCATTATATTATACAAGGTAAGATAAATGGACTAAAAATCACTCAAATAGCGTGGAAGCACTGTATAAAGATAGAATACAATACCAGTAAATGTTTCAACGATTTTATTCAGCAATTTTTGTTTTATTTATTGCTTAAAACGTTGAATTCGAAATTCCATACAATGTCTTATATTTTCAAATATCATTAATATGTAAACATTACGCTTGGGTTTCCTGTGATCTTACAACTCTAGGAAAAATATTTGCAATTTCTGCATTTCTCCGATTTTGAGAAAAATCCAAGATGGCGGTCATCTTGGCGGCTATTTTGGAAAATGCTGGACTTTTCGATGCTTTTCGGGAGTCCGATGCCATCATTCCTAGTAATTTACTTAGATAAACGAAGGAAAGATGGTAAACAGCAAGGGTTCGTAACTTGTTATCAATTCAGCCATTTCATTTCCACTTAAAATAATACCTCAGTACAACTAGGAAACTGTTTTGGCAAATTCACATTTTATGTAGTCATTGTAAATAGAAAGGGAAAGATTTCCGTATAACCCCATACATTAGTTATGCATACCGTCCGTACAACTGAGACCAAAGCCGAAACAATAGCACACATAAAGAAAAACAGTGCATAATTAATGTTGGGGTTATACAGAAATCAACTTAAAAACTTGAAAACAAAATCCATAAACTTACGCGTGTTTACGCGTGCTTTCAGATGCAAATCGTTGATAGACAACAAAACTTCGATGGTTTTCACATCAGAATACTTCTCGCTTAGTTTATTTCCTTGCGTGTTTCTGCCAAAATCGTCCTATGAAATGTCGCATATTTCTCATACAAATATTCACGAAAACTCAGTTGTATGAAATAGGAACTGCAGTAGCTTCAAAATCCAAAAATTCGATTTACGTACTTTTAGCTCCAAATCGTCAACATTATGCAAGACTTCGATTGTTTTCGCATCGGAATGCTTCTCATTTAGATCATTTTCTTGCGTGAAGCTGCCAAAATCGCCATTTGAAATGTCCAATATTTCGGTTCCATCTGCATGTACCGGAGCACAGATTGGCTGCGGCCGCACTTGGTGAGTTAACTGGGTTATTTTTTTAGCAACCCGGTTAAAATAACGGGTCATGGCTCGTGTACGACGACTGTATTGTGATGTATTGTGATGTATTGTGTTAGGTAGTGTTAGGTTGTATTGTATTAGGTTTTATGACGTCATTCAGGTCGTCGTACATGAGCCACGACCCAAAACAACCCGGTTAAAATAACTCGGTGAAAAGGTGTTTGTAATGAAATAAACGAGTTTATTATATAAACACCAATGAAATACCAGGTGAGCTTTCGCGCGTAAACATCATATCTTCACACGTGAGAATAACATGTTATCTTCACACGTGAAAAGAACACCGTTGCTACTTTAGGACTACAAAAAAATATTAAAGTGAAATGGTTTGATTTCATTGGCGTTTATATAATAAACAGAACATTACATGGCCGCTTGAAGATACGAAATTTCTCTTCTCGTGTTGAAAAATATTTCACTCGTTCGCTGCGCTCACTCGTGAAATATTTTTCAACACTCGAAGAGAAATTTCGTATCTTCGCGCGGCCATGTAATATCCTCTATTTATTTTTCTGAGCGGCCGCACTTCAAAAGGTTGAACTTTGAACGTGAGAGATCATGTTATCATTGGCCGTTTTTATGCTAAAGACGTTAATATCGTCTGAGACGTTAAAGTCGTCTCGAGACGACTTTAACGTCTAGTATAAAAACGGAAAATAAGCCAGACGGATTTAACGTCTGACGAGACGTTGAATACGTCTAGTATAAAAACGGGATGGCCTTAACGAGGACGAATGCGGCTCGTGATTTACAAGCTTTTCTCGTGTTCTCCCAACATCCCGCGTGGGTTGATAATGCCGGTAAACTCATAGAAAATGTGTTCTATTGCTTTTATGAAATAACTATAAAAAGCGTTTGGAGGGAGAGAACTTTGTTGTATTTTTGTGCCGATCAAGTAGCTTGTTCTCATAACATTCATCGGATGACGCGCGAAAACCAATCAAAGCGGCTGAAACGGAATAAATGAACTTTACACGATGTCACTGACAAAGCTGCACTGACAAATTCACGGGTTCAACGAAAGTGATGAAAAGTTTTAGCGCTTTGAAATTCGTCAGTTGAAATTTATCACCTGAAAGAAGAAAATATATTCAATGATTCAAAAGTTCTTTGAATGGGAAATCCAGAAAATTGTGTTCGGAATCTACCGCTGCAAACATGAATGTACGAGGAAAGTTTGGAAGCGCACAATTTTTATGGCGTATGTTGGTTTCAAAGATTGCCTTGTCAAGAATTTTTCAATTGGAATAAAGGTTAGTTCCATAAACTCAGCTTCTGAAACTGCTTTTGACTTTATCTACTTACTTTGAAGTGTACAGTGAAGAACGTACTTCTCTACATTTAAGCTTAAGTGTTGAATGAAAACTAAGCTATGCGTAAAATAATTATCCTAAACAACAAAGCTATAAGCTTAAGCCTTGCTTTTTAATTCTACTGTGCAAATCCATCACGGTCTTATTTAGAAGTTATCTTAGGACTTGAATGAACATTTATAAACCTTAGTTCAGTGAATTTCAATTGAAAATTTCCTCAGTTTGAAAGCCATTGTTTGCTCTTTGGGATCCATAATTTTTGAGCTTTTCACTAAATCTTCAGCTCAGTGATCTTCACAAAGTACATATCGAGGTTGTTTTGATTGTCATTGATCGCTGCATGTAAGCCTTTCCAAGCCAATGTTAAATGAAAATATATTCCTGTTGTTGTTATCAGTTTTAAAATAAGCTAAGTGTTCTTTTTTCGATAAGCCATTTTTTGCTTAAGTGCGTGGGAATCTATTTTTTATTTTGTAGGTTTGAGCAGCGCAACTTATTGTTTACAAGAAACATATCTTCTGTTATTATCTTCTAACAGACCACAATATGCAATAAGACACTAAACCGGCTCGAGTTGTGAAATTATTTTCCTCGCGCGTGTGTTGATGCGGTTACAACGGAAAATTAAACTTTGTTTACTTTACAGTTTCTCTTGCGCGGTTTTCTATGAGTTTACCGGCACAATAGTCAATAGGTCTTTGACCAATCAGAACGCGCGTAGTATCTCAGTTATTTTATAGATATTGTTATTCCCTGCAAAACAGCATCGCCAAATGATCTAATTATAGGTTTTGTGGAGAAAATAAACACACGACGGTTTTCCTTTCTCTATTTGAAATTGAAAGTCGTCCCTACGAAGGTCTACGAATTGAACAGGAAGCCAAAAATTACCGCGTAAGCGAAGATGATTGACAGATCAGGAAAGTTAACCTGCACTAAACTACCTAGCGAGGTGGTTTGAATAAACCTAACCCGGTTAAAAAAATCTATTGTTCTTTAATTAATTTCCATGGGAACCGCTAACACGGTTAAAATTTGGTGAACGCCAAAAATACGCGGCCGCATCAAGAATTCTGTTGACCAGTTAATTTTAATTAATGAATTGCAAATAACCGGGTTAACTACTCTAGTGCGGCCGCAGCCATTACGTAAACGAAAAGGAACAAAGAACGACAATAATACAAATGCAAAACAAGACCAAAAATACAATACCTCACAAACAATAGAAGACCTGGGTACCGGTACATGCAGAAAGACCCAATATTTCCCATACAAATATTTATCAAAACACAGCGTAAACGAAATAGGAGCTTCAGGTTCAAAATCCAAAAACAAGGCTTGGTTTTACGTGCGTTAGGCAGCAAATCGTCGACCTACTGCAATACCGCGATTAATTTTACATCAGAACACTTCTTGTATGGTTAATTTCCTGGCGTAAATCGGCCATAATCGTCCTGTATATTTTCCACATTTGCAAAACAAATGTTACTAAATTACGGTGTTCTGGCTAAAATAGTTGAGTGCCTCAAATCGTGTTTTCAGAGCGTAATATTTTCACGTTAACAGAGGTGAGTGTATTTTTCCCCATTAATGAGCATGTTGGACTCCAATGAGTTATTCTAAGCAACTAATAGCCAAACCAAAAGAATTAGGTCAATTTTCATCGAACTGGCGCTTTAACACAGGTTGTTAAGGTTACCGTGTACAGTTCAGATCGACCATTTTATTGAATTTTTGTTTGGGCGTCAAAATGCAAATAAAGTTAACAGAATGAACTTTCAACCAAAAAAATACCGAAAAATAGTGAAAATTGACGGAGAAATGACGGTATATAACGTTTTGAACGGAAGTAAAAGTTTTTCTTTTGATTGATTTAGCGGCGCTGTTTTCTCAAAGTTAATTTTTCGCTTGTAGGCCGTACCGGGACACTTTAAAGAGCTACAACTCAAAGGGAATTTGTTGGATTTTCCACAAATTTGGACAGAAGCTAGGCTAATATATAATCAACAAAATGTATCGGCGAATTTCTTATTTCCGAAAACGTTTTCGTCAAGAGACATTTCCGTGCGATCACTCCAATTTTTTTTCTCCATTTTCGAAAATATTCTGTAACTTTTCACTGTAATTGAATATGGGAAATCGCCGTCAAGTTTTTTGGCCCTTCGTGTCCGGAAACCCGAGAACAAATCAAATTAGCAAAATACAATAACCGCTTTGAGTTATACCGTTTTAAAGCTGATTCGGACGTTCGAATTTAGACGTCTTAAAAGATTCGATAATTCATTTTATTACCAAATGGTTTCCATATTTAGATAGCCAGATTTATAAGCTTTAATTTGATATGTGGGTTTAGGTATATGAAGCGCAATCTTAAGACGCTAGAGCTGTTGTACTGGAGACACCCCCGAAGGTACACTGTAACCTTAAGAGTATCAACTTATATTTTCCACTACTATGTACTAGCCTGCGCACAGACATACCCGATTTCCTTGCTCCCCGTCGGATACGTCTGCGCGCAGGCTACCATATACTCGCTTAACCTAATTTTTTTTTTTAAATCTCGGTTTCCTCTAAACAAGGCACACTGAAGAATCCCAGCGTATATGGACTGTCTAAAAACGTAAACAAGTAGATTGGTGTGATTTCTATCCTAAAAGTCTAACCCAGGCTAAACGGATAAACCTGTTGTGAACAGACAAACTTGTTGTATCATAAGCGTGACAATTGTGTGATAATAAACACGTTTTTATAATAGTTATTTTCATTCCTTACTATTGGTTTATATCATTACAGATCGGTGATATACAATTAAACATAAGAACAGATGAATTATTTTATAAAGGATAAGTTAAGGATACGTAGTGTAGTAATTAGTATTAGATGCAATAGGTAGATACAGTCACAAGACCTACATGAAAACCAGTTAATTGCATGCTTTGCTTTTCATCCACAGAATGTTTGAAAAAACAGTTTGACGTTGGCCTTTAATGAAACCTACAGTATTGTACATTACAGGGGATTATAGCAAAGAAAAATATGAAAGAAACCGGGTTTTTACTTTGGCACGGCTTCCCAATAGCTGGTATACCAGTAAAACACCGTAATAGCACAGACAAACGAAACACGAACTTTAACCTTAAGCACGTTTCACTGCGTGTTTATTTGCACACTGACGTAGTTACATTAGGCCAAAACATTTAATTTGTGTTTGAAAAAATATAGTTTTCCGTTGGCCTATAATGTAACTTAAACTGTTACACATTGCAGGCGATTATAATTGAAAGCAAACAATGCTTATGAAAAGAAACTGATTTATTTCTTTGGTACGGTTTCCCAATAGCTGGTATCAGTAAAACACCGATAAAGCACAGACGAACGAGACACGACAGGGCCCGCGGAGCAGATTTTAAAGTGAAGGGGCTAAAGCGAACTCGATAGCGGCAGCCACATAGGGGAGTCTGGGTCATGCCCCCTATTTGCGTCGACGAAGGAGACGCTTCCTAATCTTGTCGGCTGAGCGGAACGAATCGAGAAAAGTGTCGGTACCAAATCTGCCTCATCTTGAAACGTCACAATAGTATCCAGCATGCTTAGCGCGTCGTCTAGGCGGAACGAATCGAGAAAAGTGTCGGTACCAAATCTGCGCCTTCTTGAAACGTCACAATAGTATCCAGCATTCCCAGCGCGTGGAAATCAGGCATCATCCTGGGGAGCTTGGAGTTCCGAAATGTCACATGTGAATAATCTATTTGTCTTGATTTCGTTTCGGATATTTTCCCGATTTTGGAATCGTACGGCTTAATATTTCAATGCATACTAAAAGTACACAGTGGAAAAATTGGACGAAGGTTCTTCTCCGGACCAAGTAAGTTGTTGGGTCTCTTTGGAATCAAGCAAGAAGTTATCGGATTTTCCTCGCTACCGTTCTGGTATGTTTTGAATGTTCTATCTTGATTTTGCTGTGGTTCTAGATCTCTGCCTGATTTGGGAAGCTTTCACCTAAATACCGACGTCGTTCTTCGCGATGTTCTACGGTACGGTGCAATTCGCTGTATGTCTGTAGCAATAATTCACTGACCGGCTGCGCCAGGCGAACGCAGATTAACTTTACACAGCTTTTAATACAGTGTTCGAAATTGCGCCTGTATCGGGCGCATTTGCGACTAAAGATTTTGCAGTTTTGTGACTAAAATTTGTCTAGCTAATAAAGGAATTATATTCAACAGTCTTGTGTCTTACTTGCAACTGGTAGTTGTAATTTTATCCGAAAAATCCTGCGAAATTCACGTTGAATGTTGCATGACTTAATCGTCGATTTCATGCTCCATTAACGCGGTGTCCAAGAAGTTTTATATCACGGGAGAAGTTTATCCCTTTTCACGGGAGCACTTTTTCAGGCTTTCTCAGAAATTTATCATTTCCGGTTCCGGTATTAGTACATGTCTGAGGAGTATGATTTAAGAATCGGAGAAATAACCGAAATGAAATTAAGACAAATATACTATTTATATGTCGGAAAAATCTGAGACCTTTAGTAGATAGGAAAGAAGGGTTCTGGCACACTCTTCGGCCGCCCCTTTTTAGCACAATTTCTAATTCTTTTCACTTTTCTCCTACTTTCAACACTAACTCATAATTTGCATGCGATCGCATGAAAATTGTTCCAAATTTACATATCCTGAGTCTAAAAATTAATAAAATTATTAAAAAAAAGCTGCTAAATTTTCAGCATTTTTCATATTCTCTGCAAAAAATCATCGAAAAATTATTTAAAAATCAAGAAAATCCATCTTGTTCACCAAAAAATTCTCATAAAATCAAACAGATACATTCGTTAATCAAAAATTCTCATAAAATCAAACAAATCCATCAGTTCCCCTAAAATCCCACAAAATTCATCAGAAATGAATTTTGTTTGAAAAACAGCGGTTGAAGAGTCTGCCAGAACCCTTCTTTCCTATCTACTCAGGGTAGGGAATAAAGAAAGATGAAATTTATCCCCAGAAAACTTTTGGGAATAAAATCAATTTCATTTTGGAAAACTCAAATCAAAACTTTTATTGGAAAGAAAAATAAAAAAAACAAATGAGTTTTTATTTTTTTTCTTTCCAATAAAAGTTTTGATTTGGAAAAGATTTTTCTCCAAATTAATTTCATTTAGGGGAAGATCTCCTTCCAAAATCAATTTCATTTTTATTTTTTTCTAACTAAAATCCATTTTTTCATGAAGTTTTATGTTAAAGATAGGCTTATCTCTCTTTTTCCCCTCTGTTTATTTCCTATAATTTAGTCAACTCTTTTCAGGAAATAAATATATAAAATCATATTTTTGTTTTTTATTTCGTTTTTATATATAACTAAAATGGCGAAACAAACAGACAAGCATTTTACAATTTCAGATGGGAAAAAAACCAAAACATTCACCTCTATCAATTCTGCTGCTAAAGAATTTAACATTTCAAATTGTGCAATCACAAATGCTTTGAAAAAAGGAAACACATCTATCACCAGAAGATCGGATAAGAAAAAATTCTTTCTCGGAGAACCAAAACCAAAATCAAAACAATCAGATACAGAATTTTCTTCACTTCCAATGGATGAGGAATGGTTTGATAAATTCAAGATAGTAGTTTCAAACATGGATGAGTTTGGTAAAGGGATTGTTAATATATTATTTATGGATGAGGACATCGCATTTGATTGGAAAAAAAGAGAAATTTTATATAATGAGGAAACTGTTTCATTTTTCAAGATTATCTCCGTTATCTGTAAAGTAGCATTTCCGATTAACAGAGATTATTGTTTGGAAGAACAGAATAAAAAATTATCTGTTGGGGAAAAAAATGCAATTGACTTGAAACGATTGAATTTCATTTCCAAAATGAGGAAAAATGAAAGAACCTTTCAAGTGGATTTGTTCAATAAAATCAAGAAATATAAATGAAATCTATTTCACAGCTGAAAATCAATGACTAATAGCTAAAGTTTTCCAGAAAAAACTTTTTCTCCTGAAATTTTTTGGGAAAAAAAGTTTTTTATTTTAAATTTGCTTCATCAACCACTTTTTATCCTTTTGGAGGAGAAGAAGACAATCTCCACTGACCAATAGCCAAAGTGTTCACTCCATCATCCATTACAACTCTCTTATCATCATAAGCACTCAAAGCCACTTTCAAAATCTGCTCAGTGAAAATCTCATGCAGATGTGATCGGAGAGAAACATTTTTCATTGGAGGAAATTTTTCACCATGAAGAACACGCACAAAATCTTCATGTGAAATCTTATTCCTGACAACATTCTTTTTTGTTCCCTTTGCTTTCTTGATTCCTTTTCCCTCATCCATCTTTATGGAATAACATTTTGCTCTCAATCCAGCAAATTCACGAATGATTTTTCCTCCAGCTTCATCTTTAAACATTCCTAAAATTTTCTTGTTTTTCCCAACGGGAAAGCCATTTTTCACAGCGAAATGATCTTTTGGATATCCAGATGTGTCAAACCATTTCTCAACATCTCCAGCAGTATCAACAAAGAAATCATCAGTTTCAATCTCCAAAATAAGGGAATCTGTATCAGAATAAAGAACTTTCACATTCTCTCACTTTTTTTTCACATAACCATAATGAAATTTGAACATATGAATTTTGGAGAGATCAAGAATTGCTGCTCCAACAAAGATTGGTTTATTCAAAACGACTTTTGTTTTCCTCATATGAACAGCTGCAACTTTATCTCCAAACTTAGCCGCGTGTTTAAAGTTGATTTTTTTCACCAAGTTTGCTTTTTTCTTCCTATCATTTACCAGTTTCATATCAATTCTATTCCTAACATTTTCCATGGTTTTCCCGTAAACAGCATTGCTTGCCAGTTTGAAAAGATCTTTCTCAAAATCATTTTTGGCTGCTGTTCTCAGTTTCGTATTCCATTCAATAAAAGGTTTCATGAAAGCTTCTTCTCTGAATCCAATTCCTCTCCAAATCTTTTTTAGTTTCATTCCCAGGGAAAGAAAGAGTCTCAGACTCCTTCCATCCAAAACCATTTTTTCCTTATCCATCAAGTTGGGAATTAACTTTTTGAATCCCTCAACTTCCAGGAGTTCAGGCGCTAAAGGAAAATCATTGTGGAAATCATGATTTTCTTTTGGATATTCCAAATCAACTTCCAGGACACATCCATAACATTTCTCATCAACAATCTTCTCCCATTTCTTCAAATTCCCTTCACTCAACCATTCAAATCCTCCCACAGGGAGTGGTTGAACCATCGCAGTTGGATAAAGGGAATTTGCATCAAGATAAACGATGAACTTTGATGGTTGGGAAGGATCAAAATCTTCCATAAATTTGTTGTTTGCCTGAGAAAATCTGTGAAAGACTGTGGAAACTCCTCCACGAATTTGCCTTTCAAAAAACCGAAACATTTCCACATCTCCTTCACAAATCAATTCCAACTCAACTCCTGTCATCTTCAACATAGCATCCCAAAAGAAAGAGGGGGCAGTCAAAAACCATGCGGGGTCCAACAGATAGTTTTCCAACAAAACTTTCCTAAAATTTTCCACCACATCTGTCAGGAGAAAAACATCCGTCTTCAAATAGAGATCATGATATTCTCCCATATTCAACATCCCAAATTTTCTCCAGACATTTTCAGCATGAGCAAAATCTTCATCTGAAATTCCTTCTCCAGACAACTGGGAGAAAAAAGCATCTTTCCCAGGAAGTTCACAATTAAATTTCTCAAATGAATCCATGAATTCATAGGGAAAAACTCCTTTTCTGGAAAGCAAATCAACTTCATCATCATCATTTGGGAAAAATCTTTTCAAACAATGCAAATCATTTTTTCCCAAATTTCCAACAAGATTTGCCAAAGAAGAATTCATAAATTTCAAGGAGTCAACAAAGCGAATCTCATGTTTCAAATCATGTTTTTTTCCCTCTTCATCTTCAAATGTTCCCCAAACAATTTTCAGGGAGAAAGAAAGATATTTTTCGTCATTGTTTGGGATTGCATCAATCTCCCCAAATTCATTTCCCATGTTTTTGATGAAAAGATGGGAATCATATCCATCTAAATTGTGAATGAAGACTGGAGTGAAATCTGGCACTTTCGCTTGCAGATTACAATATTCATGAGCAGCTCCACGAAATTCCCCAGTCAGATGACAATGATCAGCAACTTTTTTTTCCTCAATCTTTTTCCTGCAAAGCCAACAAATATCAGTTTTCTGGAATGCTTCCTTTTCTCCTTTCTTCCAAAGAATTCTCTTACAATTTTTTCTCAGCATTGGTCTTCGCACATCATTCAGAATCCATTTCACCTGATCAACTAATTTCACCAGAAACTCTCTCCCAACATCATCTCCTTCTTTTCCACGAAAGAAAACTGGGGAGAAATCAACCCCAACTTGGCTCACAGGAAGAAAACAAAAGCTGCAGGGAACATGATGCTGAATTTGCTCTGTTTTTTCCCCAATTTTCTTTTCTGTTTTCTCCAAAATCGACTCAAAATCAGCGTAGATGACAAAGGGAACGGTTGTTGCGCATTGAACTTTCTTGAATTTCATGATTGATTTTTCTGGAGGGAGAACAGCTTTCACTCCATCATCCATGCAAAATTCTTGATGAACGTCAAATGTTTTTTTGGAGTTAAATGAATTGAGACAACCATCACAAACATGCCTTTGGTTTTTGTTTTTGGAATCTTCTCCAAACCACAATCGATTCAAATTCTTCACCAAAGCGAAATGTTCATTTTCGTCGCTTTTCAGTTTGAAAAGAATCACATGATTCTCTTTCTTTTCCCTTGCTTTTCTCAAAGTCACGATTTGTTTCCCATCAACAATCCCCAAGACATTCACAGAAATGTTATTTTGTCTTTCAAATCTGTCAATGTCTCTCCATGAAATGGGGAATGAAATTCCTTCCCAATTGAATTCTTCGCATTGTTTTCTCAACAAAGGAGTGATTCTTTGTGGATTTTTCTCCACTGGATTTTTCCATCTTCCAATGCACCACTTGAAGCACTCATCATCATTTTCATTTTTCATGTTTGTTAAAGCTTTTTTTGCAGCAAGCCAATCAGGAAGTGGAATGAATTTTCCAACAGTCATTTCATCCAGATGAATTTCCAATCTTTCAACTCGCAATAATCTCCAGTTGCTTCTTCCCCTTTGGAAATTCCGCATGTTTTCCAACATTCTCTCATTCATTTCTCTCAGCAATTTTTCCAAGTCAGTTCCCTCAAAAACTTCTTCAACCAGGGAAGAAAAGAAGGCATCATTTTCAATGGTTGTTCCCTGCGCTAAATCATGAGAAATCATTCTGCAAACCAAAACCATTTTCACTTTGAACCCAAAATGTTTCTTCAGAATTTCAATCATATTTCCTTTCACATTCTTCAAGAATCCTTCTGCGGAATATCCTTCTTTTCCCTTGACAACAAAAGTCGATCCACCCAACCCCGGTTTTTCTTCAATATCAAATTCAGGTCTTTTAAGCATTTCTCCAATCTTTGTGTTTAACTTCAAAAGTTTTTCCCGGGCTCTTTCCTTCAGATTCCAATCAACTCTTTTTTTCATCTTTCCAAACCAGGAATTCATTGAATCAATAGATGACTCAACAACTGTCGAGATTCTTTCTGGAAGAACTTTTTGAACAGCTGATTTCACTTCAGGAAAAGATGTTTTCTTGATGATTTTTCTCTGTGGGTTTTGCAACTCTTTTTCCAAATCAGCTTTTTTCATCCTGGAGAATCCAACCATTCCTTCCGAACGTGCACGATCTCTCAATTCTTTTAAAGTTGGCATTTTGAATGAAAAAAAAAAAAATGTTTTCATTTAAAATGAAGTTTTCAATCCAGGAAGAAGGAAAAGAAAAGCAGATTTTTTTCACATTCAAAGAAGCATCAGAAAAAACTGGCATTCCGAATTCCACCATTTGGAGGTTCATCAAAAACAATTCAGAAAACAAAAAGTTCACCAGAAAATCAGATAAAAAAGTTTTCTTCATTCAGGAAGAAATAACAGATAAACCCTTTCTCCAAGTTGATGGAGAAGATATTTTTGATTGTGATGAAATAGAAAAGTTTGGAATTTCAAACACAGTTTTTTTCAATCAAATTCTCAGGAAGAAAAACCATTTCCTTGATTCGGAGGAGATCTCTCACCACATCACATGGAAATCTCCTGAATTTGATTTCCTTATTGATAGATTGAGGGAAAATCAAAGGGATGCAAAAATCATTCAAAAGGCTAAAAAGAAATCATGGCCAAAATCAACCATAAATCACGCTTTAGTTTTTGTAAATGATAAAGACCTCATTGAAAAAGTTTGAATTTTCATTTCCAAGAAATGAAAAATCAATCCTCTTCTTCTTCATCATCTTCAAAGTCATCAAACGCTGAAACGTTTCCATGGAATTTTGTTACAAAACAAGAATTGATTGAGCATGTGATTGATTGACAATTTCCACAAAAGATGCGTGAAATGCGGAGGATGACATGTCCTGTCAGTTTTTCTCCAATGTGGTCATGGGGATCGAAACGAATGGATTTTCTTTGTCCAACTTCCCCTTCATCAAATTTCGAGAATGGAACTGTGATGTTACCTTTTCTATCAGTCCACAATTTACCCCAAACTTTTTCCATTTCACTTCGATCTGTTTTAATCAAGTTGAAATCGGTGGATGTGAATTTCCCAAATTTTGATTTCAGTTTCAAAACTGCTTCTTTGTTTTCCATCGCCAACTTTCTGATTTGCGTTTCAATTTCCTGAAACTTTCCCTTGAGTTCAGGAGGTGATTGATTGAGATTGATTGCTAATGAAAATCCGTTTTCATTCCTGAAGATTTTGAAAATACATTTCATGATTTGAACTGTGATTGGCTTCTCATTGATTCGGAGAGGAATTTCAACAAATGGATGTGTTGTGTTTTTCAGAATTGGTTCTCCCGTTTTGATTTCATTTACTTCAACATTCATTTTCTTTAAATAAAAAAAAAAAAAAAAAAAAATTTTTTTTTATTTAAAGAGAAAATGAATGTTGAAGATTTTGAAAGAATGATGGAAGATAGTGATTATATTATAGAATTGATGAATCTCGGATTTTTGGATGATTTGGCGATAGAAATTATTCTAGAAATCCGAGAAAGAGGTGAACACCCAGAGGACTTAATTGATATGTTTATTGAATATGATTTTAATGGAGATGATTTTGAATACGATGAGTTCTCAGCATCAGAAATTGTTGAACTGTTTATGGAACCCTCATCGCTTGAGAATGTGATATGAGATCACTCAAACAACAAATCATATTTTCTCTCAAACTTCTCCAAATCCAATCCTAAATCAATCACAATCCCATCAACCACCTCCATTGCTGGAAGGAATTCATTTCGAATGAATTTTCCACTTCTCAAAACAAAACGTAATAAGTCAATGTTTTCTCATAGGTTGTGAAAGCGAACTTTGTCATTTCAATTTTGTTTCTATATTTCTTCATTTCATTCCCTGTTTTGACAACCAATCCTGCACCTGAAATCACTCCCAAAATCACAGGATTCATTGTCACTCCTCCAGCAATCGCTCCAATCGCAACAAGAGCGGAAGATGTTAAATTCACAAACAAATTCATTCGCTTGAAATGTTTGTGAGCTCTTTTCAAACACCAAAATCTTTTGTGATAGAATCGGAAGAGTTGCTTGATCTCTTCCAGTTCTTCTGGAGAGATGTCTTTGCTGATGTGATTGAAATCGAGAATCTTTTTCTTTTGTCGCTCTTTTTTCATTTTGAAAGAGAAATGAAAAAATTCACGACAAAACCTCAAAAACCAATGTAATAATAATTGTCATATTTGGAGTTTTACTCAAGGATTTTGCTGGAGCAAAACCAACGCGAGTCATTTCCTCGATTTCAACTCCATCTCCAAGATCATACTTCCAAATGTGTTGACCAAGTTCTCCTTGCCAAGTCCATGTTGTTCTCTTATTGTTCACTAACATATCCATCACAAGATCGATTTTAGGGTGTGTAAATGAGTGGATCAATTGGAACATTATCCCAGCTTTGACAAGTCGTGTTTTCATTGGAAAGAAAACAAATTTTACATCTCTCTCAAACAAGAAGTTATATTTGTCAACAGGATAGTAATAATAACCTGTTTGAATAATTTTATCTCCTGTCAACTTGAAACCATTCATGTCAAGGTTTGTTTCCATAACCATCTTCCCCGAGTCAAAAGCGAAAGGAGAATCATAAACAGAACTTGGTACATCTGATTGAGAACCTTTAATGCCATAAATAATCAGATTTGCTGGACTTTGAGAAGCTGACGACGGTGTTCCTTGCCATTTCAGATCTAAATAAATGAATTCAGAGGGAGAAATCTGCCATTTATGCATGTGAATGATTGATCGAGAATAGTTGGAAAACTTCTTCGTTGATTGTTGATTGATATTCAAGCTGGTCGAAACAACGTCAACGCTCACATCCGTCATGGAATAGGGGAAGAATTCAATACAAATCGTATATTCCCCTTCTAGAAGTTTCAGCATGTTAAATCCAAGTCGACCAGAGTATTCATTAAAAACATCTTTTGTTATTTTCAAATTGAAAATTTTTTATTGATCTGATGAGGAGAACTTGTAAAATCAGACAAACCAATCACTGTCATATTATGTTCAGCTTTAGATTCACCCACATCCTCCATCAAATACCGGAATTCATCCTTCAAGTGGGAGGTTGAAGATATATGTGATTCATTGACATATTTTTTAAGGTTAGCTTCTGTTTTAATCAGTTCCTCTGACAGAGCTACTGTCTTCTCATTTAGCTGTGTATCAACATATTGTTTTGATGTTGCTTCATTGGATGTTTTTGGATCGGGAAGACCAACAAGTTTTTCTCCTCCCATATCCAATTCCCCAGTCATTGTTCCACCTGATAAAGAAAGCTTATTAGCTGTCAGCCCGGAGACTATCGTGTCCACATATTTTTTGTTGGCTGCTTGATCGATTGCTGTTGGATCTTTCACGTTATAAACAAATTGGTTTCCCATATCAAGACTTGTTTCCATTGGGAATGTTTCTTTCCGACTGAGAAAAACATTCTTTACGTCATTATAGGAGATCAGATTGTTATAATTTGCGGAAAGATCAGCATAAGTTTGTTGCTTTGATTTGACAACATTGAAAAGTTCTTTCAAATCAATGTCTTTCGTTACTTCATGTGTGTGAGTAGGTGCAGCTGGGTGGAACTTCTTCAACGTCACCATATTCACAGCAGAAAGATCATTTGATTCATCTGTATCCAGATTTGTGATCAGTTTCCGATCCATGTCAATCTCTCCAGGAAGAATCAGTTTCTTTCCCCTGAGGTCCAAATCCCCTGTCATATGGGAGGATCCATCAACCTGCAAAGAATCTGCTCTCAATTGAATCAGTTTGGTTTCCACACTTCTGTCTAGCGTGTCAACTTGATGTTTTGTGACTACATCACCATTTGCTGTTCCTTCAGCGACATTGACTAGTTTTCTGTTTGACATATCATAATCCCCTGTGGATGTCAGTTTAAAACCAACTCCTGGTAATCCATCTCTTCCATCTCGACCCCCTCGAGAAGTGCTTGTTGTTTCAGAAAGCAATCCATTTGAATAGCTCATTTTAAAGTCTTTCATCAAAGTTTTTAGCAATGAATTTCCTCGGCTTATCCACATAGAGGAAAGAGAATGGATCATGTGTTGCTTTCTTATAATCTTCTTTGCTGACTTGTGTCTCCCTACAAAGTAGGGAAACTTCATTGTTGCTGGGGAATTCAAAGATGCAAAAATGAGAACAATTCAGGCGGATATCTTTTGGTGTTTGGAAATAGCTTTGTGAAAGATAAATCATAGAACAATTCTTATGCCTACCTTGGATAAAATAATCAATTAGGGGTTTTTGATTCTTTTCGCAAACAAAATCATCGAAAACAACCAGTTTTTGATTCTCCCCTGACAATTCAGAAACTGGGATGATTTCATTCGGTGATGCCTCCACAACATCATACCCAGCTTCTTTGTTGATTGGGCGAAATGTTTTCAGAAGATGTTGATATTTAGCTTGGTTAAGATTTTTCGCATAGAGATAAATTTTATCATAATACAACAATCTCAAAATCATATCCAGGAGAACATTTGTTTTCCCCGATCCTGAAGGGCCGCAGATCAACATTCTGAAAGCTTGATCAGGCATGAAAGGATGAAGCTGTCGAAAATTTGTAATTGGATCCTGACAATCATAATTTGGAATCTTCATTTTATTATATTCAACATCATATTCAACATCATATTCAACATCATATTCAACATCATATTCAATATCATATTCAATATCATATTCAATATCATATTCAATATCATATTCAATATCATATTCAATATCATATTCAATATCATATTCAACATCATATTCAACATCATATTTTTGGATTTAAAATGAGTTTATTGAAATGGAATGAAATGGCTAAAAGCAAATCTGCTTTGGGTCAAAAAATCAACTTTATTCACGATGTCATCACCCAGAAAAAGTTGGGTAAAGAAACAAGTCAAATCGGATTTGAAAAAATGTTCAAACCCATCACATCGAAACTGGATGATGTTATTGCATCGAATTTAAGACCACTTCCCCGGAAAAAGAAAGTTGGAAAAGCTAAACCCACGGACATTGATTATTATCCTGAAGTCGATCCATTTGAAGAGATGGAAGTTGAAGGTTTGATTGATGATGATGAGATTGTATCACCACAAACAGCTAAGCAAATTCCAATAAGACCACCAACATACGAAGAAGTACTGGAAGAGTTAGAAGGTGAATCTCCTGTATATAAATCAACCGTTCCTGATTATGAAGTGGAAGAAGAGGAAGAGGAAGAGGAAGAGGAAGAGGAAGAGGAAGAGGAAGTTAAAGGATGGGAAGAAGCTCAAGAAGATATTATTGAAGAAGAAGATAAAATTAATGAAATGCTAGATAAGATGGGTTTATCAAATTATAACAAAACAGATAAAGTCTTAGCTCAACCAAATGTTCCAGTAGAAAAGAAAAAAAATTTAATTGCAAACAGCATTATAATGCCAGCTCATAATATAAGAGCACAACTGAACAACCGTAACAGTTATCTGAACAAAAAATTTAATGATGGTAGAATAACTAAAAATCAAAGGGATATAGAATGGCAAGCTATAAAAGAAAAAAGAAAAGTATTGAATGACTACATGAACTATTATAGAAAGAAACTCAAGACATTTGAAGGCTCTGGAGCCCGAAAACGATACGGACGTGGCATCTCATTTTTCAACGATCCAAAAGATCTTCTCCAGAAACTTGAAGTCATTGTCGGCTCTATCCTTGCTGGGAACACTAACATCAACGTGAGAAATGAAGGAGTTGCAATTCTTGATATTCTCCTGAAAGAGTCAGTGATTAACAGACCTCAGCATGAAAAACTGTACAAAACCTATTTCAAAACATAAAATGGAAAGAGAAATCGTCCTGTCATCTTACGCTGTTAAGAACAGACAAAACAAACCTGCAGATTTCACAACAAAATTTAATCGTCCAATTATTCTTGATTTGAATGAACAATATGTTGTTGGGTTGAAACGAATCATCAATATGAGTTTTACGTGGTATAACATCAATCCACAATATGAAAATCAACTGATTAGGTTTTCCTCTGATGGTGGGGAAACATTTTCCGATATTGCTTTTCCTGCTGGAGTTTGGGAGTATTCTGGGATAAATGATTTCATTCGGAAAGCAACAGTGGTGAAAGAATCTGGGAAAAAAGATGTTTTTCCAATCAATCTTGCTTTCAGCAATGAAACTTTCAGAGTGACAGTTTCACTGGCTGAAAATTATCAACTGGATTTCACCCAATCGAATTTCGGGGAGCTTGTGGGGTTTGATAAAAAGATTCTGAAGGAGAAAGTTAATGTTGGCCCTAAAGTTCCAAATCTCAGTCAAGATACTGATATGTTAAACATTCATTGTGATTTGACAAATGACTCACTTGTGGATGGGGAAGAGACTGATATCATCTATTCCTTTTCCACATCTGTTCTGCAGGCATCATATAGTTTTGAGCGTGAACCCATAAAAATTGCATTCTGCCCCGTGAATAAAAACACGATCAGCTCAATTCGGATGTATATCACAGACGGGAAAAGAAGAATTGTTAACCTGAATGGGGCAGACACAGCATTCTCGTTGATATTAAAAAAAAGACTATAAAATGAAAGCATATGAATTTTCTCGTTATTACCACCCCAAACTGGGGAAGTTTGTTTATAAGCATAAAGGAACAGGAATCATTTTTGATTCCATCTTCAAGCCACTGAAAAAGATGGTAGGACCAGCCATGAAAGGAATTCTCAAGAAAGTTGCGAAACCATTTGCGAAAAAAGCTTTGGACGCAGGAATTTCTCACGCTGGAGAAAAAGTGGGCAAAATGGCAGTTGAAAAATCAGGTGATTTGATTATGAAAAAACTGGGAAACATGAAGATTGGAAAACCATCTGCTAAACGAGGAAAAAAAAAACCCACAATCACGCCCTTCAATCAAAGTCGCTTCGCTCCCTGCTTCACTCCCAACGAAACAACCACAGAGAGAAAGTGCAAATGATATCTTGAATAGACTTATCAGTGGCCAAGGAATTTAAAATAATCTATTAAAATGGCTTTTCGATCGAATGAATATCTCCAAAGAAATGAATTAGTAAGATTCCAGTTGGATGATGTAATCAGAGCCCCAGCAAATGGGCAAGCACAAACAAAAAATGGTTATAAATTCACCATCAATGACAGATCAGCGTTTTATGACTGGCATAACGCTTATTTTGAAGTGCAATTTCAACTCCAGAAAATAGCAGACGGTGCTGGATATGCTGCTGCTGATAGGATAACAGTCATAAATGGCTCACATTCCTTGATAAAACATATGACAATCAGATCTGCAGGGAAGATTGTTTACGAACCTGACAATCTACATAAAGTTACTTTTGTTAAAAATCTGTTGGAATACTCAGATGATTTCAGCAGATCAGTAGCAAAGAACAGTTTCTGGTATTTGGATACGGATGGAACAACTGCTGATACGAATACAGGATTTGAAGCGAGACGACTACAAACTCAAGCAGTTACGAACGATGGAACTGGAGATGCTAAAAATGTTAATTGCATTATCCCCCTGAATCGTTTCTCCTTTTTCGAGGAACTGGAAGGCAGGATGTTGGTCCCAATGCAGTTGCAATTCGAAATTAATCTTCAACAGGATGGTGAATTGATTCATAAGGCTGCTGCTGCTGCTGCTGGAAGAGTTGTTATCAACAGATTTTTGCTTTGGGTGCCAAGACTGACTCCCAAAGATTCTCTTTATGATAAATTTATCAGTTCATTCCTGAAAGAAACACAATGGAAGTATCTGAGGGAGACATATGATCAATCAGCTCCCGCAACATCATCAGGATTCTTCCAGATTTCAGCGAGCATTGACAATGTAAGGCATATTTTTGTCTGGCTGAAAAGAACAGCTCCACCCAATAATCACCCTGAAGAAGACTCTCCATATTTGATGGATACTTTCAAGCTGAATGAAGCAGATGATGACTCATCCCTGTCAACTTGCAGATTGGAGTATGGAAATGGAGTGTTTTATCCTGAAACTGACTATGACACGAATCAAAAGTCAGAATCTTCAATGATGTTATGGCTTATGCAATGAGGAAAAATGACTTCAACACTGGTACTCAGTTGAATTTGGCTAACTTTCAATCACTTTATGGTCTCATTTATTTCAATTTGTCTTACCAAGCTGAAAAACCAACAAGAGATCCCAAGCAGTTGATATTTCGATATACGCTGAATGCTAATGCAACTGCCGCCTTCAATGTGCATGCAGTGGTTCTTTATGAGGAAACAGCTAAGATTAATAAAGTTGGTAATGAGCTGGTCATTGCTTAAAGCGGAGTGAAAACATATGTTATCATTAAAAATGACAACATATCACCCATATAAAATAAATTTGTCTAAAGGACAAAAAGAAAAGCTTGGAAGAGCATTCAGAACAAACACTCCAATCACCCTGAGATTGGGTAGTAATCAAACAAGTGGAAGCGATGAACTGATGTTGACAACTAATCAAATTAAAAGAATCACAAAAGCAAAATCTCTGGGAAAAGGAGTTGAGATTAAGATAACAAAAACACAAATTAGAAAAGTAATGAAACAAGGTGGAAGTCTATTTTCTGCTATTGTTCCTTTGGCTAAAACACTGATACCCACCTTGGGTAAAACACTTGGGTTGTCAGCACTGGCTGGTTTAGCGAGTGAAGGAGCAAGTCAAGTCGTCAAAGCAATAAGTGGAAAAGGTGGTGGTCAGGTGGGTGGATTTCTCATCCCCCAAAATAAAATTCAGAAACTGATTGACAATAAACATTTGTTGACAAATAAACAGAAACAAGACATTTTGGTTGCCCTGCAATCAGGAGGACAGTTGGTGATGAAACCATCCATAAAACAGTCTGGTGGATTGTTAGGAAGTGTGTTGGCATCCATTGGAATCCCATTAGCACTTGATATGGTAAAGAATTTGTTTGGGAAAGGTGCTCCTAGAGTTGGCCGACCAAAAGGAAAAGGAGCTCCAAGATTGGGAGCGTATCCTCCCCCATTTATTGGTAACTGGAGACGAAACCCTGTTGGGATGGGGAAAAAAAAATCAAAAAAAGGCAAAGGACTTCTGCTGGGGACGAACAGCCCATTCAACAACATCCCAATTCTCGGGGCAATATTGTGAGGCCTAAATTTGTAATTAAACCGCTGTCAAATATTGATCTGTTGAAGTGGATTGAATATCTGAGGATTCCCAATTTCAAAGGCATCTTTGCGAGAGATCAATTCATGCCACAAAAACACACTCCCTGCATCATCAATCTTGATTCACTTGAAAATGCAGGAACTCATTGGGTTTGTTGCGCTCCGGGGAAAAAATTCACGTGGTATTTTGACTCTTTTGGAATGGGATTTCCAAAAGAATTCAAAAGTTCCAAACCAGTGATTTGGAACAGCAGTCAGTATCAAAACATAAACAGTGTTCTTTGTGGGTATTATTGCCTTTATTTCCTCCATCAATGGTCGCAGGGGAAAGATTTCTATGATATTCTCAAACCTCTCAGTTTGACTGATACGAAGCAAAATGAAAGATTCATAAAAGAATATTTCGATTGAAAATGAAGTCATATTGTGTGAAGGAGAAAAAACAAACTGAATGTGTTGAGCCATCTGGAACCATGACCGCAAAAAATGGAAGAAAGATGTGGTTTTGCCATTGCGCTTCCTGTGGAATTAAAAAGACAAGATTTGTGAAGGCAAAGCCCTCGGAAAACTGAGTCTGCCCTCACAAGGTGGGGGCTTTGGTGAATTAGCATTGACTGGCGTTGCTCATGCTCTTCCCTGGCTCGGGAAAAAAACAGTTGAAATGGGGAGATATGGAGCCAGTGAATTGTTGCGAAATAAGAACACTCAAAGGAAAGCATTGGATTTTGCTTTGGATAAGATGAAACCATTTCTTGCCAAAACCTCTTCCGATATGCTGAATCGACTATCCACAACGATTAGACCAAACAGAAAATATAAGACAGATCGAGCTGATTTGGATGGAAGAGGATTGGATATTCATAACTTGATTGGGAAACTACCAAAACCAAAGAAAGGTTTCACTCTTCCCGGACATAACTTCACTGGCCCGTATAACCCTTTGGAAAAACAAGTCAGATTTGATGATACTGGAAAGATTCTTGAAATCTGGCAACAACCCACAGGAAAAACAGATGCAGTTGCTATGCAGCATGATGTGGATTATTCAGTTTGCGCAAAACAATCAAACCCACATCAATGTAAAAATAAAGCAGACAGAAAAATGGTTGCCGCTTTGGATTCCATTCCCTGGAAAGAAAGACAGTGGGGTCATGCTTTGGCGAGAAATACCATTGATGTAAAACAAAAACTTGGTCTCGGCGTTCCAAAAAACGGGAAAAGATTTTGAGTGAAGGCTGGACTCAAAATCTAGCAAATGAACTTCACCAGCCAATCAGGAGAAGATTTCCAAAGAGAAGAGTTATTGCATATGGTGTTGACAACATTTGGGCGGCTGATCTGGTTGAGATGGGGAAATATTCGAAGTGGAATAAAGGAATAAGATATCTCCTGATGGTGATCGATGTTTTCTCAAAGTTCGGTTTCATTCGCCCTCTGAAAGATAAGCGAGGACAAACAGTAGCCGATGCTTTCCAATCCATATTCAGGGAGCGAAAACCGAAGATGCTTTGGACTGATAAAGGAAGTGAATTTTTCAATGGAATTATGAAGGATCTCCTGAATAAGAATGGGATAAAATTGTATACTACAGAGAACGAAGAAAAGTCATCTGTGGTTGAACGTTGGAATAGGACTATGAAGGAGAAACTCTTCCGGATGTTTTCTGCTAACAATAATACAGTGTTTTTTGACAAACTAGATGAGTTAGTAGATCAATATAATCACCATTTTCATTCAAGCATTCGGATGACCCCAGCGCAGGCTAGCGAACGGAAAAATGAGAAAAAGGTTTTCGCTAATCTTTTCGGAGATATGATTTATGCAAAACACAACCCAGCAAAATTCAAGATCGGTGACAGGGTTAGAATATCAAAATACAAACGAAAGATATTCGACAAAGGTTTCACCCCGAACTGGACAGAGGAGATATTTGTCGTTGATGAGATTTTAAACACAAATCCTGTAACGTATAGGTTAGTCGATCTGTTGGGAGAAAAAATTACTGGATCATTTTATGAAGCAGAACTCCAAAGGACAACACAAAGCGTATTTCGCATTGAAAAGGTTATTCACCTCGATCAGAAGAAAAAGGAAGCCTTGGTTAAATGGAAAGGATATCCTGATAAATTCAATTCCTGGGTTCCACTGAGTGATATGGAAAATCTCTGAGACAGAATATGAATGTTTCACATTCATATTTATGAAATAACACCTCTTTCTTTCAATTCCTGGTGGATTTTCCAGAGGAGATCACTTTGTTTTTGGAGTTCATTTTTATGAATCTTGTATTCCTCTTGGAGATTGATAAATGATTCAAAGAGGAGTTCTATTGTGTCTTCTTCTTCTTCATTTTGCTCTGCTTCTTCCATCTCTGAATCAGAGACAATAAATTCCTCGTCAGATGTTGTTGGGGTTTCATCTTCACTCATTGATTCATCCTCTGAGCAGGTGAGGTCGCTTCGCTCGCTTTCATCATCCATTTTGAGTTACAAGATTAAAATGTTTAATAGATATCACTCCTTGTGGAAAAATGAATTTTTTCTTCTTCTTCTTCTCCTCCAAAAGGATAAAAAGTGGTTGATGAAGCAAATTTAAAATAAAAAACTTTTTTTCCCAAAAAATTTCAGGAGAAAAAGTTTTTTTCTGGAAAACTTTAGCTATTAGTCATTGATTTTCAGCTGTGAAATAGATTTCATTTATATTTCTTGATTTTATTGAACAAATCCACTTGAAAGGTTCTTTCATTTTTCCTCATTTTGGAAATGAAATTCAATCGTTTCAAGTCAATTGCATTTTTTTCCCCAACAGATAATTTTTTATTCTGTTCTTCCAAACAATAATCTCTGTTAATCGGAAATGCTACTTTACAGATAACGGAGATAATCTTGAAAAATGAAACAGTTTCCTCATTATATAAAATTTCTCTTTTTTTCCAATCAAATGCGATGTCCTCATCCATAAATAATATATTAACAATCCCTTTACCAAACTCATCCATGTTTGAAACTACTATCTTGAATTTATCAAACCATTCCTCATCCATTGGAAGTGAAGAAAATTCTGTATCTGATTGTTTTGATTTTGGTTTTGGTTCTCCGAGAAAGAATTTTTTCTTATCCGATCTTCTGGTGATAGATGTGTTTCCTTTTTTCAAAGCATTGGTGATTGCACAATTTGAAATGTTAAATTCTTTAGCAGCAGAATTGATAGAGGTGAATGTTTTGGTTTTTTTCCCATCTGAAATTGTAAAATGCTTGTCTGTTTGTTTCGCCATTTTAGTTATATATAAAAACGAAATGAAAAAACAAAAATATGATTTTATATATTTATTTCCTGAAAAGAGTGGACTAAATTATAGGAAATAAACAGAGGGGAAAAAGAGAGATAAGCCTATCTTTAACATAAAACTTCATGAAAAAATGGATTTTAGTTAGAAAAAAATAAAAATGAAATTGATTTTGCAAGGAGATCTTCCCCTAAATGAAATTAATTTGGAGAAAAATCTTTTCCAAATCAAAACTTTTATTGGAAAGAAAAAAAATAAAAACTCATTTGTTTTTTTTTATTTTTCTTTCCAATAAAAGTTTTGATTTGAGTTTTCCAAAATGAAATTGATTTTATTCCCAAGTTTTCTGGGGATAAATTTTATCTTTCTTTATTCCCTACCCTGAGTAGATAGGAAAGAAGGGTTCTGGCAGACTCTTCAACCGCTGTTTTTTCAAACAAAATTCATTTCTGATGAATTTTGTGGGATTTTAGGGGAACTGATGGATTTGTTTGATTTTATGAGAATTTTTGATTAACGAATGTATCTGTTTGATTTTATGAGAATTTTTTTGTGAACAAGATGTATTTTTATTGATTTTTTATTAATTTTTCGATGATTTTTTGCAGAGAATATGTAAAATGCTGAAAATTTAGCAGCTTTTTTTTAAATAATTTCATTAATTTTTAGAGTCAGGATATGTAAATTTGGAACAATTTTCATGCGATCGCATGCAAATTATGAGTTAGTGTTGAAAGTAGGAGAAAAGTGAAAAGAATTAGAAATTGTGCTAAAAAGGGGCGGCCGAAGAGTGTGCCAGAACCCTTCTTTCCTATCTACTACCTTTCGGAGTACACAGCACGGCAGGATTTTGCCCGATCCCACGGCGATAGCGTGAATTTGTTTGATGTCGGCCCGACGTTTTTGCCTGCGTGACATATCTCGCGACCTAGCCCTTTTCAACAGTGGCTGAAAATTCATGAAACTAAGGTACTAGGTCAAGACGAGGTGCCACGTGATAAGGAGACGCACTATAATCTATGATTACTACTAGTTTAGTCGTCTAAAATGGGCGACAAATGCATCAAAAATTGGTATTCGTATGTCAAATGACACAATGTATTTAATGGATAACTCATCCGTGTACAATGGTATTTATATCTTAATAACCCAACATGTCCATGCAGCTTTTTCAACACCTACTAATTTTATAGACCTGAGCCTTTTCTAAGCATTGTAACAAAGACTTCGAACAAAATTAACCGCTCCTGTATGAACTATTGATGACGACGACAAAAATAATGGCTGAGTATCATGACGACATATAAGATTGTAAGATTACAATCAGTTACCGAAATTTCTTTTTCGATGATCATTATAACCAACAAACTCACTAGCCAAGAAGACAAAGTTTGTCTGTTCTGTGCTTATTGAGTGTTAAGTATGGTAACGAGATATGACGTCATAAGTAACATGTGGTCAGGTCATTTTTGAATAAAAATCCGTGTTCGCTTAAAGTTCTTTAATTAATTACCCGCCTCTTTTAGCGAGAAAATTTCAAACAACGCTGACGATAACACTTAGTGTATATATTATAGTTCAATTTTATCCTTGGTTCAATTTTTTATTTTCTATAATTGTTCCTTTCTATGTTAATATATGATAATGAATATAAAACAAAGGAAAATTGAAAATGAACCAATACGCTGCTGATAAAATGTGTGTTTAATTTGATTTTTATTATCCTTTGTCTTTTCTTTGTTCCAGATTATAATAGTATTATTTAAAATAATGAATGTTGGGCAAAATAAAAGAAAATTTAATCCAAAAACGTAATTATTTGGACAACATCATTACCGCGGACTATTAAAATTTATGCAGGAATTGCTAATTGTCTTATTTGTTTCAGGAAAATTCATTGAACAGTTTTCAAATGCCAAAAATTCCTATTTGACTAACTGTTGGCAATGAGGACCGGGAGAAAATGGGAACTCAAAATGTTTGGCTCTAAAAAGCTTACAGGTGTGTCGCACATTGTATCAAAGCCATGTATCATAGTCAACAATCACAGTCGAAAAACACAAAAAGCAACATTTAACCCTATTCGGCCTGGAGGGGGGCACGAAGTGCCTGCGCTAACTTTCAACATTCATAACGTTTTTAATAACTTTTCCTAAAATTAATCTGGCAACAATTTTATATGACAATTTTTTTATCACGTGACTTGATGTTTCCATGGCAACAATATTTTGACAGCCATGTTTTTTGAAATTTGCATATTTATACCTTGGAATGAAGAAAAACAATGTTTATTGGTATAACTTTTGTATTTTTACGTCATTTAGCGTTTATTTATTGGTTTTGATTAATTTTGCGTCAATTTGGACGGTTTTTAAGGGGTTTTAAAAAAATTCAGAAATCCAAGATGGCGGATCCAAGATAGCGGCCGTATAACTAATTAACTAATAACTACGTCATATGACGTCATCGTTCCATTGTGCGGACCGCAGGGGAGACAGTTTTGGACGTACTATGTACCCTCTAAGTTTCATTGTCATAGCCTTAATGTTCTTGAAGTTACGAAGGGGGGAACAATGTGCCCTCCCCCAGGTCGAAACAGCTGTCCACGGTTGCATTTTGGCTTCCAGTTTGAGCTCTATCATGTCGTTGTCGCGTTACAGTGCGACGCGCCTTACCGTAGCCACCCAACAAACTTTTTTACAAGTTAACCAATCAGAGAGCGCGAATTTGTTTTGACGGGCACGCCTCCTTGCAAAGGTAGCGCGTATCGATTTCGTAGAACGCTCTTCAATTCTTGGCGAAGATGAGCGAACTTTACAACTGGCTTAAAAACCTTACAGGAGAATTGCACCTGGAAAGGTGCAGCGCAGAATTCGAAAACCGTGGTTTTAAAACTTTAAGCTTGCTGATATTTGTAAAGTCTAGAATCATGCCGAAAAAACGGTCAAACGGTCGAGAGTTCCGAGACGATTCGAGTGAACTTTTCACAAATTGTGTCTTCAAAGGCAGAGTATTTTACTGTTTCAATTGTAACTTTATACGCGCTGTAGAATCCAAGATATTTAATGCGAATCAATGCGGCCGACAAATTGGCGCCCGCTTCTTTGTTTACTAAAATGAAAATTTGCTCACACTAAAGTAAATGAGAAATACTCGGCGCATCGTGGAAATTTTCATAACTAGAAATTGTGCCTTTTACTTCCGAAGATACATATAGTGGAAAAAAGCGTCACCTACTCCAAACGGCAAATTCTGATGAGAAAGATATTTATAGCGGAGCACTAGCCGGGCCGAAGGCCCGGCTGCGGAGCCCCATACTCATAGAACCTATGCCCTCATTTTTCATGGTCATAGCTAGCGGAATGTTTCGCGGACGCTGTCTGCAACAAAAACATGTGTGTCGGAGATGTGTGTCGCGCAAGGCTAGCGCGCATGCGCGTATGACGCCACACAACATCCGGGATCTTAGCGGAGGACTAGCTCGCGGGCGCGTATGACGTCGCAAAATATGCGTGTACGACGTCATGTTGAAACCAAAGCGAGGCTTTTTTTTCGCGCGGTTACACGGCCGAATGTCACGTCAGCTGGGAAAACACTTTGATGTTTTGCTGTGTTTACTGAGCGGAGAAAACGGTTTAAATTAAAGTCGTTATTTTCCTGCATTTTTTCGTGGTTTGCTACTCAAGACAGGGATGCTAATTAAGGGATACTCAGGAGCGGCTTTAGTGGAAAAAGAAGAGCTTTCAGGGATAAAATCTTGCTTCGAGGAACTATATACGTTTTTAGCAATGCGAGAGATGGGTTCGTTTTACGGATTTCAGCACCAAAGCGGAGATTTAAAGAATTTCCAAGCACAGTAGTCGCCGGAGGGACTTAAAGGTAAAACAAGTTACATTTTTCGATGGAAATTTATCTAGATATTAATCTGTGATTGACTTTTTGTTAATGTGTTCTCGTTAGTTTTGGAGAATTGTTTTTAAACGTGTAGCTTAAATTCAGTTGTATTAATTTCTTGAATTTCATCGAAGACACGGCTCGGCCTCGATGCGCGTTTTCCGTTTTGCTTTTCAACATAAACTAATGGAGATTTGAATAAAATTTATCGAAAGAAGATTGTGTTGTCCATTTTTATGTGTTTGTTCATTCATTACATAGGGTGAAAAGCGATTTTATGTAAACAAAACAAGACTTGAATTTTATTATAGTTCTAACTTCACTCGCGTGGCCGTATGCAAATATGTTTGTATTTTTGGCAATTTTGATTTCCAAATCAGTTTCTCAGGCATTTTTTGACAAGCTACAACTGTATTTTTTAACAGTAGTCGTAATAGTTATTCTAGACGGAGAAAAAGTTGTTTTTGTGAACTTTTGTACGGTCTAAATGTACTATGCAGACGGTCGGGTAATACTGTTTTTGAGAATTGCTAAAATTGAAAAATAGCCCGGTCGTCAATATTAATCTTAATTCTTGTGCTTCCGACCTTTCACCTATTAGTTAAGTTTCATCTTAGTTAAGCTTGTTCAGAGGGTCTTCAGAGGGCGCCGCTGTTAGGCTAAGCCTAACTATATATATTAAAGTCATTGCGTTACGTATGAAATGGATGCACGGCAAGCGATAGACGGCGGACGATTTATACGGCTGTTGTTTCTCGCTCTTTCTCTCCGGCAAAAACGAATTGATTTTCTTTACTCTCAAAAGACTTAGATTTTCAATGCAGTATTAGTTTTATTCAAGGTTTTCGATTCAGGTTTCAGATTAGAAATGAACCATTTGATCTTGCTGTTATTTTTGCAAAATGTCCAATAGAACTCGACGAGCGTAGGTCGCGCACTAAAAGCGGCGTATTGTGTCTTGTTAATGTTGCTACCGCCAAGACGTTCTGAAGAAGAAGTTCCCCTGAGCATATCATCAGGAAAGACGAGTATCTGAATGTTGTATCCACCTTTCAACCCCAGCAAATCCACTTCTTCGACGAGGCAAATCAAGGAATTCCTTCGGAGATGTCAGATGTTAGCCAGCAAAGAGACAAAACTTGCCATCGCCGAGGGAGTTTCACGATTTCACAAGCTAATTCGTATAGTTATTTTCATAACTGCGGATATGTGTAAAGCCGTAAAGTAGATTACAAGTTTCGTTTTGATCGTGTTCAACTTTGCAAGGAGGCGTGCCTGTCAAAGAAATTCGCACTCTCTGATTGGTTAACTTTGTAAAAAAGTTTGTTGGGTGGCTACGGTAAGGCGCGTCGCACTGTAATTGTTCTACGTAGTATCAGCTTTGCTCACTATGTTCAAGTTCATAAAAAGCCCAGGCTGAATAGGGTTAACGGACGTACACGCAGACTTATACCCCCACCATGGTACAAGGGGGGGGGGGGGGGGGGGGGGGTGGTTACATCTATTAGATTGCCCGCGATGTGCTCTACAAGATAAGGTAAATATAATGGGTTATGGTGCTGCTGGGGTCCGTGACGTCATCCAAAATGGCCGCCAAGATGGCCGCCATCTTGGATTTTACTAAAAATTAAAAATTTTTGGGAAAATGCGGAAATTGCAAATATTGTTTGCAAGAGTTGCAAAATAACATATAATTAAACATTTTGATGCTTTTGGTAGCATTTTATATGTTTTTTCACTGAAAAAGGGTAAAAAAAAGTGTTTATTGTGCCTATTTAATTATTCAAAACTTGTTAACCATTGTTTCCATATTTCTTAACCGAATTAAGAATGTATCCCTCGTGTATGGAGAACCGTGTGTTGTATGTGCCCTATTAGCAAGCAAGTCAACTGGAAGTACTACGATAACCGCTAAATATATAACAAATATGTGGTTCTATCAACTGAGTTGATACGTGAGTGAAATATTAGTATATTGGCCATCGTAAATATTCTTTAACTTTAACTTTAACTTTCTTTCTTTCTGGACTCATACAGTTTAGAGGGAATGGCACGAACGGGACTCATAGGTCCAATGCAAGGTGCCATCGCGTCCCAATCCCACAACCCGCAAGGTTGACCACATCACCGGGGTCTACGCCCCCTACTTCACAGGCTAACCGGTTTAGAATGCTAGTAATTCGTCAAATGAAAGAGAACCTGTTTCACTACCTCAATGACGCACCACTACATTTTCTTTAGAATCTAACCCGTTTATTGATTTGCTAAAAGATAAAGTAAGTCAACGTATCCATACATTTGAAAATAATGAACTGTTTTTCTTTTTCAATTCGAGTGACACCACTTTTAAGAATTTAGTTTCATGAGACAGACTATATGTTGTACCATAGGTAATTATAAATTAATGATAAGGACAATCGTTATATTAACAAGATCAATATCTCTCTTTCTATTCCATTTCAGTTTATCAAGTTTTCCCAGTTGTGTTTACATTCGTAGTCATAATGTTTAATGGTTTCAGTCGTCTTTGAACGGAGAGAGAGATAGTTTTATCAAGATGTGCAGGTACTCTACGAAAGAGGTCCTAGGGATCGAACCTTAGGAAATTCCAAAGCGAATAGTGCGAGGTTCTTACCTTTGCAACCTACATTCACTCAGAAATATAGTTTCTAAAATATATGCATGTCCTGGTCATGGTAGCTTTGTAAAATCATTTTCGACTTTAGAGGAGCTTGAACTGAAGCTACATTTAAATTTAGTAAGGATATTATTAGCAACGATGTAATTAACATACCTGGAGTAACAATGGCTTTGCGTTCAATAGTTCTCTTTTCACGAATATTGTTTGATCTAATTCTTTTGTTTTTATAAGAAACTTCAAATTATTATTCCATATCCTCCACATGCCCCCTCCATTGACACATAAAATGTGTATCACTCTAACCATGTTCTAACCGCATGTTAGAATTCCAAATAAAGGCATAAAACCCAAACATCAAACCTCCTATAAAAAGAATATATCACAGGTTGTTAAGAACATCAGCTCATATTTTCTACTACTATGAACTTGTTTATTCCATTTTCTTAGATCTTGGTTTTCACACTGAGGAATCCTAGAGTGTATGGATGAGTGTCTATCAAAAGTCAACAAGCAGATTGGTGTAATTTTAATCCTAAACATCTAACGGCCAGCCATACAACGAACAATAGTAAACCCGTTTAGGTGACTCTATATCAAACAAACGGAAATTTTATATTTGCAGGACACAAATAGTCATTTAATAATATCAAATATATTTTGTATTCGTAATTTGCGCAATAGGAAAATCAGAGTCCGTCAATCAATGACTGTGAATCATACATAGTCTTTCCAGTTACCAAAAATATGGATACTAACAGTACGTACAGATTCCCAAGATACGGGGAAATACGAAAAGGTTCCATTACTTTATCCTTATCTGGTTGACAGAATAAACGCAATTTATGTAAAAATGACTTTTTTGTGTCACAAGTTCATCGATGTACAAGATATATTATTTCCGATAGTTTTGTTCGGCCAAAACAATCTATGTTTGAAAAAAAAAAAAACGGTTTACGTTGGCCTACAAATAAACCTACCTTGTTATACATTGCAGGCGAGTATAGTTAAATGCAAACAAAAATATGAAAAGAAACTGTGTTTTCCTTTAGTACGGTTTCCCAATAGATGGTACTAGTAAAACACCAGTAAAGCAGGACAGAAAACGCGACACAATTTTAACTTTAAACACACTTCACTGAGTGTTTAATAACTTATAAGTGCATGATCACTGATGTAGTTTCATTCGGAAAACAATCTGTGTTTGAAAAAAAGTTTTACGCTGCGTTATAATAAAACATTCAGTGTTATACATTGCAGGCGATTATAATTAAAAGCAAACAAAACTTATGAACAGGAACTGTTTTATTCCATTGGTACGGTTTCCCAATAGCTGGTGCCAGTAAAACACAAGTAAAGCAGGACACACAAACGCGACACGATTTTAACCCGTTAAGCACGTTTCACATAAGTTCATGATCGATGATGTGAGAATTCTTAATTGATGTTATATTTTGATTTACGAAAACAAAGTTCTATCATACAACAGACGACGCAATTTGGGCGACATCAGAGGTAAGTCGGAGAAAATTATTGTGGCTAACACTTATTTAGCCGAATACGGTTTTACATTGAAAAATATTATTTAGTAACTAGCTAATTTAAAGCTTTACTACATACTAAAGCTTTATTTTATCTTTACTTTTCTTTGATTTTAAATTTAACTCTATTAGTTTTTTGTCTTTGCTATATTGAATGAAACAGTTATCGACTTTAAATGTTGAAGTCGCCTGAATGCATCCGCGTCATCATCATGATATAACGAAATGTCTTGGTTAATTTACCCGTGTAAATGTTATAAAAACATACCCGGGCAATTCAAGCCGAAAAAAGGAAAAAGAATCAGTAATAGAAAAGCAAATCAGGGTTCAGGAAGTCTATTTATTTAGCTGCAAAATATGAGTAACAAAACTGCATAAGTCGTCGAAAACACATGGATATACATTGTATATTATATGTTGGGGCTGTGACAAATGCTTTAACACGAGAAAATAGTAAGCATAACTATCATAACTATCAGTATTATATCTGTGCTGGATTGTACATAGAAGGTTCCATTTTTCTCTCGCAAAAAGGCACCAGTAAGGAATAACATATTATAATTCAAACTAATTAAGCACAAATAACATAAAAAGTAGTTCATTTGTTTATGCTTTCCAAGCGGGAAACCCGAATTAAATATTAAAGAATGAATATAGACGTTTTCGCCACGCGATGTTTGGCTAATGAAACTTAATTTATATTTGAGGTTCTTTGGAAGAAACCATTTGTAAAAAAAAATCCTTTATTACGAAAAGTATTTTGAAACTACGATACTCAAGGGATTGTAAATTCTTCACGCATATTTTAATTTAATTACATCAAAATAACTTTATAAAACTGTTACCGTATTATGCAGTTTTATAAATCAAAGGTAATTATTATTGCAAACGAACCAACACTGTGTGAAACAAATTGCAGTGTTCTTGAGTAATAAGGTGTTTTTATAACTGGTACCAGGAAAACACCAGTAACGAATGTCACACATATAATACCCTTAACCGTGTACTCAAAAGCTTCTGACTTAATACAAGCACGTAGTAAATATATACTCCCAACAGGGCGCTGAAAAGAACGGGCGATGAAACGCGTCCTCGGCTTTTGAGCAATGTGTGACGCGGAGCGAGATAGGGTCGAGATCGCTTGACAGCGCGCGAGTAAAAAATAATGGCGGTAAATGAAAATTAAGAAAACGATACACGGTATTGTTTTGAAATGAACATTTCAATATATTATCTTAACTGCTGCAATGAAGACTGTCTGACAGTAAAGAACGGGATTTATTCTTTATCATTAATAAATAATTATTTGAAATAAATCAAGCTCGTTTCCCAATGCGTTGCGCTTTATGTTCGCATGTAGTAATTAGTATTAGATGCAATAGGTAGATATGCAAAACCTACTTGAAAACAAGTTAATTGTTTTGCTTTTCATCCACTGAATGTTTGAAAAAACAGTTTGACGTTGGCCTTTAATGAAACCTACAGTGTTACACATTACAGGGGATTATTGCAAAGAAAACTATGAAAAGAAACCGGGTTTTTACTTTGGCACGGCTTCCCAATAGCTGGTATACCAGTAAAATACCGTAATAGCACAGACAAACGAAACACGAACTTTAACCTTAAGCACGTTTCACTGCGTGTTTATTTCCTCACTGACGTAGTTACATTCGGCCAAAAAATTTAATTTGTGTTTGAAAAAATATAGTTTTCCGTTGGTCTATAATGTAACCTAAACTGTTACACATTGCAGGCGATTATAATTGAAAGCAAACAATGCTTATGAAAAGAAAGTGATTTATTTCTTTGGTACTGTTTCCCAATAGCTGGTATCAGTAAAACACCGGTAAAGCACAGACAAACGAGATACGATAGGGCCCGCGGAGCAGATTTTACAGTGAGGGTGCTGCGTCGAACGCGTAAGCCACCTAGGGGAGTCTGGAAAATTTTGAATTGAAGTCGTCTCAAATGGGCAGAAAATGTATTAAAACTTGGTATTCGTATGTCAAATGACATAATGTATTTAATGGGTAACTCATCCTTAACACTGCCATTTATATCTTAATAACCCAACATGTCCATGCAGCTTTTTTAAGACCTACTAACTTTACAGACAGATTCAAGCGCAATGATACGAGACGTGATACAAAGTAAAACGGAGGGACGATTCCGAATAATATTATCAAAATTTCGCTTTTTGGTCGAGACCAAGTTAAATGTGTATACGACTTCAAGTAGTCTTTTATGTAACCTATTACATTATTGTCCTCTGATAACTGACGATTGTAGGTTTCTATGTTAAATCCTATGCTGCCTTTTCGCTTTTTCGTTTGTGTTCTTTTATTATTAGGAGGGGAATATGTGCAGGGAAATATTTGGAGGGAAATATTAGGAGGGAAATATATTCTATTATTTCGCTATTGTTAACGGCTATTGTTTCAGTCCCGCACTCCTCTGTTACAATCAAAGCCAACACCGCCTTTACAGACAGTTGATAATTGTCAGGAGTTGTTGAATACATTCACCTGAAAAGAACAAAGATAAAACGAACCAACTGAAAACTAGGACGCATAATTATTAGTGAATTATTTCAGGCACCAATCAGGAATTACGTACATACTAATGTTATAGAGTATAGTTCACTTTTACATGCCTTCCAAAAGTGGGAAACCCAAATTAAAAAAAAAAAAAAGATAAAAATAAATAAATAAATATAGTGTTCAATGATATATCGAGTTTTCATAATCAACTCCAGGAGCTTGCTTTAAGAATGCTTTATTATTATATAAAAACCAATGAAATACCAGGTGAGCTTTCGCGCGTAAACATCATATCTTCACACGTGAGAATAACATGTTATCTTCACACGTGAAAAGATCACCGTTGCTACGTTGTTCTACATTAGGACTACAAAAAAAGTATAAAAGTGAAATGGTTTGATTTCATTGGTGTTTATATAATAAACAGAACATTACATGGCCGCTTAAAGATACGAAATTTCTCTTCTCGTGTTGAAAAATATTTCACGAGTGAGCGCAGCGAACTCGTGAAATATTTTTCAACACGAGAAGAGAAATTTCGTATTTTCACGCGGCCATGTAATATCCTCTATTTATCTCGAAATAGGAAGAAAAAATAGCCAAAAGCGATGAACGCAAAGTTAAATGAAATAAAGAGACAAAATAATGGCAAAAAAAAATTCAAAATTCCACCTGTCATAAAACGCAATGCAATGCAATGCCATGCGATGCAATGCAATGCCATGCATTGTAATGCAATGATATGCAATGTAACGCAATACAATGCAATGCAACGAAATGCGATGCAATGCAATGCAATACAATGCCATGCAATGCCATGCCATGCGATGCAATGCAATGTGATGCAATGCAATGCAATGCAATTCCTGTATTCCTGAACGTTTTCTCCAGAGTACTGCTTCTGTTTTGCTGTATATAATTTGGCGGCATTTGGCGATATAACATGAAAATTAAGCAGCAGAATTACGTTATTTTTTAATGATTGTCATGCAGACTCATTTATTTAATTCATCAAGTTTGAACAGTGGAAATGATAAGCGTGACTGCGCTTTGGAAACGCGATCTTAATTAACATAGATTTTGATGATTTTTTTTTTCAAAATGAAAGTCAGATACCACGCAGCTCTTAACAACCTCTAATTTCATTGGATCTGTAAATCACGCAGCTCTATTGTTTTTAGGGCTAGGGTCTATTGTTGTGTTGTTTGTTCTATTGTTTTCTCAGCAAATCAGAGAAGACCTTGTAAAAGCTGCGTACTGCCCCATAAAAGTGCATAAATAACGTATAAAACGCTACCAAAAGCAGGAAAATGTTTAACTGTATCTTATTTTTCAACTCTAGCAAAAACAAAAAAAAAAATGGTAACTTTCACATTTTTCCGATGAAGTTAAAGTTTTCGTAAAATCCAAGATGGCGGCCATCTTAGCGGTCATTTTGGATTAACAGCCTCAAGCAGCGTCATAACCCAAAATATTGTAGAGCAGATCAGAGGCTAACTATTACAGATACGTCTGAAGTCGGTTTAAAAAAAGTGGCGGCGCCACTCATATCGTTTAATTTAAATCATTTCTCCGTGTTTGGAAATTCAAATTTATCACTTGAAGCACTTTAATACTTTTCCTTTCTTCAATTGAACACGTCTACTTTTTTTCAGTTAAACCTGAACTTATTTATCTTTTTTTTTGCAGAGATGTTGTTGAAGTACAGCTGCGTTGTTGTGATATTTTTCGTTGTAGTTCCAACAGTAGAAGCCAATAACGGTAAGAATATCATAACCGAAAAAGAAAGTAAACAACGTACTAGTATAATATTTTGCCCTTGGTATTGTCATTCATGATATGTAAATAAGGCATGGGGAATCACTCTGGCTTAGGACAAGCCCAAACCAGACGAAGAGTCTGGAGGATGCACTCCAAAGACCCGGTTTCCTCGCGGGGTGGGAGGGCGAGTCGCTAGATCTAATCTAAGCGGCGGCCTAGAGTAGAGTGCAAGGGGTGGGCCCAACGTGGTCCTTTTATATTGATAATTTGCATATCCCCAGGGCATTTTATTAATATATGCAAATGACTTTGCATAGTCTATGGCTAAACCATGGCGAAAAAAAATGTACGTACTTTCACATTATTTCAATTTAAAATTCCAGACATCCGTGTTTTTTAGTTATTCTATTTTGTCGAGTGTCATGTTATTACACAATGTGATCACGTCCTAGCAACGTTAAAATTAGCTCCCTGTTTGCTAATTTGCCTATTAGTAAAGTTAGGATTTAAAAAAAAACGATGAGACATTTGTTTCTTTTGTTTTATATTTCAGTACGCGACTTTTTCGATGGGGTATTGTAAAAAGCGTTCGGCTTTAATTGCGTCCAATCGGTGGTCTTGTGGGAGAAACGTTTCACTGGGAAAGAAACATGGGGTGGGTGAGTCACTTGCTGTGGGAGCATTTACATCAACGACGGAGCGTATGTAACAAACCTCGCACTTAACGCTCACAAAATCGATTTATTAACATTATAAACAGAAACCTTTATTAACAGACTAGTAGACAGTACACTTTGCAAGGATGGCTCCGCGAATTTATCGTTGGTGGGGCATAATTGAGTTAAAAGACAATATGGGCGCCATTGGGCGTACAAGGAACGCTGAAGGCGCGACATACTAGGGGATCCGGGGCATGCCCCCCTCTGTTCCCCGAAAATTTTGATGCCACCCCATTTAGTTTTTTTCCAGATCTTTTCAAGAGCATTTCTTGTTGGCACATGCCATCTGCAGTCTTAAGTTGCTGTTCATTTATCCTTTTGACACATTTTGGTAACGTTTGGCGACAACCGGTTGCTATGGTAACAATATATGACGTCATAAGTAGCATGAGGTCGAGCCATTTTTGAATAAAAATGCGTGTTTTCACCTTTTTTCGGTGAAAAAGAAAACATGTAAAATGCTACCAAAATTAGCAATATGTTTAACTGTATCATATTTTGCAACTCTTGCAAGAAATATTTTCAATCTCCGCATTTTTCCCGATAAAGTTGAATTTTAGTGAAATCCAAGATGGTGGCCATATTGTCGGCCATGTTGGATGACGTCCCGAACACCCGGCAGCGAGACAAACCATAATATTTACCTTATCGTGTAGAGCACATCACATGCTATATATTAGATGTAAAATATTTTCGAAATATTATAACACCGCAAAAACCCAAGGGTGGGGGTGTAAGTTTGCGTATACGTACGAGGGTTAAACCCGGATTCTGAGTTAAAGTTGGAGTTAAAATGAGCCCAATTAAAGGGCTCTAAGAGCCATCTCGTGAATACGAAACAACGTAAGGTTAATTTTAGTTGTTCTTGATGCTTTGTTATTCAGTTTCAAGCTTTTGATAGAACTGGAGCCAAAAATCGCACTTTATTTAAACATTTTTTTTTCGATAGTCTGCGGTGGAACTTTTAAATGCGATTTTTGAAAACAGTTCACCCGGGGATATTCATATTTATAGACGGCAGCTCTTAAGTTGTTCGCCTCAGTGTATTAAATTGAAATACAAAATCACTGGTTTATTTCGGTGTGCCTTGATGACCCAATTGCAATTCCACACTATCAAGTTTCTCGACGATTTCTTCATCTTCTGTAATCCTATGCTGAGTCACTGCTTACTGGATGTACTAGTTTCCCCAGCCTTCAGCAATCGGTGGAACAGTGTGCGAGGTAGATATAGTGACAGAGGTGATATACGGTAATCAATGCAGTGTGGAACTAACGTTTAAACATCATCCCAAAAGTGAATCAATGTCATTCTATGGCTAAGGAAATGGTGATGTAGCTTTTCAGATTGCGTGACCAGCAGGTATCCAGATTTGCGATAGTCATTTCTAAGTGCTAGCGCTAGTTAGTCGTAGCTTACGCTAGTACTTATTAGCACTAGGGTTAGGTTTAAGCTTTAATTATTGGTAAACGTATTCTTACCTCCCCTTTAGCTTCTTCCCCTTTTAGATGGTGTTCGCGGTCACTTTTTATGGTCCATGTAATAAAGTATTGGAACAGCATCTGTCTTTAAATACATTTTAGTAGATTAATATTCCAAGGAGTTCGGTCACGCTCAAAGTATTCAGGCTCAAAGTGAACCAAGCACACCTCGGAATCTGTGTTAGTGTCGGTTACGGTAAGATCTTCGCGGGATATTTTCGCCAACCAAATTTCCAAGCAACTTTCATAAGTAGAAAACTTGTGCAACCTTTCTCCTTTCTTCTTAGCGACGTATAAAAAATCATTGTAACCCACAGCGTTAAAATACACAATGCATGATGACAAAAGAGTATAAAAAGACGATGCACAAAATGTGGAAAGTAAGCGTTGAAGTTATGTCACTATTTTTAGTGTTATTTTTAAAAAGCTAAAAGATATTTTTATATCAGTGGAAACGCAAAAATGATGACCCAGTTTTGTTTAAAATTGCTTTACGGGTATAATGAAACTATAAACAAGTGTCTCTGACTACAGATGGTCAGGATGGAAATGGATTGCAACTTGAAAAAAATGGCTAATTTTTTTCAAGTTTGTTCAATATGTTTTGGAAAAATTGCTAAAAACTGATTATGGTTTATTCTTTCTACAAGATTTTTTTACTTGATATCTTGTTTTTGGTGTTCTAAGAGCATTTTCTGTTTGAAGTAAGATGCTCAGTTTTAATTCTAGCATAGTCTGAGATAAAAACATAAAAACCGCCATGATATAGCCATTTTCAGTAAGGCACAGCTTTATTTATAAAAAGAAAATAAATGATGCAAGACCGGAACATTTCTGCCACGTTCATCTTGAAAATCACGAAAGGTCATTCCCAGTTATTGCAAAGTTGTACGATATGCATAAATATGCATTCTCTGAAACGAGACAATGCGTATTAAATTCGCCAGCAGACACGCGCGAGAATCAACGCTTTCGGCACTTTATTCTTTTGCGAGGAGCGGGCAACGATTTGGGCGAATAAGCCTGAAACAAAGAGCGAAAAAAAAAACCCAGTCAATTGGTAAATGTTAACTTACCACTTTAATTCCACATGTAGTTTTTAATAAGTGTATTCAGTTTACAAATAAGAAAACATCTTAGCTTGACATAAATATGCATTGTCTGAAATGAGACATTTGGTTGATGTAATACACTGGGCAATTACAAAGAAGTTTGCAACCGCGATGGAAGGAGTGAAAATTTGCATATTTGTCCCCGTGTACTATAGTTCGTTCAACGCTTCGCGTATTCACGAGATAAAAATGAATTGTTTTGAACCTAACAAAAACAACTCCACCTTTGGAGTTAAAATAACTCTTTGGAAAATTACAGCGTGCTCTGCAAGAAATAGGACAACACTGATCGTGCACTTGTTCTTCTCGTTCTCTCGTTCACACACTACCTGCTTCTGTCATTCTGGCGCAAGCTCTCTCAGCTACTCATACACTCACTCGTTCGTTACGTTTTACCCTCGTGATACCTATTGAGGCATTTGTTTTGGTTTTCCCTCAAATTACGAATAACACTATTTCCTCCCCTTTTCAGGTGCTCTTTGTCCCAGTGGCTGGACGCAGTTTAATAGCTACTGTTATATTGCGAGTAGCACCAGCAGAACTTGGGACGATGCAAAAGCGCACTGCGAAGAACTGGGAGGAGAACTGGTGAGCATCACCAGCGCAAAAGAAAACCAGTTCGTCCTGGAGCTTACGAGCAAATTAGCCCCAACAGTGGGGGAGGTTTGGATCGGATTGCATTGGAACGCAAAGAAATATGACTTTGTCTGGTCTGATCAGTCACTTCTAACCTACAAGAATTGGGGTCAAGGCGAACCGACAGGACGTGGCAGGGAACCATGCAGTATCATGTGGATAAATGGGAAGCAGGCCGGTAAATGGAATGACCGTACTTGTTCAGCACTGTCGAAAAGTTATCCCGCTGGTTCTGTCTGCAAGATGCATCTGCACAGCGCAATAGGTAAGAAGATTCTTATCTTAAGTTTATTCTCAATTATTCTTAGTTTATCTCTTCTTTGACGGGCTTTTTGTTTACTGTAAGCAATGGTTTCTTGGCGAACTTTAAATTTTATCCAATCCCACACTATTCTTGGATCATTACAGAAATTAATTTCTGTTTTCCATTCTGGGAACTTTTCTCGCATCAGGAGATTGTAATCAGTGTCTTCGAGGAGACTATTAGTTTCCAGAAGATGGACCGTGTCATTGAGACTAAACTTGAACTTGAACTTGTCTATTTCAAGGATAACTGCTGAATGATCTGTTTTGACAGCAGTTATAATGTCGGCCTTTGCAACATCATCCTCTAATTTATCACTAATGAACCAGTAGTCCAGTCGCCTTTGTATAAATGGACATTTCTGCCTCCATGTAAAACGTTTGCTTTCTGGATTCCGTATCCTCCAAATACCGATTAAGGTGGTCTTCCACTCAAATTTTTATTTTTTATCCAAAACAATTTTACGGGAAAATTCTACCATCCTGATTAATAGTTTTGTACTCTGAGTTAAAAAATCAGTCACTTTAGGTAGAATTCCCCATTGGTTAATTATTAACCAGCTCCTTAAGTTGAAATAAGGCCTTTTCTTATAAAAATAATAACTTTCCGCCAAATGGTTGGATGCCAATGGAGTCAACTTTACTTTGTGCGTAAATGATCCATCTAGGTTCTGAACCTCGGAAAACAGTGAGTTTTTACTAGTTTCCATTTTTTTTCGGGGTGGTGCGGGGCTTTAATGTGAAAAGTGCAAAATAAGAATAGAACAAAGGTTTAATTACTACAGTATAGTTCCAGAAAACGGAGATTTTTTTGATTCACGACATAGAGAATTATGTACTTTCATGATCCTGAAAATTTCAGCAAATTTGCCTAAAATGCAAGAGATATATCTTTTTTACAAGTTTCTCATTCCGTGGATTTGTTTTATTCGAGAAAAATGAACTTAAAGTTTAGACAATGGATTCTAGATAAAATATAGGCGGGGGAGGGGGGGGGGGGGGGGGTTAATTGCATTCATTTAGCACGTTTTATGGGCATTTTACTAATGTAAACAATAGTTGCTATGGCCGTTGCCAGGTGAAAATTATATACTGCTGTTCAGTTTTCTTATAGTTCACCTGTTTAGTGCTGCGAATTTAGTGAAATTATTTTCAAATGGGATTCTCAAGGGTTTAAAGTTTACAATTCTGCCATTTTCAAAAAAGCGAGGGTTGCAAGCCTGACATCGTATTTCTGAGTGGAAGACCACCTTAAGTCGTTTAAAGATATCGTCTAAAATTTTGGCTGAATATTTATGGGTTGGGTTCCCACCTGGGCAATAAAGGGAAAGGTCGCGAGTTACATTGAAATCTCCACCGAGTAAGATTTTGCAATGCTTGAAGTATTCCTCGCTGTTGATCATGTTAGATATTTTTTTGAGTTTCTGTGCCCCCCCCCCCCCCGTCGTAACTTCAAGAACATTAAGGCTATGACAATGAAACCTAGAGGGTGCATAGTACGTCCAAAACTGTCTCCTTTGCGGTCCGCACAATGGAATGGTGAAGTCATATGACGTAGTTATTAGGTAATTAGTTATACGACCGCCATATTGGATTTCTGAAATTTTTTAAACCTCTTAAAAACCGTCCAAATTCACTCAAAATGAATCAAAACCAATAAATAAACGCTAAATGACGTAAAAGTATAAAAGTTACAGCTATAAACATCGTTTTTCTTCATTCAAAGGTATAAATATGCAAATTAAAAAAAACATGGCTGTCAAAATCTTGTTGCCATGGAAACATTAAGTCACGTGATCAAAAAATGTCAGTGTTGCCAGATAAATTTTAGGAAAAGCCACAAAGTTTGATGGCGTTTGAATACATATTAAACAAGTTATGAATGTTGAAAGTTAGCGCGGGCACTTTGTGCCCCCCCCCCCCCCCCCCCCCCAGGCCGAATAGAAATAAAAACATTTATTTCCGAGAATTTACGGCCGCCATTAATAAACCTTGTTGCAAGGCTTGGTTGCGAATGGGAGAAAGTGACGTCAAAGGCTCAAACATACCTCACGGTTTGAAATTATAATAACAATAAGTATTGAAAATCACGCGAAAAGAAACAAAATCTTCGGACTTGTTCTTCGTGCACTTTATATTTCTGAACTATTTCTAATTAAAACAGTTTAAACTTTTCTCGTTATTGATTGCTAGGAATGTTTTATTGTACATAATTGGTATTTTGCTAGGAATGATATATTAGTATTTTGTTTTTTAGAGGGCCACAAGTTTATTAGTAATTGTAGTTACTGTCACGTGTTACCCTCTTAAAATAAAGTCACTACTACTGCTACTACTACTACTACTACTACTACTTCTACTACTACTACTACTGCTACTACTACTACTACTACTACTACTACTACTACTACTTCTACTACTATTACTACTATTACTACTACTACTACTTCTACTACTACTATTACTACTACTACTACTTCTACTACTACTATTACTACTACTACTACTACTACTACTACTACTACAACTTCTACTACTACTACTACTACTACTACTACTACAACTTCTACTACTACTATTACTACTACTACTACTACTACTACTACTACTACTTCTACTACTACTATTACTACTACTACTACTACTACTACTACTACTACTTCTACTACAACTTCTACTAATACTATTACTACTACTACTACTACTACTACTACTACTACTACTACTACTACTACTACTACTACTACTACTACTACTACTGCTACTGCTGCTGCTGCTGAAGCTGCTACTGCTACTAGCAGAGAAACCGACAAGGGGTGAGTCACTTGCTGTGGGTGCATTGTCATCATCGACCGAGCGCATGTGACAAACCTCGTACTTCTCAAGTAGTTTAAGGCCAGTTGGGGCATAACTTTAACAAAAGAACGTAAGTGAATCGAAATTTGGCACACAGAAAGGTGTTATCGTTCTTAACATTTTTATGTATAGGAAGCTTTCTAGTAGACCACGTGACATGTCACGTAACCATTTTTCTGAAAATAGCAAACATTTGACGAATTGGTAACGGGTTTAAGAGAAAACATCAAAATAAAAAAAAAAAAAAACGCTTTTTTGTGCAGATTAAATATTTCGAGCCCTTCACGTTTAGAATGGGACAAAAGAATCGGCAAACTGATCCTTACGGCAGAAAAACAGAAGCAGAAGCAAAGAAAATAAAATAAAATTGGAATATTGTTTTGCTTCCGCTTTTCTGCCGTAAGGATCAGTTTGCCGATTCTTTTGTTTCACTTCAAGTATTTATACTGATCTAGGTCTGGAAACCCAGATCCGGCCATTCTCAACGGTTTGTTGCAGTGATCGTGCATTCTATGTTTCTTTTTATACGTTTAGAATGACCGTCCATTATTCTCTAAAAAGGAAAAAAGTCAACCTTTCATCACTTATTACTCTAATTTTAAAATTGGAGGACAATCATTCCAAACGTAGAAGGTTAAATATGTTAAACCTACATCGGAAGGCTAATTTATTTATTTATACAAAGAAAATTCGCTCACAGTTCGCCAATTTGAGTAATTTTAAAATTTTGATCACGTAACCAAACTTGTGTGTCAATATTTACTTCAAGGAAAAAAAATATCTTGTTCTAGGCCTATTCAAAGATATTGTGGGCCAACCATATTTTTCCGGACAGACTTTTAACCCAGGCCTTAAACTGCTTGAGTTAAGAGCGCCTGTCCGTAAAAATCAGACAAATTTGAATTTTTTTTTGGCAAGTAATAAAAATTCGATTTCTTTCATATTTTAAAGTTAGATAGATTAAGGTATAACAAAAATCACTTGATACGTTTTTCGGCCAAATATCTTTTTATTTAAAAGAAACATTCAAAAAACGAAAGTCCGTAAAATCGCCATTTGAGGTGGAAAATTATTGCACAACTTTGACAGTCTCGCTTGCAAAAACAATAATGATAATAATAATAATAATAATAATAATAATAACTTTATTTATCGAGGGTGGAGTACATTAATTACTGGTCACCCAGTAGTTTTCAGTAGTTTCCACCTACAATAAAACTAATATACCGTAATAATTAATTGATTAACTAAATAATCTACTAACATGGATTAGTTAACTACATATGAAATTAATAAGTTTTACAAATCTTAAAATGATCAATCAAGGAATTCCTACTGAGATAAAGTAAACAAGTAACGCTACAGCATTTAAAACATGAAAATCATATTTTGTAATCTTTAAATATCTAGTAGTCAAGAGTGATTTAGGGAATTATTTTGTTGTTCTTTGCTTGCAAAATAATTTTATTTCGAAGACATAGATTTTACTTCTTTAAAATTCATTAAAATTTTTCACCATGTGCTAAACCTTCAAACGGATTAAGTTTCTGTTGGTTAATTTGTATAAAGATGATCTCAAGATTGCCGTAAAAATTTCTTTGGGCAAATGATTCAGAGCGACGCTAGAGCATTTGAAACTTCGTTAAAATTAGAGTTATCTGACCTTACGCGGTCAACTATTAATTTGCGGGTCACACAAACATTTCACTTTCCACCACGTCTTAAAACAAATAAGGTTAAAGTAGCCACATAGAAAAAAATGTTTTGAAATTTTCTTACCTTATTTGTTGTAGAAGACTTATCCAGAGATCATTTTCTTGCATTTTTTCACCGTTCATCGTACGTGCTTTAGTCTTGTTTACAACGTCCGATAAACGTCGGACGACAATTAACAACGTAATATTAAACGTAATATTAACTAACTAACTAACTAACTAACTAACTAACTAACTAACTAACTAACTAACTAACTAACTAACTAACTAACTAACTAACTAAAAAAAATATATTGTTCTTTAATTAATTTCCATGGGAACCGCTAACACCGCTAATTGGGTGAACGCCAGAAATATGCGGCCGCATCAGGAATTTTGTTAAACCTGAGTTAATTTTAATACATTAGAGTGAATTCGTATAAACCCGTGTTTTATATGCTAATGGGCCGCGTTATATTCTAATGAGCTGTGTACAATTTAACAAATTTACACCGGTTTTCCGTGGTGTGGACTCTTATTTACCACGATTTACGTCATCACATGGTCAAAATGTTGTGGATTCACGAGGGGCAGCCGAGTGAGTCCACAACAAATTTTGACGATGTGATGACGTAAATCGTGGTAAATAAGAGTCCACACCACGGAAAACCGGTGTAAATTTGTTTTTTACAACAATATTTAGAAAAAATACAAGGAAAAATCGAAGTCTTGTTACAAAACGTGACAGCAAAGAAAGAGCAAGCGTTGTCTATAACTTTCTCGCAATCTGATTGTTTTTTTTTTCAAGCGCGCGTGATGTTAGCGTCAGCACCGTTGTCTGGACTCTCATTTACAACTCACGTCGACCAATCAGATTGCGAGTTTAGCGGCAATTGTGGTAAAAAAAAACAATAGACGTGTGGGCGAAAACCCCAAACAAATGAATTTAATTCTCGTACATTCAGTACAGTCAGAAACCCATAAGTGGGTTGAACCGCGTAACGCGCATTCACAGCTTCCGAATATTCATTTTTTGCTTAGTACCATATTTAGAAAGCCCTCGGTCCCTCGAGATTGGAAGCAAGTTGTTCTAGCAAATTGATTGGTTAATATTTTTATCTTGATTTTCCAAATTTGGCTGTAACAACTTCTTAGCAAATTGAATAATCGGAAGCTTATTTTGAAGCGTGCAAGAGACAGTTGCACGTTTCAACCCACTTATGGGTTTCTGGTACAGTATAGTACAGTTTACAGTATTTGCATTTACGGTCACCAGTATGCATTTACAGTACCTCTTCTAATTAATTTACTTTTCACTACTTTCACTTTTTAAATTGCATTTTACTAGCGATCTCGCTGGCAACACTTTAGGCCGATAGACGATTACGTTTATTTCGCAGACTTTGATAAAAGAAAACTGAGGAAAACAAAAACATATGTTACGGTTTAGTTTAATCTTATGGTTCAGTTTTCGTTTTCCTTTGCTCGAGTTTGAATATAAAACAACAGACTAAAACCACAAATTAAAAGGCTGCAATTTTGAGCCCCGACATCGCGACATGTTTATAGTCCTTTGTTTCGTTTTTTACAGGCTGTTACTGAAATGCTTGAATTGTTACCTCTTGATTTGAATTTGCATACGCTTAGCAATGCTTCTGTGATATTTTAATTAATTTTATAACAAATAAAAAGTCAGCCGTGTCAATAGGCCATTTCCGAGTTGCCTTTAGCCTCTCTATCAAAGCGAGGCTAGGTGCGAAAATGAGTTTTCATTCACATGCAGATAAAACTTATTTGCATATGAATGAAAACTCATTTTCATATGAAACGTTTCGCACCTAGCCTCGCTTTGATAGAGAGGCTAAAGGCAACTCGGAAATGGCTTATTCCCTTTGTTTTATTGTACACAGCTCATTAGAATATAACGCAGCTCATTAGCATATAAAACACGAGTTATACGAATTCACTTGGAAATAACCTGGTTAACTACTCTAGTGCGGCCGCAACCATTGTCTGGTATGTTAGGATGCATTAATATTCACACAGGAGTTTCAAACGAAGTCGAAAGTGTCTCGCGGGATTAACGAAGGGAAAAAAAGACAGAACTAACAGAAGTACTTTCAGAATTTGACGAAAAGTCAGAACTTCTAACGATCGAAATCCTACAAACAATTCAGCGAGGCTTCCTTGACTGCAAGGTTAACACATCCATATAATTTATTGAAGAAACATCCAGCCTCAAAAGCGACTTCCCATAGTTTAACAAGCGACTAAATAGCCGATTTTCAAAGTGAAATAGCCAGAACTTCTAGAAGGATTACAAAGTCAACAGTGGCAAAAGAAAAAAATGTGAGCCACCCTGGACAATTTGGGCCATTTTTTCGGTATATACTTCATGTTAACACACCATATAGGGATCCTATACCTGGATAGGTGTGTAAATTTGCGAGTACGTACGCCCGAGGGTTAAAACATAAAATGTGTTTTATAGACCAGCTTGGACGGAAAACATCGTCATTCAGATGGAACAACTGTGTGGCGACTGTGCTTATGGAAGGTCAGACTTCTTTCCCTATTCAAGATATCAAGGCACCAACATGGCTCCAAACACCGTCAGTAGTGGAAACCACACCAGGTATGATCGTTTATTTTTAACAAGACATAAATCTCTCTAACTCATTCGAAGCAAGATTTAGGAAGAATGAAAACAAATTTATATAGTACAGTGCACCAGAACGAGCAAAAAAAAAAAAAAAAACGGAAATAGGACTTACCTTGGAAACTGAAACGAAAAGGAACACTGTCTAATTCTTATCAAGCGAACAAAAGGTATGCCACGCCAAGCGACACAACTCAAATGGCCGATTTCTATTCGATGGATTGACACAACCTCACCTTTAGGTTCTCTCTCCTTTTCCTTTTTATTGGCTCCAAGAAGACCACGTGATTCCCGTAAACTTTATCCTCTTTCGATGACATGGTTTAGGGCAGTAGCTAAGACACTGGCTACTTAGAATTTCGTTACTGTAGTGCTGAATACTAAACCTTGACAAGTAGTCGCGATAATTGCTAAATTAATTCAGTTCGGGGCAATCACAATGACTAACGATCTAAATTGGACCGATCAATTTGTTTCTAACCCTTGTGGGTTGTTTGGTCACGTTCGCCAGTCGATTCATTCAGTTTCCATTCAGTTTCCATTCCATTGCTTTGCATATGTTACATACCATAATAGGTCTTAGTAGTAATTGAATCTTTTTGCTTTTGCCCACTGGTCACAGTCTAGCTTGCGGCTTTGCAAACCGTCAGTGGAAACTATGATCAAATCATTTCTTTTTTTATTCTGCACGTCTCTAGAAGAGTACTAAGGTAGGATTAAAAACTTTATGCTCTATTGAAAGCGAATGAGAAAATATGTACTAATTTGTAAATAAAGTAAATTTCAGGATTTGTTTGAAAACAAAATGTGTGACAGCTTTTCATGTCGCGACGCGGTCAGTGAAATTTTTTTGTTTTGTTTTACATCAGTTACAAACAAAGAAAAGGGCACAAAAGCTGGCTGAATATATTGGAAAATATTACACTATTTTACTTTAAGAACAAAAATTATTGTTTTTCGTAGCAGGCAATGTCAAATTTCATCGCTTTTTTTTTAATGAGTTACTTTTCGGAATATTCAAAACATAAACAGATCACTAAAAGTTCTGGTCGATGAGAGTCTTTAAATGATGAATGAGCGTAGATTACTGTAAATTTGCATACTATAGCATCATCTCCATCGGTTTATTGATATACTGTGATCATGGTGCCAAAATACAACTTAGAACAAAGAACAAGAAAAAAAATTCCCTTGCGATCAAATCCACAATAGTCTGTGTAACATGTGTACCAGGCGGGATCGTTTGAGCGAATGCGCCGCGAGAGCATCAGCCGCATGTTAATTTACTATAATCAGTGTATTTTTAGGAAAATAATAAAAAAAATATGTTGACATAGATCGGCGGATTTTAACGCCTGTGGCTTTCGAGGCAATAATTTTTTTCCTGGAATGAAATTGAAATATGAAAGGAATGCGGTACTTCCAGATAGACCTCGCTACGTCACGTCATTCCGTAGCCTATTATTTTGACATCTGCGCCCACCCCTTGAACAGTATACATTGTTTATTTCAGATCACTACCAAGCACTAGGTCGGGTCATTCACGCAAAATACTTGAAGGATATGCTGCTCAAAAAAGGACTGAACTTTGACGATACAAGAGATACTATGGATCTCGTTGACCAACTTGACATTCAAGCAGACACGCTTTACATTGAGGTGAATTTTTCGGCTAATTTATCGATCGATTAAGAGTTGAAATGTTTTAACTGACGTGGTTTAGATAGCATAGAAGCAGGTTTTATAGTATGTAGTGTATAGTTTTTTGAATCTACGATGCATAAAAAAGGTAGCCTGATCTCTTTTTTGTGTGTTGATCTTTGAGCCTGGCAAAATATAAGCTAGTTCCCGGGCCATGTCATCTTTTATTATATGCTCAATAAGTTTGCAGTCCCTCATTCATAAAACGTAGCTTAAGTTTATCCACCACTTTTAAACGCGATTCCTTCTGTTTATAAATTGATTAATTTCAAGCTAAAACGGAAGCTTAACTATGATGCACGTTGAATTTTTTTTTTAACTCGGCACTTTGGAAGTCAAACCTACAATTAGCTGCAAAACTGTTGAGACACTCTGACAAAAAACACTCACTTTTATAAAAAACGATGACTCAAAAAACAAAAGAACAATATATTTCCCTCACAACCCCCCCTCCCCCGTTCAATGTTGTTAGCCAAAGTTTTGGACATGGCGCCGGTCACAAAACAACATTGATGAGGGGGGAGGGGTAAGGAAAGGTAGCAATGGTGCACTTCTTCCAAAAAAGCACTTGTGAATGAAAGTGTCTCAACTACTTTTGCAGCTAATTGTAGCAAAATGCACGCCCATTTCAAGCAAAGTTTCCAAATGACAGCATTTGAACAAGTTCAACACAGAAGTGGGCAGTCTCTGCATATAGCTTAGCTAATTCACTTCCACCATATGTTTCGTTCTTTGGTTTCTTTTAAGAACTCAAAGAACGAAGAACACGTAAGCGAAATAGCCAGTCGACGAACTACAAAGTCCTTGGGAAACGAGCGGAGACGTCTGGAGAACGAAACTCGATATAGAACTTATCTTTATAAGAGTATCTGCTAACATACATAACTTTGTAACATTGCATCAATGCATTAACTACGTCCCGGCGGTGGCTCTTTTATCCAGTGTATGGCGACCTCAATTTGCAAATCCTGAGTGAATGGTATTAAATAAAAATTGTTGTACCATCAATGACACAAAATTAAGAGAGCCCTTTACCACGAGCAATTTGCAAGGTGCAAATGACTGTGGGAAGATTCATATTAGAAGTGTTTGATGATGATGATGATGATGATGATGATGATTATATTATTATTATTATTATTATTATAATTATAATATATTATTTTAATTATTTATTTATTTACAAAGGACGCCGTTAACTTTTATGGCATCAGGAGAGTCAACATTCATGTAAGGCAGTAAGGAAGTAGATTTGTCGTATCTGCACCAAATTGGAGAGAGGGATTTCCAAATGTCGTATCAAGTAAAGATAACGGAGATGGAGGTGACGGAGAGAATGGCAAGAAAGGAGAGGATGGGCCTCAAGGTAAATTTAACAAATACATTTCAGTTCGCCATTATATGTCCTCTTTTAAATCATGGTTTGACGTCATAGCATGGTCAAAACAGAGTGAGGAGTTACGAGCATAACAAAAACATTTTACTCGGAAACATCATGTTCAATTTGGCCTTAAAATCCAGAGAAATGAACTTAACATCGAACGTATCGAAACTTTGATCATCACGGAAACTTTTGATTTCACACACAAGACGAAGTAGACTTTTAAGTCATTAGTTTACTTATCTTTCTTTCCACTTCATAATGAGTGTATTTTCCTCCGTGGCAGTGACGAAAGTTTTTTGAATGAAGCAGTAGCGTTTCTCGTCCTCTTTCGACTTGAATAAGTTTTCCAGGTTATCGAAAAGTCCTCGAGTCCACAACTGTCCCAAGTTCTACTCCAAACGTTTGAAGTTGATTAAAAAATCTAACTAGAACACAAAGAAAAAGTCAATCACAAATTGATATCAACATAAATTCCCATCGAAAAATGTAATTTTTTTTACGGACAGTCCCTCGGCTTGACTCGGCTGCTTCAAAATTCTTTAAAACTCCGCTTCTTCGAAAAGAAACATCCCCACGCATTGATAAAAACGTATGAAGTACCTCGAAGCAAGATTTAGTCGCTTAAAGCTCTCCTTTTCTCCACTACAGCGGCTTCTGAGTATTCTTTAAAGCTTTCTCTTTCCATTTTTAATATTTAATATGTGTGTTATTACTCCGATAAGACAAAACTGTGGTTTTGAAAACCAAGCACATACCGAGCGTGGCAGCCATTTTTGTAGAATTTGTATGTGACATGACGACCCGGTCAATAATAAAACATGCGTGCATAAATTTGCATGTACTAATGTGACACCAAAAAAAAAAAAGAAAACGGAGGGTAATAAATAAATTTTACCTGATGCCGCTTCGCGCATGAGTAATGAGTGTTTTACCCATTCTTTCGAATGCCCACTTCTTCTTTTTTGATTTTTAGTCAACATATTCTCTGACCTCATTAATGGGACATTCTATGCCTCAACTAATGGAGGGAGTGGAAAGAAAGGGCAAGATGGCGGTAAAGGTGGTGTTGGAGGCCCTGGGGGTAATGGGGTAAGTACCCATATTATAGCGTTTTTAAAACGTGCTTATTAAAAAGGACATTGGGCTAATCTTTTTTGCTCGAACATTACGTGTTCATTGTGTTGCAAAAATCCAAACAATAGGCCGGTTCTCACTAGGGCTCTTAATTAAGTGCACTTGAAGTACTACGTACTTGTAGTGTGAACTCCTTTCTGAGAGCGTTTTCTAAGTCTCACTTACGTTTCAATAGAAGCACTCATCAGTCGCTGATGGCGTTCGGACGTGTTCTTCGCGGTCTGTGACAACTTAGTTGAGAAAAGCCATGGCAGGCCGCTTCGCTATTTCCAAACGATAGGCATTGATGCTTTTTTGACAAGGCCTTTTGATCTGATACACAGTTTACAATTCATTACATATTTTGATGTCAAAACGCGCGGAACGCTCTTCTAGTTCGAGTTCTAGCTTGCAACCAACACCGAAAAGAAATAGATGCAAGTCCGACGATATGGAAAGCGACCACGACTCTGATTCACCAACCTGCTTAAAGATTATCCTCGAAAAACTAAACTACATCGAAACAAGACTAGAGGACAACTTTTCCACCCTCCATTCGCAGATTGATGTGCTGAGATGCGAATTCAAACAAGAATTAAATAGCGTCAAAACTTCGTTGAAAGAATTTGAAAAATCTCTAGAAAACGCCTGGGCCACGATAGAAGATATCAAAAAAGAGTCCAAAACCTTCAAGGATTCGAAAAGTACGCAGCAAGGAATGTTAGACTCCCAAGCTTCCGAAATAGTTCGACTGAAGTCCGAGCTGAGCAAACTACAAGATGAAAACAGTCAACTTAAACCGGTCCTTCGTGAAACCCAAGAGAATCTCATCGCTCTCGAGAATTATACCAGAAAAGAAAACCTTCGGTTCATGAACATACCCGAAAGGAGAGACGAAAATTGTTAGACATTGTTTACGACATAATCGAAAATGAGCTTAATATAAATCCGGAAGAAATAAGATTCCACGCAGTTCACCGCGTCGGAAAACCACCTGCAAGAAACAATAACACCGTCACTTCCCAGCTCCCGCGACCCATAATCGCAAGATTCGTCGTAAGAGAGGACAGGGATAAAGTATTTTCAGTCAAGAATCGAATTAAGTCTTCGGAAAGATTTCAGGACGCTTAAGTCACCCAAGATTATGCTCGTGCTATTCAAGAAGAACGAAAATTGTTAATACGAGCTATGTTTACTGCCAAGAACAAAGGATTTAACACTAAAGTAATAAACAGAAAACTTTTCATTAACGATGACATCTACGATAGCTCCAAAATTCCAGATGAATTCAAGACTGCCTCTGTCAATCCTGCTCAAACCAAGACATCAAATGAACATGAAACACCACCTGCAAAAGCCTGACCCCGCTGGCTATTTCTCAACAACTTAATCTCCGACACAAGGTTTAGTGTAGCTTAATGTTTGTATGTTTATGTATCTATATATTCTTTTAATCTTACTTATATTTTGTTGCTTTGTCGATGCTCACCTTTTGCGTTCTGTAAGTAATATATCAAACATGAGACACAGTGTTTCATCACAAGATCAAACACTGAGAAGAGAGTTGAAAATACGACGCGCAGCGGAGTATTTTTGACGAACTTCGAGGTGTTTGATCTTGTGATGAAATACTGTGTCGAATGTTTGATATTACTTCTCAAACAAAATGATTTTAGAAGGAGAAATTAAGGATGCAAAAATGAGGAGTGTTTCATCTGATTTCCAAACACTCATTAAACATTAATTTCCTTTGTATTTTCTTCATGAATTATTAATGAGTTTGAGAACTATTTTTCTTAACCGGTGCTTAAAACACCTGATTAGTTAATCCCCTTCATTAATGTTATTACCCCACAAACGTCATTCTTTCCAAATTTTTGCGATTTCTATAATGTAATTGTGCTCTCAGAAAAAGGTCTCTATTGCATTTTCTCCTCGTAGCTTCCGCATAGGTAATTTATTCATTTTCCATTCATACACAAATGTTGAATACTAATGCTTTTGATCTGAAATGCTTATCAAGGGCCGAACCGTATTTCGCTGGCTTCATAAACAAAAACTTCACTTTTTTTTTTCTTACAAGAATCATATTGCTCCAAGGAATGTGTCGCCACCTGGGAAAACGAATGGGGTGGTAAAGCTTTCTTTAGTCAAGGCACAAATCATAGCAAGGGCGTGATGACAATAATTAATCCCACCCTAGATTGCAAAATAGAAAAATTCATCGCTGATAAACAAGGGAGATTCATTATACTAAAGCTGACAATTGATGAAAAACCTATTGTTCTCGTTGACATTTACGCTCCTAATGATAATAACCAACAGATTGCGTTTTTTAACAAGCTGAATCAACACCTAACTGAGTTCGCACTAGATAGTATTATAATAGGAGGCGAGTTCAACTGCGCTTTAGCACCAAATGATAAAAGAGGCGGGAACCCTGTCACCAAAAAATCCTCCGTCATAAAAGGAATAGAAAAACTGTGCGATGTGTACGACCTAAAAGATATTTGGCGAGTTTTAAATCCTGACACGCTGCGTTTCACTTGGAGAAATAAATCCTTTAAAATTCAGTGTCGCTTAGACTATTTCTTAATCTCACAGGAATTAACCCCTTTAACCAAAAGAACCGATATATTACATGCACCTGATAGCGATCATTCTGCCGTGTCAATTCACCTCCAATCCAACGATCTGGCCCCAAAAAGAGGTCCTGGATTCTGGAAGTTCAACACCTCACTACTCGAAGACGAAACATATACCGCATCACTTAAACTAAATATTCCCGGCTTTAAAACCAAGTACAAGGAGGTTAATGACTTTGGTCTAAAATGGGACCTTATTAAAATGGAAATCAGAGGTTTTACGGTGCAATATGCAAAAAGAAAAGCCAGAAAATGCCGAGACGAAGAGGTTAGCCTACATAATAAAGTAAACAAACTTCAAGAAAAAGCCAAAAACAACCCACATGACACTACTACCATACTTGAGCTTAAACTTGCGAGAGCACAACTAAAAAGAATCATGCTGCATAAAACAAAAGGAGCAACATTAAGAAGCAAAGTAAGGTGGTACGAGAAAGGAGAACGCAACACAAAGTACTTTTACGGCTTAGAGAAACGAAACTATACTATAAATTCGGTAACGAAACTCAAAGTTGGAGATAATATATACACAGAAAATCAATTCGAAATATTGGAGGCTGAAAAAGTGTTTTATGAGTCTCTGTACAGCTCCACAAACATCAGCACTGAAAAGTTTGAAAATTCTCCCTTTTTTAAACAAGAAAATATCACACCGCTTAACGTAGCAGAAAAAAATTCGTGTGAAGGGTTAATCTCAATGGCCGAATGTGTTAACGCACTAAAAGAGTTTAGCAACAATAAAACTCCCGGTACTGATGGTCTCCCGGTTGAATTCTACCGCTTCTTCTGGCCTGAAATTAGTGATGATTTGCTTGCTAGCTTCAATTTCCCCTTTAACATAGCACATTATCTATTAGCCAAAGAGGCGGAATAATCTCGCTCATTCCCAAAAAGTCAAAAGACAAAACGATTCTCGACAATCTAAGGCCTATTTCACTCCTAAATACTGACTATAAAATTCTCACTAAAACTATCGCTAAAGGAATGGAAAAAGTCCTTCCAAGTTTAATCAACCCGGACCAAACTGGTTATGTAAAAGGCCGCTTCATCGGTGAAAATATTAGGTTAATTCAAGATATTATGCACTTTACCGACAAACTAAATCAGAAAGGCATTGCAATATTCTTAGATTTTAAAAAGGCCTTCGATTCTATTGAGTGGAACTATCTTTTTGAAGCGTTGAAGCTTTATAATTTCGGCCCTGATATTCTAAATTGGATTAAAACTTTCTACAACGATGTTTCCAGTTGTGTTTTAAATAACGGACACGCGTCCACTTTCTTCTCCCTACAAAGAGGTGTTAGACAAGGCTGTCCTCTGTCTGGTGTCATTTTTGTTTTAGGTATAGAACGCTTTGCTAGAGCTTTAAAGAAAGATCCCACTATCAAAGGCATCCAAGTAAACAAACACGAAATAAAGATAAGCCAGTATGCAGACGACACTACTGTTTTTGTCAGGGATTGTGAATCCATGTCACACCTTCGTAGCCTTTTAAGTGAATTTAGTGCTTGTTCAGGACTAGAAATTAACAACTCGAAAACCGAAGCAATGTATCTTGTTTTTCTTTCCATTTACCTAACCACCCCCTTTGGCTTCAAATGGCCAAAGGAACCAAACAACGCCCTTGGCGTTTTTTTCTCTTACAACCAAATAAGTGCTGACACACGGAATTTTAACGAGAAAATACAATCCTTAGAAAGAATGCTCAACACCTGGCAAAAACGAAATCTTACGTTATACGGAAAAATTAACATAGTAAAAACACTCGGTCTATCTAAGCTTATTTACTCCGCGTCGGTGTTAAATGTACCCGACCATTACGTCCAAGAAATCAACAAACTCACCTTCAACTTCATCTGGGATGGCAAGCCAGCAAAAGTGAAAAGAAGTACAATCATAGGAGAAAAAAAACACGGTGGTCTAAAAATGTGTGATTTCAGGATAATGGAAACAGCACTGAAGATTGCATGGGTCAACAGAATACAAGATGAATCGCTCGCCTCTTGGAAAATTATTCCTGATCATATTTTGCGCCAAAATGGTAATCTCGCTTTCTTAACAAAATGCAACTATATATACGACCAAAAATCTCGATCTTAAAAACCTACCCTCATTCTATCGAACCATTCTAGACTATTGGTGCAACTTCAAAGTCTCAACCTGTGACACAAATCTGAATTTTAAAAACGAGATTCTCTGGAACAACAGTAATATTCTAATAGACAAAAAACCTGTATTTTTCCGACCTTGGTTTAACTCCGGGATCGTCTTCCTACGTGACCTATTAAACCACGAAAACGAGTTTTTACGTTTTCATGAATTCTCTTTAAAATTCCAGCTTAATGTACCATTCACTCAATATCACGGACTTCTTAGCGCCATTCCATTAACGTGGAAAGCAACTCTTAAAAGTCAAGGCGAATACAGTGATAAAAATTCCCCAGGTAACAACTTATCAACCAGCTCAATTTACTCTGTGAAATGATATATGTGAAATAAATCATATATGAACTGCGGAAATGAAATCAAATGAAGAATGATCCTCGCAGTTGTGAACGCAATTCAAGCTTTACTCTACCCTGCTAAAATACTTTCAACCAAAGCGACTCTTTACCGTGATGGTCTTGTTGACAATGACCTCTGCAACTTGTGCAACTTAGAAAGACAAACCCTAGACCGCATGTTAATACACTGTAGTTTATCTGCCGATTTTTGGATTTTGTTTCAAAATTGGTGGCATATTAAAACACATGAAAGCATTGTGTTAAACGCAAGCCATATACTCTATGGCTGGTTTAAGAGAACAAAGCATCGGCAGGTCTTAAATTACTCTATCTTAATCGCAAAATACTGCATTTTTTTTGCACTAGCTTACGTGGAGAAATACTATCCTTCCGTAACTTCCTTCTGCAAATGCAAGAAAAACTACAAATTTTAAAAGTGATCGCAACTAAACAGAAATCGCTTCCCAATTTCTACCGAACTTGGGAAATTATCCTTTAACATACAGTTTTTCGTCGCATTTCTTTGCTTTTTACTGTAAGTAGTTGTATTTATTTCCTCTGTTGTAAAATGTCGTCTTTGCTTCTGTATTACTTACATTGATGTAAATTTAAAATTAATTAATTAATTAATTAAAAAAGTCTCGTGAAAATGTAAGTAATTATAATAAGCTTAAGACTCATTCACTGTTATTAATTGTAATTAATCTAAATGAGCACATGCATGTATTGTCAGTAGCAAACCAATAAAAAAAATATAAGCACTCATCTGGTTTTTTTACACGTTTAAGAGGTACAAATTAATATCAGCTGAATGTAATTAAAAAGTTAAATAATTAGCAGTAGTTCGTTTTTTATAAGCTCCATATTTCCCTTCTTTTTTTTTTATCAAAAACGTCTTTTTGAATGGCATGTGCTGTAGGTTTGTGCGGAATCACCCAAGTGTAGCTCGCGTACTTGGAGTGTGAACGTTTTAATAACCGCACTTTTTGGTTTCTTTGTTGCCCTGGCGATATACGTAAAACAAAAGGATCCAAGTGCACTTCAAAGTAAGGTCTACCCCTTACTTGGGAGCGCACTTAACCAATGACAGTACAGCCTTGCAGCTGAAAGCACGTGTGCGTGCAACTTTGAACGAGCTCTATACGTTTTTTTTACGATTCTGGAGTCACGGGCGACTTCAAAAAGACTCTCAAGCAGGATCTCAAGTTTTACTTTAGCTGTTGTATATTGGAAGGCGTATTTCAAGCTGACTTAGGGTAAAAAATTCTACATTGAGAAAAAAAGGTTGTAGTCTAATTCTCAGGTTTAGCCAATCAAAAACACTACAGCCATACGCGCATTCAATACTCATAAGATACAAAACATGTTTTTATGACGAGCACGAAAAAGTTCCCAAAAATTAACAAAAAGTGAGCATAGCGTTACACCGCAGGCTCTGAGACGATGTTCTGCTGAATTAAGTTCAAATAAAACTTGACATGATAAGAAAAATTATTTTACTATCGACTTAGCGTTTTATGCATATCATACTTTAGTGCTTCAACTTTGTTTATTCCGGCTAATCAACTGCATCTAAATACGCACTCTGTGCGTAGTCATGCCTGAAAATCTATTGTCTCGTCTTTCCTAAGTAGACCTCAAGTCCACTTGATTATCAAGTGCACTTCAAGTGCACTTTGGCCCTAGTGTGAACCGGCCTAGTATGTTTAGACCAAAACTATACCTTTCCTTGGTATTATTTATTCCTCAAAATTGCTCTCCCGAGATGACAAATATGGAAATTGTGACGTTATGGGTGAACTCACGACGGGTCGCTTAACAAGTCTGTTAAGAGATTTGATGTGTTTCTTGGGCCATTTTGTACGGTAAGTCAACGAAATGTCTGCTCTTGAGGAAGAATCACTGCATTCGCGATCAACTGGCGAAAGTGATGACGAGGAAAGTATTGTAGGGGAAGTTGATTGAGCCGCACGCAGATGACTATTTTGCAGCAGGCTCCGAGGATGGAAAAACAAGTCAATTTCCGCATTTTTTTGCTAAATTTTGAATTTTGAGTCAAATCCATGATGGCGGCCATTTTTGATGACGTCACTGACCTCCAACAATGGACTAACCAATAATATTTACCAAACCTTGTAGAGAACATCATAGATTACCTTTTAAGGGAAAAATATTTTCAAAATATTGTAACACCGCAAAAACTCAAAGCGGGTGAGTTCAACCAACCCCCTCTCCCCATTACTTGTACCATTGTGGGGATATAAGTTTGCGCTTACGTCTGAGGATTTAAATTATCTAATCAAATCGATTAGTTACGCATAGATCTTTAAGTACATAGAACACGTTTTTCTTCGTAAATTTTTTTTTATTCCCTTGGAACGTTAATTTAAATATCAACAATGCTAAACCGTTGATATTTTTTGTTAAGGTGGCTCGATATAGTTTTTTTTTTTGGCGCGCGCAGATTGGGTTCTAATTTACCCGCGGGACTTTTAAAAAATTGAGTCATGCAAGAAAAAAGATAAACAAACATGTCCGCAACACTCCTTTCGCAATTTTATTTTTGCGCCGGCCTAGTTGACTGTGTTTTTCGCGTGTATGCAAGCTAGGTTTACATTCTTCTTTCTTTGGTGGTAATGTGATTTACCGAGAAAAAGAAAACAGGGCGGTTAAAGTTCCCTGACAAGAATGCAGTGAAGAATGGTTTCGCGATCGATAACTCAGCCCCGCATCGACGCAATTTTCCTCTGAATACGAGAGAGTTTATTTTGGGCTGTTTTTAGGGGCAGTGTATTTTCTTAATCTAAACTCTATTAAAAGAGTAATGCAGAATGTGTTGGGAAAGACAGTTCATCTTCTAATAAGAACAAACAGCAATAGAGCGTGTGCGCGTCGAAGTTCCCACCCACTGCATGACATTTGTGGTCGATTCTCGTCATCAATTAGATAAGAAAATGCACAAAAAGGGTTATCCAGCTACGAACCACCAGAGGAAATAAAAAGCAAAAAGGAAGCAGACGTTGTATGGCTTCTAATGAAGCAGCAAATCAGAAATACTCAAAGGAGAAAATTAGGAAATCTTCGATCTGGCGTTCAAGAAAAGACAACAACACGGCTACAGTGATTATCAATTTGTAGTTTTTGACACGGAGACAACTTCTTCAGATAAAACAGCAGCTATAACTAAACAGGTAAACACTTACTTATGTGCATTTTCCCAAAATGCAATATCATGATCAGCTACTACGCTTCTCAGTCGATTTAACAAACTGTCAGTGGAATCGATAAATGGCCAGAAAACTTTGCTCAAAGAAAACTTTCCACTGCATACTGTTCATCTGAGCGATTTCACCACTTTTCTCTCCAGTAATGCTATCGCAAATTGCCACAGTGTTTTGATCGGCCACAATTCTTTTGTTTTGACACTCCCACATTGCTACGCTGTCTTAGGCTCTCTCCTCCGCAGAGGCTCCTATCAGTTAGGTATGAGTTCAAAGAAACACTTTCATCCATGAAAAATTCTATTCGCCGACAGTCTTCACCTTATCAAAACACCCGAATCGCTCAATCCGGGAGGAAAGCCCTGAAGAAGCAATCTTCCATCGGTTTTAAAATCTGTTTTTAATGAAGAACTTTTTAGCACATGATGCTTTTGAAGATGTCTTTGCTCTCCATCGCGTATTTATTATTATTTCAATCCCCGTCGTTGTAAACAACGGCAATGTAAATCCCGCCTCCTTCGCTTTCGAAGACATGGTATTTTTAGACGAACGCTTCCAGCGTGTGCAATTTCAGGGATAACATCTTTTCTCAGAGTAATAATGGGCTGGTAAAGCAAAGCCTCCTACAAAAAATTGCAGAAAGTGGCCTGTCCTACCAGGACTTACAGCGTCTCTAGAGAGGCTCGCAATTTTGAGCAGAGCGCCGACAGCAGCGATTCCATCCACACCACGAGGAACAAAGCATCCAGCGATTTTAGCCAGAATTGTTAATCATTTCGAAGGCAAGTGATGTACCAGCCATTACAAGACACGATTCATCCAAAAGATAACAGTTTCTATCTCACAAAAAGCTGCACAGTGCGAAAGAGATTTGTCTATAAATGAATAAACAAGAATAACATCCGCAAATCGACCACAAAATCCGCGTGGAGGAGTTGCGTGACAACTGCCACGCATGCGTAATTGCCGATCTTGTCGTGTCAAAATTTTCACACTTCCGCTTCCGCTCGGTATTTTTTTTTTTCATTTTTTGCATGTTGACTCCGTTCTATCCAAAGTGCGTTTTACGCGATTTTCAAAAAATTCTGTCAACAGAGAAAAAAATTACCAACGAATTCTAAAAAACGCGTTTTTTCTTTAAAATTTCTGACAGATTTTTTCAAAGTTGGTACTCGGGTAGAACACAGAGGTCGAAGGCCGTATGCAAAATTTAAACAGAATTCACCGTGGAATTTTAAAGATAATTGAAGATATGTCTGTTTTGAGGCCCTACTTAAAAGCCCAATGGCGTTGCCATGGCAACGCCAACCTCGACACATGTATGGCAAATTAAAACTGTAATATTATCTTGATTTCGGGGTAAAATGTGATGACGATCCGCAAAGTATAACTCTAATTGTTTTGCCTCCAAATATACTATACAGGGAAATCAAAATACTATATTGAGCCACCTTAATAAGTACTCATTAATAAATAATTTTAATTCGCTCCTGTATCACAGGACGAAATAACGATTTTAAGTGAAAGTATAGGTTCCTTAAAGAAAATTAAAGAACAATTTCGACTATCTTTAAGTGCACCGTAAATTACTTAAATAAGCCTATACTTGACAACACTTAAAGCGAGTGATGAACAATTTAAGTTGCCTTTAAGAGCGGATGTCTGTAAATATCGAGAATCCGACGACAAAGGCAAAATTTGAAATTTCTTTTTATTTTACCAAAAGAACCTATTTAGTGACCTATTTTCGAAAATGGGTTTAAAAGGATCAATTTCATTCTACTTTTTCAAAGCTTTAAAGACCTGTTTAAGGGCCAATTTCGCTGTTTCGTTCTTAAGCTCGCCGTCATTCCAGCGCTTAAAATTCAATAAAATCAAATGCGAAGTTGGTATCAATCTAAAAATAGCCTTCACGGATAATCTCTCAGTAGCGCTGTATTAACGGGCCACCAAAAATAATTTTAGAATAAATAAAAGACAGATTCAGGTATAATGTAGTGTTGTTTTTTTGCCTAAAACTCATGTACCAGACTGCATTTTACTAATTCGAAGTTTGCTTAAATTTGCCTTCTTGTTCACTAGGCGAAGATAGGTGTTTTGTACAAGACCAAAATGATTTTTAAAGTTAACATTTCCGACAAAATTTTATTGCAAAAGAAAGCTAAAAATATGTTTTATTCACTGTGTAAAAGGCATTGTAGGACACCGAATGTTACGATAACAGGAGCGTTTTGAAAATGGTCCAAAATGGCCAAAATTCAATGGTCCATGAAAGCACCCGCGGACTCAGAGGGCTAATTTTCGACTTATCGAAATTTTGAAAAAAGTAAAATGAAATCGAACCTTTTAAACCCATTTTCGAAAATAGCACATTGTGCCCCCCCCCCCCCCCCCCCTTCGTAACTTTAAGAACAGTAAGGCTATGACAATGAAACCTAGAGGGTACATAGTACGTCCAAAACTGTCTTCTTTGCGGTCCGCGCAATGGAACGATGACGTCATATGACGTAGTTATTAGGTAATTAGTTATACGCCGCCATCTTGGATCCGCCATCTTGGATTTCTAAAATTTTTTAACACCTCTTAAAAACCGTCCAAATTGACTCAAAATTAATCAAAACCAATAAATAAACGGTAAATGACGTAACAATGCAAAAGTTATGCCAATAAACATTGTTTTTCGTTATTCAAAGGTATAAATATGCAAATTTCAAAAAACATGGCTGTCAAAATCATGTTGCCATGGAAACATCAAGTCCCGTAATCAAACAATTGTCTTATGAAATTATTGCCAGATAAATTTTAGGAAAAGTCACAAAGTTTGATGGTGTTTAAATACATATGAAAGTAGTTATGAATGTTGAAAGTCAGCGCGGGCACTTTGTGCCCCCCCCCCCTGCCGAATAGGGTTAAAGATTAGTAAATTCATTATTTCGTCCTGTATATTTGTTACAAAGTACAAAAGGAATTTAAATCAGTATTTGTTGTGCTGTAGCTTTGTTGAACTGATTAACATCCATCTTCTCAATGATACCCAAGGCGGGATATCTTTGCAATGGAAAGACCCCAAGATACCTTTACGGTTGCGATGATATTTCTGGGGATCCTGGAAAACCGGGGAAAAGCGGAAAGAAAGGAGGCAACGCAGGAAAACCAGGTATCGCCACCACTGATTTTACTAGTACGCTTTTTTGTGAATTCAAGCTATACTGAGCGTTTCGGAATTCAATTCTGCCAATGATACATTTATAATTTTTTGGGAGAAGAGTTTGATTTGATTTATTTCAAGTGAAATCCACAGTGTTGGTACGAGACCAGATCATTTAATCTTCTACGCGACAAAATAACTTAGGAAAATTTATTTGTATTTTCCCTAACAAGTGGATTGCCTCGTCTGAGGCTTCATAGCTGTGAATATTCCCTTTGTAAATGTCATATGTGGCATACATAAAACACATGATACGAAAATTGGTATTATACATAAAAAGGAGACAGGAATGGATATCGATGTTTATTATATTATATTTAGTGCTTGCCATACATATGGCTATCTTTTAACCTACGCTCAACTTGATTTTCGCGAAATTCCTGCTCTGTCAAACCACTCAATTGTGTTTGGATTAAAAAAATAAAGAGCTATGTAACAATCTCGGGACAGATTTTAATCAAACGAAAAGCTGTGCGAGACGCCAAATTAACAAATTGCTAGTTATATAGACATTACTTCATGGTTGGTAAGCACGTACGATTTTTAGTCACGAGTTGTGAAGAATCACAAACGAACGAGCAAATCGTGCAAGCGAACCGACCATGAAGATTTCTTACAAACAATAATGACAACAGCGATTAGACGATGGAATAAGTTTTGTTTACTCAAAAGCTTAAATGAGTCAACATTTTCCTTTCACATTTTCCAGGCTCTAAAAAAGAGTTTTATGACTTTTATTCACACAAAAAGCTTAAAAATTCAACATTTTCTTTTTTAATTTTCAGCAAAACGAAAACAAATTGAAATAATAAAAGCTAGTTATATTTACTTTGAATTACTCAAATAAATGACTGTTATTTAAAGGGAATCTCGGCTAAAAAACAATTTTGTTGAAAATCGTAAGTTGGACTGTTTGTGTAAAACTGCTTTAGAGCTTTAATGTCGATGACTATTTAAATGGTTTGAATACCGGGCGTTTTGTTTTTTGACGTCACAAATTCTCATAAAGAGAAGATGGCGGCGATCCGGTAAAACCGAACACTTATTTATAGCGGGTGACACATAACAGTTTTCACTGACGAACCAGTGGCCCTCTATCTTAAAAATTTACAATAATTTAAATGTAAAAATATAACGCTATGTTACTAAAAGAAGCAAGAAGACACGAGTTCATTACGTTTGTTAAGTGTAGAAAGTTTCGGTCGGCAAATGATTAGAAAATTTTCCTTTAGGCAGAGGTTGCATCTTTTGCTTGAGCTGTTGTACGGTGAATGCGAAGACAGGATGCGCCATGAAATATAGTGTTCGATGTTGTTGTCTTTGAGAGTCCAGATGTACTTGCTTAGTTTAGTTGAGTTTCTGTGTTTAGAGTGGCGGAATGATGCGGTGTGGTTTCGGTATCTTGTTTTGAAGTCGTTTTCCGTGAGTCCGATGTATGTTTCTGTTGTGTTGTTGTCGTTGCGCGTGACTGTAGCTTGGTAGATGACTGATGATTGTAGGCAGTTTCCGTCGAGTGGGCATGTGTTCTTTTGTCGGCAGTTGCATGTCTTCTTGTCTTGAGTGGTATTAGAGTTAGCTGTGGCGGCGTCGTTGGCTTGCGTGAATGACTTTAGAATCTGCTTATTATGGTTATCAATTATCTGTTTGGCGTTATTCATGCAGCTGTAACTTATTTTTATGGTGTTGCGGTTGAAGATTTTTCGGAGCTTGTGATCTTTAGGGAAGTGCTTGTCTATTAGGGCGAGGAACTTGTATCCGATGTTGGTGCTGGTGTTTTTGCTAAATGGAGGGTTGTACCAGATGATGTTGTTGCGTTGTCTGTTTTTCCGTCTGTTTGTTGTTGGAGGTTCATACTGTAGCGTGTAGTGGTATTCGCTTTCGTCGAGTGCTTTCTGGTATGGGGGGACTGATTGGTCAAAGGATGCTTTGTCGGAAGATAGGGATGAAAGGCGTTTGTTGATGCCGGCGGGAATGTTCTTTGTAGTGATGGGCGGGTGGTTGCTCTCGCGGTGGACGTATTGAAGTTTAGTGTCCGGTTTAGTGAAGGGCTGATAGGTGCTTTGGTTGAGGTTAAATGTGACGTCTAGGAAGTTAATGATTTGTTTGTTAGCTTCTATGGTGATGCGTAGTCCGTTATTATTAAAGATGCGGCATATTTCTTTCTTGGTGTTCTCTGTGTCTCTGGGTGAAGCATTAGTAATGGCTAGTCCGTCGTCTCGGTAAAGTCCTACGTTAATATTAAGGTGCTGGAGTTGAGATAGGAGGAAGCTTTCCACGAGTTCGCATGTTTCGGCGCCGTCGAAGCTTCCCATGGTGACGTCGAATGTCGTGTTGCCTTTCTTTTGCCAGGGTTGGTTCTTGTGGATTAGGATGGAGCTTTCAGCGTGGATTATGATGTTTCTTTCGTCGGCGGTGATGTTATCGTAGTTAGAGGCGAAGTCGAGTGCTTTGTTAAGGAGGTCTTGGCTGATGGAGGGGTAGAACTCTTCAATGTCGAAGCAGATGAAGCTGGAGCGTTGTTGGTTTTGAGCAGATTTGAACCAGTTAATTACGGATGCGGTGTTTTTCCATTGGTTGAAGTTGCATATTTTTGTGATGTTGCTGTTAATACGGTCGAGGATGCCTTTGCCGACTTTGCCTATCTCGGATTTCGTGGAGTTGATTAGTCTGCAGGTCGGTTTGTATGCGAAGTTTGGCTTGTGGTCTTTAAGTGTTACGAATGCGTCTTTGTTAGCTGTAGCGTCCACTCTGTCGTCGATTCCTAGTTTTGTCGCGATGTCTTTGTTTTGTTTATGGATGGCTTGTGTGGTCTCAGGTTGCGCTTTCCTGTAGGACTTCGTGATGTTCTTTTCTAGTAGGTCGTTGTACTTGGAGGGCTCTAGTTTGTAAAAGTTCGTAGTTTTGTCGGCGGCGATTAGTAGCTTGGGCTCAGTTTTGATGGAGTCGGTGTCTTCTTTTAGCTTGTTAAGAAAGGGGTTGTTAACTTGCTTGAATTTTACGGACTGGATCATCTTTAGCATGTCGTCTTCGAAATCTTTAAGCTCTTCAATGGGGGGTGGGTTCTTGGTAGATATGAAGCCGTAGGTTTCTTTGGAGCACGGTGTTGTGTCGGGGTTGAGAAAGAAGTGGGCTTTCCAGCGCATTCTACGGAGAAACTGTTCGGTCTTTTCGATGAGTCGTTGTAGGTAGTCGTTGCGAGGTTGAATTTTTCCATTGCGAACACAAATGAACTTAAACCAGTCAAATAAAGAATAAATGAACACAAAGTTAAAACCCTAAAAATTGTCCTGACCAGGACAAACACTGAAAACACTGAAAATTGTTCGGGAGGCCCGTCAGCCATAAAGCCTTAAGTTCGGCTGCGTTGTTGCGTGGTCGTCCTGATGGTGTAGTGGTTAACACATCGACGCTAGAAAGTCGGGGACGCGGGTTCGAATCCGGTCAGGACAATTTTTAGGGTTTTCACTTTGTGTTTATATATATTTAACAACTATTCACCAAAGGGGAGGTGGGTAGTGTGTACATGTATATCTCCACCACTACCCACCTACACTAAGGTAAATAGTTGTTTTAGTATATACTGAAACAGTGAGATAATATAACGAAAATGATGCTTTTTAACTCATTTATTCCTGTCAACGATTGCAATTTTCGCGCGCAAATTGCTGGGAGGTGAATAGCACTTGCTATTCCGAGTTTCAGTAGCCAATCAGAGCGCGCCAACAATGCTATCCACTGTTTCAGTATATACTAAATATATACAGCTATTTCAATTAACGTTGCCGGATAAAAGCTTAAAGCCAAGACCGCAAGGTAGTATGGGTTAGGGATAATAGCCATTGCATAGAAATCCCATACTAGCTTCCGGTCTTGGCTTTGCGCCTTTTCATCCGACAACGTTATATATATATATATATATATATATATATATATATATATTTAACTATTATAGCGCGAAAGCGCGCGTGATATCGCCTAATACTTAGCCGACGAGGCCGTAGGCCGAGTCGGCTAAAATTAGGCGATATCACGCAAGCTTGAGCGCTATAATAGTTTTATAATTCAACACATTGATAACAAAGCACAGTTTGAAGAGAAAATATCGCCGACAAGCCTTTTTTTTTTTTTTAAAAAAAGCTTAAATATGTTTTACCGCGCGAAACTTGCAACATCACACAGTTCATGAATGAAGGTGGCGCCTTTGTCAATATTGCGCAAACTTGAGCACTATAACTGTTTTATAATTCAACACATTGATAACAAATCACAGTTTCGAGAAAAAAATCATTGAGATATACAACCTTTCATTAAGTAAAAAGGCTAACAACAATATTTTACCTCGGACCATTTCTTAAACAACAAACAGCGAATGCCGAAACTTTTGCCAAGCTAAAATTAATTTAGCGTACACAATCAGTTGAGAGTTTCTACGAAGAGCTTTCGTCTACTCAAAGAACGGGACAGAGTAGTGACTACAATAATTAAAACACAGTAAAATGGCATACAATGTCCTAGTTACATGTGTTTCGTATCTTAAAAAGTTCAATTCAGAATCAAAACAAATTGAACAAACACACGGCTACGAACCTAAACATAGCGGCGAAAAGTCGGAAAGGACTGCAGCGTACAAAAATTCACAGCTAAAGGATACAAGAAACGGTTAAAACATCGTACCTGTAGTTGATTTGGCTTTTTATTCCCTTCCATCAGCACCAAATTTTCAAACATCGAAGTACAAGCTGAGTCGATGAATGTTGTTTACAAACTTGCTCGTTTTTTAGCTCCTACAGCCGTAATGACGAGATCAGAAACTTTTCTGAAAAAGCATCAAGTCTATATCATATTCCAGAGGTGATTACCAAAGGAATTTTACGAAAATTGTGCTCCTTCATTCACTCCTTGTCGAGCGGTTAAACTTTGAACCAGTTTTCATTCAGCTACGCCAAGAAACACTGCGACCGCGACAACGCGAAAATTTCGCGCCTTTTTTGTCCTGACCAATCATGTGAACAATATTTTTTCTCTTTTCTTTTCTTCTCTTTTTTTCTTTCTTTTCCCTTTTTAACTAATAGTTCACGCACTTTTTCGCCCAAAAACACGAAATTGCAGGCAGCAATCATTTTCACTTTCCTTCAAAATGCCAAATTTACCGCCATCGCTGGTTATACGTCATGTGGACATAACATATATCGATAACTTTTTGACCATATTTGGGCAGTGTATCAATGTGTTGAATTATAAATATATATATATATATATATATATATATATATATATATATATATATAAGCAATATGCCAATAGTGAACACCTCTTACGAGGCTCTCCACCCAATCCAGAGAGTGCTCAAACTGTATGAACAGTGAGCGTAATATACAATTATGTATACAATGTGCCCTCCCGGTTGTTACCATAATGGCTTTATGGCAACTCCTGAACTTGGGCACAGGATGTACGGTTACACATTGTTGGATTGCATTGTGGAGTCACAAGAGTGCTCAAACTGCAAGCAGTGAGCGAAGCAATATATATATATATATATATATATATATATATATATATATATATATATATAAACTTGATTTGTAAAGGTCAAGAAACCAACTCCAATTTAAATTAACGTTTTAATTAGCTCGACGTTTCGGCCGTCTCGGCCTTCCTCAGGAGCGTTATGATGATTTTACAGGTAATTCAACATAAAAGCTTCATGTAACGGAAAATAACGACTAACGTCTGTGTGACGAAAAGGTAAAACATAATTCTATTGGCCAAAACAAGGTTTTGCAACATTTAAACTAACTATTAACTATGTGTCACCGGAAAAAGCGAGTGACTTATGTGACAAAACGGTAAAATAAAATTCTAGAACTAATCCGCGCTTATTAAGTTAAATTGTTTATCGCAGGTTTTAATCTTTTTATCCAGTAGCCCTCTCTTGCTCGTCGCATCTCCACGGCTTGACTTCTCACTTTCTCGAGTACAGTCAATTTAAAATGCTGCAATCCACAGGTCCTAAAATGGCGAACTGTTGGTATGTTCTTTTGACCTATTGAGATATCTGAGCGATGTTGATTTGCCCGTATTCTAATGCAGTTGCATGTTTCACCTACATATTGATCTTTACATTTCATACAAGTTATTAGATAAACAACGTTTGTTGCTTGGCAGGTTGTATGTCCGCGTAGTGGGATTACTTCGCCGGTTTTTGCGCTGTTGATCTTTTGTGTAAATTGACCATATTTTCGGCAGCAGGCACATCTTGAGTCTGTTTTGCACGGCCAGAACCCTGATTGTGTATTGAAATCGGCGGGGCGATGCTTGTGTTTATGGGTGAAGTGGATTTTGAGATTTCTGTTGTTTTGAAAGGAGCGACCACAGATTTTGCATATGGTTTCAGAGGAGCTATTTCTTGGAGGTTGAGAAGAAAGATTAATCGCTTGATTTTGTTCACTAGGACTGGGTGGTGCTAATCGTTTGCTTGTTAGTATCTGTGTGAGACTCCTCCCTTTTCGATAGGCAATCATTGTAGGCTCGCGAAAGACACTTTTGCACCTAGGCGATGTGTGAAGGATTAACTGATGTTGCTTGATAATCCTATGGAGTCTGGGTAGGGCTGGGTTATATGTGACAACGAGAGGTACCCTGTTGTTGCTGGGTTTGTCCGTGTCCGTGCGGAGTGTCTCTTCTCTTGAAAGTTTCCTGGCTCTCGTGATTGATTCTTTAATGAGCTTTGATCTGTAACCCCGATCAAGAAGAATAGTATGTAATTCTCTTGCTCTTTTTTCAAAAAACTCATTGTTGGAGCAGATGCGGCGAAGTCTTAGGGCCAAGCTGTATGGAATTGCAGTTTTGGTGTGACGAGGATGGCAGCTCGTCCAATTAAGGTATTGGTGAGTGTCTGTGGGTTTGGTATAGAGGTCAGTATCGATTTTGCCATTGTTCAAAATAACCTGTACATCAAGAAAAGAAATAGTGCTGCGATAAACAATTTAACTTAATAAGCGCGGATTAGTTCTAGAATTTTCTTTTACCGTTTTGTCACATAAGTCACTCGCTTTTTCCGGTGACACATAGTTAATAGTTAGTTTAAATGTTGCAAAACCTTGTTTTGGCCAATAGAATTATGTTTTACCTTTTCGTCACACAGACGTTAGTCGTTATTTTCCGTTACATGAAGCTTTTATGTTGAATTACCTGTAAAATCATCATAACGCTCCTGAGGAAGGCCGAGACGGCCGAAACGTCGAGCTAATTAAAACGTTAATTTAAATTGGAGTTGGTTTCTTGACCTTTACAAATCAAGTTTATACGGCAAATTTCAAGTCTCCACGATCGCTCAAGTGATCCTCCAATTAAAGATTTCAGGTGAGCATTGTTTGCGAGGCCATTCACAAGTCTACGAACTTATAAAGCTATATATATATATATATATATATATATATATATATATATATATATATATAACTTTGAACTTGTGTATGTAGAGTGCTCATTACTAACGGTAGAGCGAATATAGAAAGAGATGACTGGAAACGGCTACGCTTTAGACATTGGTTTGTTGCAGACAGCTGTTTCGTACAGGCGAACCCGCACTCATCAGTGCAAAACCAAATGTGATCTTCAAAAAACATTTACAGCATTTTAAGCATCGTATTGTTCATCACGGTTGCTGAAGAAATAAAGAGCTACTAAAACTACAGTAGATAAAAATCTATGCTTCGTTGATTTCTGACCTTTGACACTTTACAATAGAAAAATTAGTTAATTTCGGACTTATCTGACACTTTTCAATATAAATTTTTCTCTGTGTCTACACTTGCTAATTAGCTCATTCCGCTTATTCAAAGACGCGTTCTCTGGTTTGCACAAGATGAATTTTTTTTTCTCTTTGTAACATTCGAATAGTGAGAGGAACGGCATAAAATCTCCCATCTAAATTCCTGCCTTTCAAGTCCCAAATGTGTTTACATATATGTGTTTATTATTTATCTGAGGCCTTTGCCAATACTTCCCCATTTTCTAGGTAATGGTGGAAACGCTGGACATATCAATCTTCGCTTCAGAGAGTTAAGGGGTAAAATAAATCTAACGTCATGTTCTGGAACTGGAGCCCAGCCGGCCACGAATGGAGAAGGAGGGGAGGGTAAGACTAGCGTTTCTTTGTATTAAACAGTGTTGACATCAAGTGGGCTGAACACATCGTGGTCCGCTTTTCAGCCAAAGTAGCATGCGAAGTTTTAAAATTTACGAACTGTAAGCTCAATTATTATTTTTTTTGTGTAATATCCGTTTGATTAATTAGTTATAAAATATCTTACAATGGTGAAAGCGACTACTTTTGGGAGGAACGTAAAACCTACCGAATAAATGTGTGTGGAATTTTCGGAAACACTTAGGTAAGAGTTTAAGCAAGAAGAAAAGCACATAAACAAACAAACTGAACGAAGAAACATAAAGAAGACAATAAGAGAATGATGACGGAATGGAAAAATATATTGAATATAATGTCCGATGAAAACTCAAGTCAAAGACTTACGGATTAATTGGTAAGAACACATTTTAATGGAAGTAGTATGATCATGACATAGTATATAGAAAATATAATCGAAATCGAAGGAAAAAGCCGTGAAAACAGGGTTATAGCCTGGTTTATCTGTAAATGGAAAAATAGGACACAATTATACTGAAACAATAAGGATGCGACTTTTAGTAGTAACGTCTGAGAATGGCCAGGCCTCAATTTCTCGCGGATCAGGTCTGAAAATGAGTAGGGAAATCACTTATGTTGGTCTGAAAATGATTAACAAACTACAGAGAGCCCATGATTGATTTCCGAAACAGGTTCAATAATTTAGCGATCTTAACACAATAAAAACGTACTTGACAGCGTATTACAAAAACTCAACAGTGTACGGCACACCTCGGTACGATGAAGGGCGGGGGTCGTAGAAAGAACCTGCCATTCAAGTTTCAGAAGATCAAAATTATGTAATTCTAACCTTTAAGCTATAGTCTGAACAGCGCCATATACCTACAAACTTAAAGTCTGAAAATCGTAAGTCCACCAGAATTAAACCATCTGGACACGATGAAATGTCGACAGTTTACTACAACAACTCAACAGTGTAAGGATGAAAAGCTCAGGATAAATATGTTAAGGGGACGTGGGGAGGGTTTAGGGCAAACCATCGTCCAAGTTCCAGAAGATCAGAATTATTTCGTTCTGTATATGATTAAAATTAATGAAGTTGGTGACTTACATTTAGGTGGTACAGGTGGTATAGGAGCAAGAGGGAGGAAGTGCAAAGTAAAAGTAACCTTTCACGGGTTAGTAAGTTTTGTTTGATACGCACTCAACACATTTTAAATTTGTCGAGAAATCTAAGAACTGAGATTAGAACTTTATTGCTATTTAAACACGGCTGCTACACTGAGTGGGTAAAAAGCATGATAATATTTAAGTGGTTTTAACTGCCAATCAAATACTAACTACTACATTACATATAGAAAGGTTTCGTAATATATCCCCTTATTAGTTTAATTGTTTATATAACGCTACATTTTAAAGTGGCGCACCATAGTTATAGGAAATGGGTTAATCTACGTAAGTTGTATTTTTGGTCCCACCACATGATATGGTTCTTATTCCGAGATATAATGTTTCTTTGTAACAAATAAGGGTCCAAGTATTTTAAAGACTGTCGAATAAAGGCTTCTGGCAATTTTTTTTATATTTTTTTGTCTCATTAACACCCAAATATTAGATGAAGCAGTACACACATATAGACACACATAATATAAGTACAATAACTAAAGAACAAAAAAAAAAAAAAAAAAAAAAAAAAAAAAAAAAAAAAAAAATATATATATATATATATATATATATATATATATATATATAGAGGTGCTGGCCATCAACTGGTTACCTAATACTGATGCCCGCCCTTCTTCCACTTTAATGTATTTAGAACTTGTATGAATCGGAGCTAGGCCGAACCTCCGTTGTTTAATTTAATGGCGTCATTAATTTCAAACAATGGTATACAGTCAACTCTCTTTTAATGACCACTCTCTTACGCGACCACTTCCCGTAAGCGAACACTTTGTAAATAATCGTTTTGTCTCTCTGTCAAATACCGGTTTAAAAATTCTCTCGTAAGCGACCACCTCCGTTAAGCCCTTAAGCGAAAACACTTTTTCCTGCACCAAGGGTGGTCGTTTCAGAGATTCTTCTTTGATACTTATGTGTCAGTTTGGGGCGCATATAATCAAACTCGCCACCTAAATTGGTACCAATCTTAAAACCAAATCAAATAATCAATGAACATACGCAATAGCGTTCCGCCCAGATTCTAAAAATAGAAAACTCGCGCAGCATCATGGGATTGAAATGCGTACAAACATTCAAGAACTATACAGGAAGCTACGAAAAAAAGCAGGTGCTACGAAGCACTGTTCTTGGGTACAACTCGACAATTATCCTCAACATGTACAGGAATCGCAAAAACTGGTGTTTCCGAGGCAGCCATTTTGAAATATTTGTCCGCATTTCGATCCCACAATGCAATGCTGCCAAATATGACGTCACCTGGGCGGAACGCTATTGCGTCAACAAGCCCATGTAATAAATTAAAAAAGTACTTATGTTGTTAAACGCTTAAACAACATACCATAATTTTCATAAGTTGGTGACAAATAAAATACATATACGAAAAACAAATCTTAAAAAATAACTATCAGTCCAATTCCCTACAATTTTACTGTTGAATAATGCATGGCGTGGTAAAAAAAAACAAGAATTGGTTTGTAACCTATCACAAACTGTATTTTATAAAAAAAATGTTATGGCACTGCAAAAACGAAACCCCTATATTTAGCGGAAGAAAAAAGATTAATGTGTTTAGAATAAAGGGAGTGATTTTCAAAAGTACACATTCCACAAATTTGAGTATCGTACATCTTTGTCTAAAAAAACGCAACTTTTTACTGTTCTAGGCGATTATCGTCCTCTAGAAGTTGTGTTGACGGCGGTGCTGGAGGAAAAGCCAGTGATGGAGTTAAAGGAACAAAAGGAGTCCCAGGATCAAGTAAGATTATCTTAACCCTATTCCGCCTGCCCCCTCCCTAACTTTCAACATTCATAACATTTTTAATAATTATGAAAGCAAACGCCATCAAACATGAGTAAGGTCCATCAAGAGAAAGCTGCAACGAGTGAAAGTTCTTGTGATGATGGCGTTGTCAAACAAATACCTGTGATGAATCATGTGAATGATAGTAGTTTGAAAGCACCTTTCAAAGATTTGCCTGGTTTAGTTAATGTAAAAAAGTCAGTAGCTATTCAGATGAATAGTAAAACTCATCTTAGATCACGTTCACTGATAAGACAATCTGTGAAGACACAAAGTAGGTTCAGAAGTAGAGAACTATCTTGAGTATCACTGACAAAAATACTTAAGTCATTTAAAAATAAAAATAAAAGTAGGAAAGAAACACAAAAATCGTTTAAAGAACTTGACACTTGTTTCATCTACTGTCCATAGTATTGCTTGTAATTACAAATGGTGGAACATCAGATATATTCACCAACAACAAGATAGTTTTTAGATTAGTTATTTTAAAAAGATTAAACTGAGTAAAAGCTGTGCTAATGGATTTAATGTGTCCAAAAGAAATATTTTGTTGTCTGGAGGTGTGGAATTAAATCCAGGTCCTGTTACAAATAATATCAGCTCACTAGCATTAATATCCAATACCAGCATTAATATCCTAGTTCACTAGCATTAATATCCAATACCAGCATTAATATCCAATACCAGCATTAATATCCTAGTTCACTAGCATTAATATCCAATACCAGCATTATTATCCTAGTTCACTAGCATTAATATCCTAGTTCACTAGCATTAATATCCAATACCAGCATTAATATCCAATACCAGCATTAATATCCTAGGTCACTAGCATTAATATCCAGTACCAGTGCTGATTTCTTGTTGAATTATAGAATGCAAAGACGTGGTTTAAGACCATTAAGTATAGGTGGTGGATGTGATTGCTGTTTTTAATCAGCATCACTTAGCAATAAGGCACACAGCTGTGTAGTACTTAACCCTATTCGGCATGGGGTTTTTTGAGTTCCTGAACCTGTAGGGTGGGGGAGGGGGTCCCCCCCCCCCCCCCCCTTCGTAACTTCAAGAACATAAAGACTATGACAATAAAACCTAGAGGGTACATAGTACGTCCAAAACTATCTCCTTTGCGGTCAGCACAATGGCACGATGACGTCATATGACGTAGTTATTAGGTAATTAGTTATACGGCCGCCATCTTGGATTTCTGAATTTTTTATAACCTCTTAAAAACCGTCCAAATTGACTCGAAATTAATCAAAACCAATAAATAAACACTAAATGACGTAATGACATAAAACGTTATACCAATAAATATTGTTTTTCTTCATTGAAAGATACAAATATGTAAATTTAAAAAAACATGGCTGTCAAAATATTGTTACCATGGAAACATCAAGTCACGTGATCAATAAATTGTCATATGAAATTGTTGCCACAAGTTATGAATGTTGAAAGTTACCACGTGTGCCCAACCACCCCCCCCCCCCCCCCCCCCCCCACCACCCACTGCCAGGCTGAATAGGGTTACGAGAAATTCCAGAGCGATTCATAGAAAGTATGGTCACAATATTTATGTAACATGTTTATGTAAGGAACATGGGCTGATCACATAGTAATACAAGCCGTGACAGATTCGTTTAATTGAAATATTCATTTTGTAGAATCTAATGAGCAACTGTCAGAAATTACTGTAATTCAAACTATTGATCCGGCAGTACAAAATGTTAGGTCTATATATTTGGGTCAAATTGATGAAATACATACACCTTATTCCAAAATGGCGGCCATTTTATTTTTCTTTTATATCCATGTAAATTAGCCCTCTTGGCCTCATTTTTGCTTGAAAAATCTTTTGTATTTTGCACATGCTGACGAGGCCAAGAGGGCTAATTTACATGGATATAAAAAAAAATTAAAACGGCCGCCATTTTGGAATAAGGTGTATTATGTTTCAACGTTGCCAACTATATCTCGAGAAAAGAATGATTATACTCAAAGTGACATATTAGTCTCAACATTTCGCCAACTCAAACTCTAACCTCGGTTTAGTATTTATTAACAGTAAGCACTTGTCTTCTCAGGGGACTATTGTTTTCTTTGCCTCGGGGTTACCGCTCTCGCTTCACGCGCCTCGCAGCTCCGCCGCTCGCGCGCTCGCGCGCTCGCGCGCTTGCTCGACTAATTAAAGCAAAATAAAACACTGCTTACGTTTACGCCTCAACCAAATCAACTAAACACATGTCTAAATTCAAAATATATATTTGACTACATTCGACACTCTTTTGTAAGGGAGGGTCGTTTTCTACCAACTTAACATGGTAAACATGAAAGTAATTTCATGGCTGCATTTTATTTACTTGAAAGGGTGTCACCAATTGTCAGAGTTTACTAAAAAAACAACACTTAGATAGTATGAAGTTTTATTACAACATCATTCTCTAGTAGGATTTTTAACGTCTAATAATGAAAGGAATAAGAAACAATGCGATATTTCCGGTTACGTGTCAAATCAAGAATCAAACAATTGGCACGTAATGATGACACATGCAGAATATTAACCATGTCTGTTCTGTTCAGCTGAAATGGTGAAAGGACAAGATGGCGTTGTAGGCGACTCTTCCATTCAATATGGGCCATTAAACGCAGCAAGTAAGAAAAGTTTTCCAGTGGACCTTCTCGTCATCCTTAGACGACAGGCTGAAGACCTGTTGCTTGGGAACAACAACAACACGAACGGCAGAGCCATATTACAATTTATAATAAACGTAACGAGTGAAAGAAGTGATGGAGACGACCTTGTGGAGAAGATAAAGAAAGGTTAGATTTTTAGTACGAGCTATGCATCATATGCAACATATTAAGTTAACCCTCGGACTTACACGCAAACTTATACCCCCACCGTGGCACAAGAGGTTGCAACCCCTCCCCTGGATTTTTGCGGTGTTACAATATTTGGGAAATATTTTACCTCTTATAGATAGCCTGTCAAGTGATCTACAAGATAAGGTAACTATTATGGGTTATGGCATTGTTGGGACCCGTGACGTCATCCAAGATGGCCGCCATCTTGGATTTCACTTAAAGTTCAAATTTATCGGCAAAACGCGGAAATTGTAAATATATTTTGCAAGACTTGTAAAATATAACACAATTAAACCTTTTTCCGCTTTTGGTAGCGTTTTATAAGTTTTATTGGCCGAAAAAAGGTGAAAAACACGCATTTTTATTAAAAAATGGCTTGACCACATGCTACTTATGACGTCATATCTCGTAAGCATAGCAACTGATTGTCGCCAAACTTAACCACAATGTGTTTCAAGGATAAACGAACAACTACTAAAGACGGTATATTAAATGCTCTTGAAAAAATCGGAGAAAAACTTCCCCCCCCCCTTGTACGTCCGAGGGTTAAGCTTACTTCGGAATAAAAAGAAACAACACGGTTGTTGGGCGTTTGCCACACTGAATCAAATGTCTCACCTGCCAACAGTCTTGTCATTAATTTGGGCTTGTTTGATGTCAACTTTCGGAATGCGGGGTCCATCCACTTCAGGAATGTCGGTTGAAAGCACAGCAGCGACACTCGTAAGAGCTGATACCCAGTTCACTTTGCCCTGTTCTTGTAATTTAACTAATGAGACTACAGCCTGTACCACATCTTGTGATGTCGTTTCAGTATAAGTTTTCATGTAACTATTAATATCAGATGGCATCCGAGATAGAGTGTCAGCATCGATGTTGGCCTTTCCCAGCCGGTAACGGATAGTGAAGTTAAAATCGGCCAAGTCTCCTACCCAGCGTAGACCAGTAGCATTGAGTTTAGCAGACGATAGGACGTAGGTGAGAGAATTGTTGTCCGTATATACCTTAAAGCTGGGGGAGTAGTAGAGATAGTCCTGGAAATGATCACAGATGGCCAATTTTAGTGCGAGGAATTCTAACTTGCTCGAATGTAGCTAGTAGTTCTTTTCTGCCCGGGTTAAGCTGCGAGAACCAAATGCAATAACGCGGAGAATGTCATTCTGATATTGATAAAGCACTGTTCCCAGTCCTTCCTCGGAGGCGTCCGTGTGTAGGACAAAGGGATTATTGAAGTCTGGGTATACCATGACTGGTAGGCTGGCGAGAGAGGCAACCAGTTTCTCTAAGGACGATTGATGAGTGGCGGTCCAGCTCATTGGGTGATTTGCGGGTAATTGTCCAGCACTCGGTCCATCTTTTTTTATTTCGTTTTTGTGTTCGCACCAGGAAGGTGATCAGGACTCTTCACTAAGTCATATATAGGTTTGGCAATTCTTGAGAAGTCCTTGATGTATCTTCTATAATAGTTAAGGAAGCCCATGAGTTTTCGCACATCATTGACTGCCTTAGGGTTAGACTAATTGGGACGAAAGACTGGTTCAATACTTAAGGTGTCTAATTTGTAGCCATCTTCCGACACGTCTCGTCCGAGGAAGGCAACTTCTCTTTTGAACAGTTTACACTTTTGTGGCTTTAATTTGACTCCATGCTCTCTCAGCCGTCGTAACACATTGCAGGTGTGTTTGATATGCTCCCCAAAGATTGCGCTGAACACGATAATGTCATCTAGCTGTGGGACACATACGGTATCCCTCAAGTCTCCTAGACAGTTCTCCATAAAGCATTCAAAGGCTGCAGGTGCTCGAGACAATCCGAACTGGATTCTGATCCACTCGTATAGCCCCCATGGCCATGGAGTAATGAAAGCCGTTAACGGTTGACTATCAGGACTTATGAACAACTGATGATAAGCTTTACCTTGGTCCAAAACAGAAAACTACGAGTTTCCACAAAGGTTATCGAGTGTTTCCTGTATTCGAGGGATTGGGTGATGGTCAGGTCGAGTTTTGCTGTTTAAGGCTCTGTAGTCAACACACAGACGTAGGATTTGGTCCTTTTCCTGGTCACAGGAGAATTGTAGGATGATGTTGATTTTCGGATAAAGTTCCGATTCAGCAGGTCTTTGATGTAGGCCTTAACCTCTGAGTAAAAGGGTTTTGGAGCAACAACATATTATTTTCTTTTGCACCGGGGTTTCATCGTTTGAGGCCGCTGATACAACGAATGTCACTGTCGTCCTTTTCAAATGAATCTGCCCCTCAGTTAGCAATTTGATTTCAGTTTTTTTTCTCGCTCCGCTGTAAGGCCAGATAAGTCTATGCTATTAATGTGGGGTAGGACATCTACATCTTGATCAGTTTGAGATGGCAAGGAGACTCCATGTTGTTTTTCTCTAGATTTATCGCCAGTTGTGGCTATTTCCTTTTCAACTAGTTGTTCTGGTGCATAGTTCTGAGCAGTGTTGCTATTTTCGTCATCCTGTTCCTTTAATTTGACTTCTACTGGTGTCACAGATTGAACAAATTGCAGGCGGCCAAGTACCATACGACCCTTAAGTGTGATGTCATGGTTGGTGTTGTTGATAACGTCAATATCCACATGAATCGACTTTCCCTTTCTAACCATGAGCAATGTCGCAGCAACTTCCAAGCCAGTCGGCCATGGATTTGTCTCGTGTCCCGATCAACTGGTCCAGTATTGGAACAGTAGCATCACGTTTCATAGTCTTAACCGAACAAAGTCTCTCTTGGTTGGCACTCTGTATGAAATTAACGAAGGTTGATGCCAGTGATGACGTAACACTGATGTTCAAATCATTGTTATTGTCTCTAGATTTAATGATTTCTTCTAAAACATTAAACCCAATTAACGGAACATCGAGAGCTTCTTCAGTAACTAGGAATGGCACTGTAAGTTCATTCGAGGAAGACAGTAGTTTAAACTTTAGCTCTAACCATCCTTTGTACGGTATATCACTACCATTGGCTGCAGTCAAATTCAGTTTGGCACCAAGTAGTTCTTCACTGTCCCTAATAGTAACTCCGGAAAGTTCCTCGTAATGAATGCTTCTGAGATTATTGATAATTGGGCTCCTGTGTCCCACAGAACATCTACTTGGCAGTCATTAATTATTCCTTTAAGAGTGCATTTTTTCCAAACCTGCAATAGCGGCCTGCTCTTGCAGTGTCAGGTGGCTAGCAAAAATAGCACTCTTGGAATCCAAATCATCAGAGTTCTTCCTATTTGACAGGTTCGCAATTGCATTTAACAAATAGATTCCATTTGGCCGTTTGTCTGTTCAGTTATAGATCACAGATGACGTCAAAATGTGGTAAGAACAAAAAAGTGGCACACGAGCCGCAGGCGAGTGTGTCACTGATGTTCTTACCACATTTTGACGTCTTCTGTGATCTATAACTGAACAGACACACGGCCAAATGGATTCTATTTGTTTTATACAATGAACAGAAAAGTAAAAAGAGTAAACTTACGAACTTGCCTCGTAGCGCTCGACTATTCGAAGATTTGTTCCAGTTTAGGTAATTTTCAAGTCGCCAAGAACACTTTTCGTCTTGGTTTCTTTTTTTTCTTGCTCGTAAACAGCTCCTGCTAAACATTTTTCAAGGCTTTCACTTGCTCAATCCAGAATAATCTCGCAAACATTTTCAAAATTGTGCGCCATGTTGGACAAAACAAAGCAAACAATTTTTCTATGACGTCAGCCGTGCGTCTGTACTCTGATAGATCATAGGCAACGACCAATCACAGAGTGCGTAGTATTCAGTTCATTGTATAATGCAAAATACTTTGTGGTCTGGCCAGTGTTTCTTCTGACACCTGACTACAATGCTTAACAGCCTTGCATTTGGAGCACTGCAAAAACTTAACACCCTCTAACTGAATTTGTGCACAATCATTGCACCGATAGGACTTGCTACTGTGATTCTCGACTAATCCGTGTCCCTCCGGAATAGTCGCCTGTCGTTTCCCGGACGATCGCTCCTATCCCACTCTTATTGCATTCACGAGCCAGATGTCCAGACAACCCACGAACATAACAATGGGGACATACTCGGCCCTGCTTCTTGCAGCTTTGACAGCCCCATCTTTGGTAGGTTTGTCTGTAACCATCCCCACGGCTTCTGTAGACTGCGTGTGTTGCCTCGTACCCCTTGGTTGTCATTTGTATTCACTTGATCTTTGAGGCTGTTTAATTCGGACTTGATCTGTCGAATTTCGCTGACAATCTTCTGATTTGCTTCAACTTGTGAACTCTTAACTTTGGCTTTTTCTCTTTCCTGGGCACCTAATTTGCATTAACGTTGACTGCCTTTTGACGTTCCGATGCCATTTTTGTGCTCCGTTCTGCCTGCTGAGATGCAAGTTCATTTACTTGCTTCATCAGTTCCTCATCAGAGAGATCAGGGGTGCGTAGTGTTGGTCTCAATTGGACGCCAAAATATCATCCCTAAGGCCAATTTCGAAGGACTTAATGAAGGTCTTCTGGATCAGAGATGGGCTATAGTTAAATTCACAGCCATTTTCCTTACTTGCAAAATTGACTTTATTCCGAACATCAAGTGCACGTAGCAGAAACTGCTGTGGTGACTCATAACTCTGTTGACAAACAGTTGCCAGCTGCTGATAAACTTCTGAAGCTGTTCTTTCTTTTTAATGGACGCGAAGAATTCGCCGTAACTTCGCAAGTGAGAGGGCAGAAAGCGTTTCAACATAGCTTCTGAGACTACTATGAGGGGAAATTACACGAATCATTGCATCAACAATTTCAGTTTCCTTGTACTCACGTTTGAGGCCAGAGTCTATATGGTGCTTCAAGGAAACAAATGTCAGTTTCTCTGTTTGACCTGGTTCCCCAATTTGCCCTGAAGTTTTGAATTCTCTACGAAGCAATGATGAGTCTGTTTTTGTCTTCGTCAATTTTAAAAGCAGCTCTCCCATTCCCTCTTCTTGTTTACCTTTTTCCTCGGTGGTCTGCTTTTCGACTTTCGCTCCTTTTGTAGGCAGTGTTTGTTAAGTTTCCTCCAATGGCGGTACTTTGTCGTTGACGTAAGCAAGTAGCTGTTCAAGATACAAATGTACGTGCGCGCTAACTTTTCATCACTCACCATTTTGTTCTCGATATCCGCTGATAATCTTGATTCTTTTCACTTTACTCTTACCGTCAAGTCGTCCCTCATAATCCGATCATTTCGGCCAGGCAGTTCTAAACAACCTAACCCTAACCATAATTTCACCATGATTCAATACCGCAACACAGCTAGCGAATACCCACATGCACTCGAAGCAAATACAGCGATAAAGAAGCCGATACACAAATCTTGCTCGCAGATCCGGCCTGGAAGTGTCGCCAAAATGTTACCCCTGGTCTGCTGCGGGTGAAAACGAAAGAAGAACCATAACAAAGCGAAGGAGAACACGAGAATTTATCGCTCGCTTCTTTGAACTGTTTTCGCCATCGTGTACAACACTTATTCTCTAGTCCCGGATGTAAACCGCATACGTCATTACATTTCACATTTTGACTTCTGTTTCCGGTTTCTTTTTAAGTTCTTAGACGAACAACAGAACAATGGACCCTAGCCCTAAAAAAATAGAGCTGCGGGTTATCCAGGTCCAATGAAATTAGAGTTTCCAATAGGTGCAGCCCTACTGAAGTATCGACACATAAGCGGAAGCATAAGAATTTGCGTCAAGGGAAAACGAACATTGGCATAAGCATAAGCATAACAGTGAAAAGTGAAAAGTGTCTTGAATGGAAATTATCTGTCTTTCTCTTCGTTTGAATTTGTATGCACAAAACTAACTTCTCTCTATCTTTCAGACGCCACAAGAAAGCTTGCCTTTTTGGGTAAAAAAGGGTATGACATATTTGGAAAGACCGCCATGTTTGCTCCACGTGAAAAGTGGGAAGCTCTTGAAGGCATAGTAGAAGATGTAAAAAACGCGGCTGAAAGTTATGAAAACGCTTTTAACGACGTGATGGATACAGTGACAAACAAGGAAGACTTCAACGACGTGAGTGATTCAAAAACTGTTTAGAGCAGTTTTCATTTGAGTGTCGTAAAACCAAAACCAAAGTAATTACTCTGACCAATCACAGCAGTCGTAAACAATCCAATGAACCAATCAGAGCTCGAAGTAATTACATGTCGCGGGCGCCAAGCGCGGGAAAACGCGTGCGAGCAAGTCACGATTGGTTTTGGTTTTACTTCTGATTGGTCGAGAAAGTGGCGCGAGATTTTTTAGCCAATCACAAAGCGTAGCAATGCAAAACCAAAGCAATTGTGTAATTACTTTCGACAGTCAATTGAAAACTGTTTAATATAGATTCCAGTCCACAATTTTGGCAGCAGTATACCTGGAATTTCAAGTTACTTTCATAAAGATATAACACTTAAATTGAACAGATTTCCTGATGCTATCGGAAATATTAAGTGGAAAAAGTTACATTATATTCGTTTACGATTGTTATTTCAAGAATGAAACCAAAATAATAAATAATACAGTGAAACTTTTATTAAGCGGACCCCATATTAGGCGGACACTCTCTTTTAAGCAGACACCAGCTGCTTGGGTCCCCAAATATTCTTTCCATATTTACTGTAAACCAAACCTGTATTCAGCGGACCCCTCTATTAAGCGGACACTAGCGAGGGTTTCACTGTACTCCTACACGAAAAGAAAGCAACTCACCCATGGCAGTGACCACTACGCTAGACCGTATTTATTTCAGATCCTCAGATAGATCAACGTTCCATGTATTTAAACAGTAGACACTTCGGCAATCCTTTTTCTAATAGTAAAGCAGGGAGAATATAAGAATAAAACTACGATTCTCGTCAACTGTTTTCGTGAAAACCAGAGAACAGTTTTGTTAACGAAATGAATTAAAAAAAGAATAACTAGTAAGAGATGATAAATTTAAAAAGCTTCTGTTCACCACTATACATTTGTTCTAGAACACAACAGTAAGACTTTGAGGTTAAGCTACGATGCAACGTTTCTTTTCAGATTGGAACTAAGCTTTCAGCAGTGTCGTCCCTACACGTGAAGGCAGAGAAAACGCGACTTGTGGAGTCCAAACGCATAGCATTAAGTGAAAAGAGAATGCTTGTTAAGGTAACTTTGCAATAATTTATTAATTAAAAGAGCTATTATCAAAAACCTGTTATGCGCTATTCGCAAATGAAGATTGCCCTAAAGTCATCTGAGCTGTAAATACTAGCATGGAAAAAAGTAAACCTTAACAACTACTACATTTAATTCTACAGTGGCGAAAAACCATCTGTCTACTGTTAAAACAACGCGAATCAATCTGAAAATTGAATTAGCACGGATTTGTGACACTTATTAACACGAATTTAAAACAAACATTAACATATTAGAAAAATAAACTGAAACATTTTTGTGTAAAAGTGTCAAATAAATCTAATGAAGTACGTTTCGGGCTTAGCCCTTTATCGGATTGATGCCCGTACAATAAAAAACTTAAACAATAAAACAAAATTTCAATTCTATTTTCCAATATGTTTTTTTTTTTAATTTTAAATCCGTTTCAACTGTTCCGAACAAGTAGCCTGTTATGGCTTCACAAGTTAGTGTAGGAAGGGAGATATGGACAACTAATTGCCTCATAATCTTTGGATCACCAACCTATTCTTTTCAGGAAGGCGATTCACAGCGATTTCTAAAATATATACATAGACAGTTAAATTGAGAAAGGTTTGTCTTCAGAGCGTGCAGGTTGTAGTTTTGCGTACACAAGATAATCTCCTAAACTTTTGGGTCTCCGGAATGCCATCATAGGAATTTCTTTCACAGCTTTTCGGCATTTATCAGAACAATGCAACAATGGTTGAAGTTCTGTCAGGATGGCGCGCAAAACTACAACCTGCACGATCTCAAGACAAAGCTATGGGAACCGTTCAATGTGGAGATAGACGGTGCCATGTTTGTGAACACCTTAACATAGGGGACAGTTTCACGTCAAAAGGCACTGGAAAGACATATTCTATTAATTATGAACTGAACTGTACTTCAAGTGACGTTGTGTATTTGCTGTGTTGTAGAGTATGCGGCATTCAATACGTGGGATCAACCAGCACTAAGTTTCGTTTACGATTTAATAACCATAAAAGTCGTATTAGAGCTCATACGAGGCTTTCAGTTAATGCGAAATCGAGAGACGATTTAATATATCAACATTTTCATGGTCCAGGCCACAATGGTATTCAAGATCTCAGTGCCCAATTAATAGACAAGGTTACTCACGAAAGGGACTTGTTGGACAAGGAAGGACAATGGGCGTACAGACTTAAATGCATAAAGCCCCATGGACTAAATGAAAATGATTTCTTTTTTGGTTGTCTCAGTGGCCTAGTGGTTAAGGCATCTGTCCGGTCATTAGGGGATCTGGCTGGGGCACATTTTCACTTATAATCTTTATTGTGAAATTTCCGTTCTCAATTTAACAGTCTAAGTGTATATATATATATATATATATATATATATATATATATTTGCTTTTATTATTTTTGTTACGTAATTTATCAGTAGTTTAATGTTAAGTCATTGTTGTAACCGTATTTAAGTCTCATGTGTAACTGTCCGGCTGTACAACTGATGAAGGTCGAGAGACCGAAACGTTTTTTAACTAAATGTTTACATTTTTTATACCAAAAGTTGTCCATTTTCGGTCTTTTTAACTAGTTTTTTATTATATCCACCGAATCCGGACTGTGAATCCATTATTGTGATCCTTTTGGTATGACATCTTTCGTTGGCTCAGGCAGCACCTTCAAAACCGTCTATATATATATATATATATATATATATATATATATATATATATATATATAGTCTGTCACAGGCATTCATAATTAATTGACTTCTTCATAGTAAAAAAATAAAACAACATCATACACAAATTGGTGTTTTGTGTGAGTCACATACAATCTTGGTCAGAAGTCTTGGGACACTTAACCTTTTCTCTCACAAATTGCCTTTGTCGTTAACTCCCCCTCCCCACCCCCAATACAATGTTGAGCTTTATGCATATAACCAAGCCACAATGTCTCAACTTTGTATTGGGGGGAAGGGGGGACCAGGAAATGGAACGATAGTTTCTCTCTTCGAAAAGAATTGTCATCGTGTCATTTTCTTTAGTGTCCCAAGCTATTTCGTCTACGGTTGTATATTTCGATCGGAAACATGAATGGCCGGTAAAACGCGTTTCACGCCACTAACATGCAAGTTTCAATTGGAATTTAAAACGTTAGCATACAACACGCGCTACGTAAAGTAACGACTTAAACTGTGAAACAACATTGCGCGCGCTAATAACAAGTGCGCGCGTATAAAGACCCGAATAATGTTCTCCCATTCAACTCTTCCGTTCTCGTGTAGATCTCGAACTCGGTTAACTCGAACTCCCTGCTAACTCGAACACCCTTGAAGTGTTTTTTTTTCCAGTCACTTACTATCGTTCATCTGCTATCTCGATCTGTTTTTTTTTTTCTTTCGTTTTCCTTGGGAGTTCGAGTTAGCGGGGTTCTACTGAAAACAGTAGAACAGAAAGACCATTTAACTTTTCCTCCTTTAGATTTTGTTTAAGTTTCCGATTCTTTTCCCAGGCCATCGAATTACAAGAGCAAACGATGAAAAGTTTACTTGAAGCTATTATGGTAATGTTACCTGATGTGTATGAGAAAGCAAAGTTCAACCAAGATGACTTGATGGCGGTACTCCAGGGGATTACAGGGTTGGGAGGCGCCATAGCATCAAAAAACCCTTTCGACTTTATCGATTCGGCTCTCGATATTGTTGCAGTAGCCGAAAAAAAACAATGTCTCGAGTCACTCGAGTCATATATTGACAAAGTAAAGAAATGGCTAACGTTTGGAAAAAATTACTCGCCTCTGAAAGATTCAAGTGACTTGGACTTTGATCAAGTTGACGTAGCTTCAGTCCCCGAAATTATGCAGGTAACACCCTATGTTTAGCTCTCGGAGATTTATAATAGGAAAGTCATACCCATACCATCCACTTGTTATTTTGCTGTGTTCCTTTGATCCAAATCTACTTGAAATCAATAAAATGATATTAAAAAAATAGACGACAATAACATATAACAATATAACTAGCTAAAAGACAAATCTAAATATTCCATTCGATATTCTTAGCAATACATGATTTCCACAGAAACATCGCATGTCAAACAGGAAATTGTTCACAAAATATGTCCAAACAATGGACAGCTATTAAAAGTGTTAGCCCTCAAAACAAAAACAAAAAGCAAAGATGATAAGCATTAAGATTGCACCATTGTGAGCTTTTGGCAATTGTTCATATTTTATTCACAAATGTTGCCTTTTACCTACGGAGTGCCGAGTGCATCTCAAATATTTTTGATTTAAAATATTTACTACCTTCTTTAGACCTTACTTACTTGTTCACTTAAAAATATCCTTTAATTATTTTTTGCTTTATTACAACGTTATTATAAAAGATCGGTTACAATACACTCGGTACATTAAAAAATGGCTACTAATAAACGTAATTTAATAATATTTAAACAAATTTTTGCAATACGCACATAATAATAGCCTTGATCCTTAAGAGATTAATTTCCCTATCGATTTCCACTCGGGATTTTACCTCCGTGATAAGACCACATGCTTTTTCTCAATAGTATAATGGTATTTAAGGTAGCTCTGTAGACTAGAAAAGTCATGGGAACGGCCTTCCATCTTACATTTGTAAAAGAAAAACTTAAGCACAAAAATAACGCATTTAATAACATTTTTTTATAATTTGATTTCTGTTAGCTCACAAATCCAATTTGAGAGAGCGCTTTAAGAGCAGTTCTCTGAAAGAATCGAGAAAAGTGGGAAATGAAAATTTTTGACCCCTCCCCCCTTCATATTTTGCATGCAGGTAGATCTTCGGGGGGGGGGGGGGGGGGGGGGGGGGTTAAAAAATGACATTTGCTATGGTCGTTTCTTCTTTGTTACCATGGTAACACTGGATGTTTGTTGGTGCCACTAAACACAATTTTGACCTCAGAAACTTCTTTAAAAAGTGCAACATGTAAGACATCGTTTCTCCAGCCTATTAATACCCTACAAATCAAGACTTTCACCAGATGTAAAACCTTTATTCTAGTTTACATTTATGCATGTGGCATTTTGTTATATCAACTGTTCATGAACTTTACGGTCAAACAATTTGATGGTGTTTCAGTCATTTTAGTTGAAGAGTAAAACTAACAATACCTTTCCTTGAAGTTTTCCAAAAGTACGCCGATTCTAGAACTCAAACTACGTGGCTAGTTTCAATAGGTACTCTACTTACTAAATCTATAAAAATTTCTGCGGGGCGGGTTAATTTTGGACTTTGGTTCACTGAGGAAAAACCTTCAAAAATCATTTGTTATAAACTTCGGTGAAATTAACATTAAGTTCATTCGACAGAAATCCTTTACGAAAACTCAATCAGTCTGCAGGCTTAAAGTATAGCATGTACTCTATCAATGTCTTATCAAATCTATTGTTGATAGCCGTTATTTTTTTAACAATCTCAATCCAAACAAAGCTGGTTTTACTATTTTCTGCAGTTCTCAACTTGCGAAGAACGAGTCGGTTCTTTCTGTACAGCATACATTTTCTGCACACAATTTGGATATCTAAACCATCACTTGAGGCTGAGCATGCATGCTGTTTGTCTTTAGTGGAGGTCCATTAACTCATCACAGTGCAAATAACAACAGCTTTTATAGTACCTGGAAGGTCACTGAAGTAAGCCATAGTCGGAACCTTTGCTCGTCCACGAACATTTCTAATCTGGATTTACGGTTTATTTCTCCGTCACATGCCGTCATTCGCTCCAAAAGAAGATGAAACGGTTTTGATTAATACGTTAACGCTTAATTACATTTAGCTAAGCATTTTACCGTCTTTCTTTCGCCTTTCTTTCGTAGTTCAGGCCACTAGTTCAGGCAAAAACATCTCTGGTCAGCGGTGTAGCTAGAATACGAATTGACTTCATAAAATGCCAACATGGCGCCCGCATCACAATGAGGTGCCAGAAAGTATTGGAATTGGAATGCCAGAACTCTTCTTTTGTTAGATTTTCTTTCTATTTACATGTAGATTGCATTTCCTATACTTTTCTGTGCTGATAAAATAAAAACGTGAACAAAAGGTGAACGACTGAATGCTTTTTTCTGATATTATAACTCTTGTTCTCTTCTGTAACTGACTTCCTTACAATATTTTCGTTTTTGGTAAATGCCTGTTCTGTGACTCAATGAGGTGCTTTTTTTTTGGTTTTTATTTATTTATTTATTTTTGCTGCAAAGAAAGAAAATTACGAGCGGATTTGCCGTTTCCTTAGGAATACATCAACTGTAAACAGCTGAATTTCTGTGTCTTTAACTTTTCTTGGCATTTCCTTCGTTTCCTTTTAGTTGATTTCTCTTTTTGCAAAAACTTGCTTTCAAGAAAGGTCTTTTGATTTTCGCTGAATCTACTTGCATCTGGTTTTGACTTTAATGGCCACCCGGCCAACAAAACAAATTAGGGCTAGCGCGCTCGCCACTTTAAAAACAGCTCAAAACTGCAGCTGTTGCGTTCCGTTTGTCTTTCTAACTTGTATATTCTTGCCATGCCAAACTTTGCGTCACTAACGTAAGTACCGTACTTAGTGTTTCTGTAGTTCATAGCTAAGTATCCGAAAAACCAAAAATTTGTACACACTTTCTCGGGAAGGAGAATATATATTTCAAGTATTAAAATTAGTGGCGCTTTCACTAGGAGATAAGAACCGTAAATTCTCTATTAAACCCCCTGGGGACGTTTTTATTTCATGAGCGTTTGAGGGGGGTTAATACTTAAACCTATTCGGCCTGGGCTTTTTTTGAGTTCCTGAGTTCCAAAACTGTCTCCTTTGCGGTCCGCACAATGGAACGATGACGTCATATGACGTAGATATTAGCTAATTAGTTATACGGCCGCCATCTTGGATCCGCTATCTTGGATTTCTGAAATTTTTTTAAAACCTCTTAAAAACCGTCCAAATTGACCCAAAATTAATCAAAACCAATAAATAAACGCTAAATGACATAAAAAATACAAAAGTTATACCAATAAACATTGTTTTTCTTCATTCAAAGGTATAAATATGCAAATTTCCAAAAACATGGCTGTCAAAATCTTGTTGCTATGGAAACGTCGAGTCACGTGATCAAAAAATTGTCATATAAAATTGTTGCCGGATAAATTTTAGGAAAAGTCACAAAGTTTGATGGCGTTTGAATACATATTAAAGAAGTTATGAATCTTGAAAGTTAGCGCGGGCACTTTGTGCCCCCCCCCCCCCCCCCCCCAGGACGAATAGGGTTAATAAACTAAGAGGGAGAGAGATTGGGGGGAGGGGGAGGGGGAGGGGGGATGTATTGTAGCGAAACGCAAGCAGTTAACCACTATTTTTTGTATTCATAAACTACAATAGGTTCCCACAACTTAACTTGTATGATACAGATGTCACTCAGATCTCAATATCGGACAGTCATTGCCCTCGTTTAAAACAGGAAGTATAGTACACTCCAGTCTGTTTCTAACCAGTTTTTTGTTAAACCAAATCGCAACTTGTGCTCGGATTGGTACGGTAAAAAATGTATCGGTACCGATAAGATAAACCGGAGACCCATAAAATAGAACTTGATGGGAACTTTTGAACCTCTGAAAAAGTAAACTTTGTTCATGCAGTTAAGATCACGAGGAATATTGTATTTGTAAGTGGTTTTCGCATTTAATGCAAAGCTCAATAGAATACAGTCTGCGGCTTTTATTTCGTTTTCCGACGTCATTTAATGATCATTTTTGCGATTGAAACTTTGCTTCTTTCACTGAAAAATAGCTGTCAAAGGACAAAGAATGCTCGCCATACGGCAAACCTGTCTTCAAACTGTTTAATATATTTCTAGTTGCTTTTGAGGTGATTCTCTCCCGATACTTAAGATAGTTTTATCCGTCTCCGTATGTTTTTTCAGCAGATACGTAATTCCTCGAATTTAAGATATGCGGCTAAAATACTGCAGTGTGTAGACCCGGGTTTTTCAAACATGATTCACCTGCTATGATTCACTCGTCATCATGATCAGACAACTGTGAATGAAATTTACCCACAAACGGAGTTCAGTGTTAATACAGACTTAATAAAATAGTCCATCCCATGGATACCGCCAAAAATAAAACTAAAGGCAATACCCATGGATGCCTAATATTTGGTAGTTTATTTTGCTTACGTGTCTACGTATCAGAAAACAAAAGAATGGGAATATGTACGCTTAGGCTGCTCAACGTTTTGTTCTCAAACCTTGAACACTACTAACAACAGAATAGAATAGACAATTAGTGACAATGTAATACTGAGGATGAGGACGCCATGTTAAGCACTTTACGAGGGAACATTGTATTTCAGACTTTACCGCTGACCAGCAGAGCTTTGCCTGAACTGGTGGCATGGACTTCAAAAGACGTAAGAACGGCGAAAGAAATGCGGTAAAATGCCTCGCTTAATGTGTTTGACTGTAAAAGTATTTATTAGAAAACCGTTTTATCTTCTTTTGGAGCGAATGATGACATGTGACGGAGACAAATGCGGCAAATCCAGAGCAGAACTGTGCGTGGACGAACAAAGTTTCCGACGATGGCTTGCTTCGGTGACCTTCGGCCGGGTACCACAAAAGCTTTTGTTATTTGCACTATGATGGGCTAATGGACCTCTACTAAAAACAAACAGCATGATCAGCCACAAAAGATGGTTTAGATATCCGAATGTTGTGCAGAAAATGTATGCTGGACAGAAAGAACCGACTTGTTCTTCGCAAGTTGAGAAATGCAGAAAATAGTAAAGTAAGCTTTATTTGGATTGAGATTGTTAAAAAAATAGCGGCTATTAACAGTAGATTTGATCAGACATTGATAGAGTATATGCTATACTTTAAGCCTGAAGGCTGATTGAGTTTTCGTAAAGGAGTTCTGTCGAATGATCGAACTTAATATTAATTTCATCGAAGTTAATTACAACAAATGATTTTTGAAGCTTTTTCCTCTGCGAACCAAATTTCAAAATAAACACGCCCCGCGGAGATTTTTATATTAGATTTAGCAACTAGAGTATCTATCGAAACTAGCCACGTAGTTTGAGTTCTAGAATCGGCGTACTTTTGGAAAACTTCAAGAAAAGGTATTGCTAGTTTTACTCGTCAACTAAAATGGCTGAAACACCATCACGTTGTTTGACCGTTAAGTTCATGAACAGTTAATATAACAAAATGCCACATGCATAAATGTAAACTAGAATAAAGGTTTTACACCTGGTGTAACTCTTCATTTGTAGAGTATCATTAGGCTGGAGAAACGATGTCTTACATTTTTCACTTTTTGAAGAAGATTCTGTGGTCAAAATTGTGTTTAGTGGCACCAACAAACATCCAGTGTTACCATGGCAACAAAGAAGAAACGACCTTAATAAAGGTCATTTTTGAACATCCCCCTCAAGACCAACCGGCATGCAAAGTATGAAGGGGGGTCAAAAATTTTCATTTCCCACTTTTCTCGATTCTTACAGAGAACTGCTCTTAACCCTCGGTCGTACAAGGGGGTGGTGGGGGGGGGGGGGGTGGTTAAGGTTTTCCTCCGATATTTTCAAGACCATTTACGATTAGAATATGCTGCTTTCAGTAGCTGTTCATCTATCCTTAAGACAAATTTTGGTAAAGTTTGGCGACAACCAGTTGCTATGGTAACGAGATATGACGTCATAAGTAACATGTGGTCTAGCCATTTTTGAATAAAAATACGTGTTTTTCACCTTTTTTCAGTGAAAAACCATATGAAATGCTACCAAAAGTACCAAAATGTTTAATTGTATGTTATTTTGCAACTCTAGCAAACAATATTTGCAATTTCCACATTTTCGTGATAAATTTGAATTTTTAGTAAAATCCAAGATGGCGGCCATTTTGGAAGACGTCACGGACCCCAGCAGCGTCACAACCCATAATATTTACCTTAACTTGTAGAGCACATCACGGGCTATCTATTACTTGTTAAATATTTCTGAAATATTGCAACATCGCAAAAACCCCCACGTTGGGGGTATAAGTTAGCGTGTACGTCCGAGGGTTAAACATTATTCTAAAGTGGTTGTGGCAAGTAGTCGCTAGCTTCTACAGGTTCATGAACAACAACGTCTCTCCAGAAGGCATTTTGCTCAAAGGAGCTAACAAAGGCGGACAGAGATTTTCTGTTTAATAGCCAAACGTCCTGCAAATGAAAATAATCAGAAGTCAAGAGCCTTTTTCAATCTGCCTGGTAAGTTACGTCCCATACGTTTTTAATCCAAGAGATCTTTGGGGCCTAATGAACCATCGAATATCAGTCACTTTCAAACCGCCATTTTCTATTTCATTTATGATTGTTTTCCTTGCCACTTTTTCACGCTTTCTAATCCAAATAAAGGAATAAAAGTAAAAAATTGCAGTTACTTTTAAAAGGAAAAGGTCATTTCACGTAGGAAGTACCCTCAGTAGATGCACAAATTTAGATAGTGCAAGTGAATTGATTACCTGTATTTTGCCTAAGATGCTTAAAAGTCTCTAGGCCTATGTGGGTAGTTAGTTGTACTCTACTCGCACTTTTTGGGTGTGTGGTATGATGCTTGGGAGAACCTTTTTGATACATTTTCCTGGTGCGTAAAAATCATATTGATTTCATAATTACTTATGAGTGATCAGTGTGATAGCCAGCTCTGGTTTGGATCGATTCCACATGACCTGTCAAGTCAGTAGATACAAGGAAATAATCAAGTCTTGCCTGCCACAAATTACTGTATGAACTCCAGTCCCCAATTGACATTTCCCAATTGAAAATGTAAAACATTTTCATTCACAAAATACGTAACTTCACACTATGTCTCATTACATTTCGCATAAGTTCCAGAAGAGAGCTGTTCGTTTTGGCTACCTAAAGCAGATCACGACAGCCGAGGATCTCATGGAAAACTATAAGAGAATTTTGGAGAAACATTACCAGCTCCTCCAACAGTCGATTGTTTGTTTCAACTATTTTTAATTCAGTTATCAATTCATCGATTTGTTTATTTATGCATTTATTTACTTTAAGGCCGACCTCGAGATGAACAAGGAAACGTTCGCTGCTGAGTTAGTTTGCCTGTTGGATGTAAATTCCAGACCTCAAGATGGCACTGCACAACTCGAAGCAAAAATAGCTTCATTCTTTATCACAGGAGCGTCTCGTATTGACCTGATAGGAAGGATCATGGACCTTGATAACGATATTGGGGGATACAACTTTGATATTCCTCTACTTAATGAGACCGAAAATGCAATTGCTGATGTCAGTAAATCAAAAGGTATTTATGAAAACTTGTCTTTGATGAAGCAGAGAGATCCTTGTTCACGTTTTTTGCTTCTATTCGTTTGTTTTCATTTCGCTTGTGACCCTTTGTTCGTACATGGCTTATTTACTTTGCAGCTGCAAAAGGCGTGAAAACTTTAACATAACTGACAATAACCGCTTGTAAAATAGTATCGAAAAGAAAGTTAAGAACTTCAAACTTTGAAGACAGAAAACTAGCCCTCCAACAAAAACGCAAAGAAAACAAACAAATCTTGTCTTTAATAGAACAATATCAACCAATGTATTAAACGTTTAAATGCAGAGGACCACTCAACACTATGATAAATAGTGGTAACTTTCTTTCCGGATCTCCTTTATAAAGGGATGCGAGTACTAGACGTCACCCAAAGTGTAGATAAACCATTTAAAATGCAAGGCTTGTACAACGGAAATTTAGGGCAGGTTTAATGGCCAATATTTCGACTGGTAGAACTAGTTTTTTACAGGGCCAGCGTTGGAGTGAAAATAATATATAATGGCTCTTAAATTTGAATATAGATAACAAGTACGTGATTGGCTAATATAAGATTACATGAAAACAGTTATATATAACTAAGTTGTAAGGGCCTGTTTTTATGGAGAAAAGTTGGCCCGGGTAGGAGGGTCACCCGCCCACCCGAGCTACCCTGGGCGAGCAAAGTTTTCATACTTTCCCTTACAAAACGCGGCGAACTGTTTATATGAGAATCTCAAAGTTGGCTCGGCTAGCCGGGTGAAAGAAGGTGACCCGGCTAGCCGAGCCAACTTTTTCTCATATAAACGGTTTGGCTCGGCTAACCGGGCCAACTCGGTCAACTAATAATCTGGGCATGCACGGGCTAGTTACAGCCACAAGACTGAAATGAAAATTTGAATATTTCTTTGTAACGTCCGAGATTTGAATGAAACCTTGAAGATCTCTCTGGAAAACACTTTGAAAGTCACCAGTTAAGTGAAAAAATAACTTCGCTACATGCATAAAAAACCTAACACTGTTCGGATATGTAACATTTCAAATAAAATGATATTTTGTTGCTCTTTGTTTCCGAAAATGCGGTGAAATTCTCACGGGAATTCCGAATCTCGGAATGAATTTACAAAACCAATGCATAAACTTGAAAACTCCATTCAAATTTTCAAAAATACTGGTCACGCTTGATGGAGCACGGACAGCTTTGGCTGACTTGGCTCGGTCAGGCGGGACAACATTTTTGTCATGCGAACTCACGGGAAAGTTGTCCCGGGTGGGCGGGTGATCCTCCTACCCGGGCCAACTTTTCTCCATATAAACAGGCCCTAAGTTGTAACAAGATATAATGAAGTCTATAATGTAGTTACAAAACAATGGCTAGTAAATCTGATAACTTCTAAAATACAATAATTATAGAGGAGCCCGCGGGCCGAAGGCCCGGATGAGTACCATACTCATAGAACCTATGCCGTCATTTTTCATGGTCATGGCTAGCGGAATGTTTCGCGGGCGCGTTGTGCGCCCGCCGTACGCGTTGGGCTAGCTCGCTGGCGCGTATGACGTCGCAAAACATGCGCGTGTGACGCCACAAAACATCCGGGATCTTTGAGGCTTTGTTTTTCGCGCGGCTACACAGCCGTCAGCTCGGTAAACACTTTAGCCGTTGCAGGATTTTTATGCCGTTTTAAGCGGAGAATTAAAGTCGTTATTACCCAACATTTTTGGCGGTTTGCTACTCAAGACAGGATACTAATTAAGGGATACTCAGAAGCCTCTTTAGTGGAAAGAGAAGAGCTTTCAGGGATAAAATCTTGCTTCGAGGAACCATATACGGTTTTAGCAATGTGAAGAGATGGGTTCGTTTTACGGATTTCAGCACCAAAGCGGAGATTTAAAGAATTTCCAAGTACAGTAGTCGCCGGAGGGACTTAAAGGCAAAACAAATTACATTTTTCGATGGGAATTTATCTTGATATCAATCTGTGATTGACTTTTTGTTTGTGTTCTCGTTATGTTTTGGATAATTGTTTATAAACGTGTAGCTTAAATTCAGTTGTATTAATTTCTTGAATTTCATTAAAGACACGGCTCGGCCTCGATGCGCTATAAATGGTACGCGTTTGCTTTTAAACAAACTCATGGAGATTTGAATAAAATTTTTCGAAAGAAGATTGTCTTGTCCATTTTTATGTGTTTGTTCATTCATTACAAAGATTGAGAAGCGATTTTATGTAAACAAAACAAGACTTAGATTTTATACTCGCGTCGCCTTATGCAAATATGCCTTTTGTGTATTTTTGCAATTTTGATTTCCAAATCAGTTTCTCGGCCATTTTTTGACAAGCAACAACTGTATTTTCGGAAAATAGTCGTAATAGTTATTCTAGACGGAGAAAAAGTTGTTTTTGTGAACTTTTTTACGGTCTAAATGTACTGTGCAGACGGTCGGGTAAATACTGTTTTGGAGAATTGCTAAAATTGAAAAATAGCCCGGTCGTCAATATTAATCTTAATTCTTGCGCTTTCGACCTGTCACCTATTAGTTAAGTTTCATCTTAGTTAAGCTTGTTCAGAGGGTCTTCAGAGGGCGTTGCTGTTAGGCTAAGCCTAACTATATATATTATAAAGCATATTATAGTAAATATCATCTACTTCAACGTTCATCACGTCTGTTTAGGCCATTGCGTGTAAGTGTTTTGCCTTTTTGAATGAGATAGGCTTCTCTTGTTTTGCGGCGCGAGGTGTTTTTTTGTCGGCAATAGTTCCAGAGGAAGGAGATTTCTGAAGTGGAGTGACCTGGTAGGGCATGGCCGAAAATTTCGGAAATTTGAGCCCGCATGTCAGTAGCGGCTTTTTCCAATCGATAATAAAAATGGCGTACGAAATTACAAAGCTTTATATGAGAAGCGATGGAATTACGGAAAATCCAAGAACATTAACTGCCGTTTTTCAGTTTGCCAAAATCGAGCATCATTCAACGACATTTCAGCGCTATTTTATAGCAAAAGTGAATTCCATACGTATACCTTTCCGTCGGAACGATATCAATTTCCAACTTCAGACAAATTCAGATCCAGTCAAAGCCTTACAAACCACTGACAAAAGAATCAAAGATAACATATTTGATAGGAAATAACAAAAAAATCTGAAGACGCTACATAATTTGCCAAAATCGAGTCATAAAATACAGATAAAATGCTATTTGGAAAATAAAAAATCTGATCGTCAGCTTGTAAATTTACCTTTCCTTTCGGTTGTTAAAAATCGTAGACAATGGATTTCACCAAGAGGAGAGTATGGCGGAAGGCTGAAAACAGCGTATCCAACTATCGATCGATACCTCGAAGCCCGAACCTCGCCGTAATCTCAAATTTATTCACTGCGATTTTCAATCTATCGATGCCAAGCTTTAAGACACACCACAGAATGTCTCTCAGTAATCTGTCGCTGTTGCGTTTTCTTGGGGTCCAAAACATGATAAAATACAACAAATCATTCACGGCTAAAATCCAAGACCTTCGCTCTGCGATATCTCGGCCGAAAATCATCCAAATTTCCTCCAAAACGTCGGGTTCAAAAAAAGCTTAATTCACGGGTGTTTGACCACCATTGCTTGTTTTGGCAATACTTTCAGTCAGCGGCTTTTATTCGACTCTAAACAACTATGTATTTGACCACTCGATCTGTTCTAAAACGATGAGCCCGGAAATCACATTGAAAACCAGCGGTTGAGACCATTGCATGACAGCCTGAATGTAAGTCGCACGGAAATCGATGTCCGAGATTTCTGGCCATGGTGAAGACTTGTGTTATTAGTGGCTTGTCTATGTTCAGTAAATCGTTCGCGAAGTGTGCGTTTTGTTTTCCCAATATATTGCTAGTTTGTTACATTTTTTGCATTCGATCATATAAATCAAGTTTTTGGAGTTGCAGGTTATATGCTGTTTTATTTGCCTGCCAATATAATGGGGAAACAAAACGCACACTTTGCGAACGATTTACTGAACATAGACAAGCTACTAATAACACAAGTCACGCAAATTCATCTGATGCAGTTCCTACACACTTCACCCTATCAGGTCACTCCACTTCAGATATGAAACTCGTTCCTCTGGAACTATTGCCGACAAAAAAACACCTCCCGCCGCAAAACAAGAGAAGCCTATCTCATTCAAAAAGGCAAAACATTTACACCAATGGCCTAAACAGACGCGATGAACATTGAAGTAGATGATATTAACAATAACTATAATATGCTTTATATATCTTATTGTATTTTAGAAGTTATCAGATTTACTAGCCATTGTTTTGTAATTACATTATATACTTCATTATATCTTGTTACAACTTAGTTATATTTTTTTTCATGTAATCTTATATTAGCCAATCATGTACTTGTTTTCTATATTCAAATTTAAGAGCCGTTATATATTATTTTCACTCAAACGCTGGCCCTGTAGAAAACTAGTTCTACTAGTCGAAATATTGGCCATTAAACCTGCCCTAAATTTTCGTTGAATTAAATGGTAATATCAACCACCAATACCCAACTTGATAAAACGCCAAACATTGCTGTACGACGTTTTAAGGGACCATTAATAATATAATGCAAGACAGGACGTTTCTTAAAAGGTGTACTCGTAAAAGCAAAACTACGAGAACGGGCTAAACAGGAAGGTACCATAATTATGAGATTTTAAAACTGATAAACCCCAAGAGGAAAAGCAGTGTTACGAGCCTCTTAAAACACAGCATGTTTTAACCTACAAACGGGGGAACTGCTTTTAACCTCAACACGTGGAATCTGAAGTTAAAAACTCGACTAACGGTTTCAAATTATGGCTGGTTCCCACAAGCGACGTCATCGGACGTGGAGTCGGAGTTAGAAGCGTAAGGACTGGTTCCCTTTAGCGACGGAAGCGACGTAGGCAGAAGCGGAATCGGAACGTCTCCTTAATTATCATTGCTGAACTGACAACTCTATTTGTTGGCGTCTTGCTAAAGGCACAACGTTGAAATCAACTTTGTGGCTGCAAATTTTCATGCAGCATCTGTTCAACAAAAAAATTGCTCAAATTTTGAAACAGAAAATACATGTAATAACACAATAATGCCATATGGTTTTGTTAGAAACATACAACCAGTTTTGGTCACTGGTTTAGTCACTTTTCCTGTGGTTTCATCTGGAAATATGATTGAAAACTCTGATCTTTGATAATGAATGTATCCATTCTATACTCTGAGCCTTGACATAGGCGAAATTTAGGCTTCTGAAACTGATAAAAATTAGAATAAAAAAAAAACAATTATCAAAATAACTGCCATTTTTCCTTTTTTCACTGCGTTTATTTTGATGATTTCATGCTCACAAATTAACGGTCGTACTCTCTGGAGGGCCTGCAATTGTTCGTGATTGCGAATCTGGTACGAATTCGTTTGGCGAAACGTTCGACCGAATGAAGCTTAGCTTGTTTTCCGTTCTCTTCTTCTGAGTGAATTTAATTTTGATTAGTTTTAAACCACACAAATTTCGCCTTTAGTTGTGAAAGCTGTTATGAAAGCACAGTAAACCACTCAAACATAGGCTGATTGACTTGTGGTGTTTCGCTACAAAGCTTTTATATGACTTCCTTTTTAGCATTATTTGTATTATATATTATTAAAAGTGTACGTTCCATAAGCAGAATGGATATTAATTACGAGACAAACACTGAAATATAAGCTGGATAGCTAACATTGCGATAACATGATAATCTGGCTTATTCCGTTTCTTATAAATGATTATCTTTCTTATGGTTTGTTCTGTTGAAACATTTTACCTTTTTTTCTTGATAAAGATACGCCTTTAAGCGACAACCTCCGGAAGACCTTCATCGACGATCTTCTCAGCACATATAGAGAGCTGGAACGATCTTTCACGGTGAATCTCTATCAACTCTACAAAGCGCTTGGATTCCGTACGCTTTGGAAATTAGATGATGTGATGGGCTCGTTCCAACGGATTGCATCAGAAAGTGCACTGGGTGTTGGGAGACTCAATGGAGCAGTGCAACTCACAGGAGTGTTCCAGAACATGAAAGACATCAAATATAGAGCCGTAACATGTTTCACCACACACCCTTACGTTAGTGATATCAAGAAATGGAGATTTGATAATATTGAAAACAAGGCGGTGAGCTTCTGCTTTTTAATTCATTCAGACATTCTAAAACGATTTGTATTCGTTGACCACGTTTACTGTTCCGAAAAAACAACAACAAGAAATAGGACATATTTTTCATCCCACCTGGGAGGTGTAGTATTTAATGTCATTTTTTGCAAGTTAGTCTGAAATATTCACTCACTCAACCTTGCAATGCTCGTGGCACAACATAACAATTTCTAAACGGTGAAAATGCCGTACATTTCAGAAGTTGGACCCTCCAATCCTCCTTGCGCAAATGTTGTTTTCATATTTTACGTTTCATTCTGAAATTATATTGCACAAAAACAAATTTTGTATGTTGTTTATGGTTACGAAGGTTAAATATTTAACACGAGTGCATTAATTAATTAATTAATTAATCCTATGATTCTAACTAAGGTCTGGTTTTCACTGACGATATAGAGCATTTTCACTTGACGTCGATCATAGCTGCCATATTGGTGTTCCCGTACAAAAGAATTTTAATTAACTTCTTTTGTTAGGAACACCAACATGGCTGCCATGGCCCTTGTCATTTGAGTCCCACGGGACTGAAGGTCACGTGAGTGAAAACGCTCTATATGCATAAGCATATCCTGAAGCATAACAGCGCTTTATGTCAGCGCATGCACAGCGCTTTATGCGCTTTATGTGGAGACGGTCCCGAGATAAGCATAAAAAAGCATAACCGCAAGTATAAGCATAAGGATCAATCTAATGTTTATGTCAATATTCTTTTTCAATTTACGCAATTCCTATGCTTATGCTTATGTCGCTAGCGAAAACTAGGCTTAAGGCAATTTGAATCCGTTATGAAACGTCATAAATAGTTTTCATAAATTATATTAGGAATCCACATATCACTGACAGGGCTTGAATAAAAATTCAAATCAACGAGCTTCCAGGAGATCCTACGTCTTTCTTCTTAAATACTGTTTGTTCATTTTAATTCTTTACTAAGACATTCGAGCTTTTTATTTCCATCAGATGTTTAACGAACTTACTTCCAATGGAGAAACGACATTCAACATCAATATCGATACGAGTTGTAACACTTGTTACAACGTACGGCTATTAAAGGTAACACTGAGGATAACCGCAGCGTTTCTTCTTTAATTTTTCACATTTACTGTTATTATTATTGTTTACTGGGGACAAATGTGTCATTTTTCTGCAGATATACATTGAGCTTTTTGGCGATGAGGAACAAGTCGCCAACGTGCCAGCAAAGGTTTACCTTCGAGTCCGCCATCTTAGCAAGTCCTATTTCCGGGCAGCAAAAAACACTACCAAACAATATCGTCAACCTCTAAGTGCACCAAGGACCATTAAGTTTAATCGTTTTACCATCAGCGATGAAACGAAGTGCCGCGAAGGAATAAAAAGTAAGGAGTTGTATTTTGCTTTCTATTATTCACGAAAAAAAAAAACTTAGAGCATAAATCACATCTAACATGCATTAACATCGCAAGGCTTTGCCTTAACTACGCTTTTTAGAATGTATTAACCCTAGGACGTACACGCAAACTTTTACCCCGTGGTACAATGGGAGGGGGGTGGTTGCAACCCTTCCCTTGAATTTTTGCGTTGTAGGTTACGATATTTGGATAAATATTTCATCACTAACATATAGCCTGTCAAGTGACCTACAAGATAATGTAAATATTATGGGTTATGGCGCTGCCGGTGGTCCGTGACGCCATTCAAAATGGCCGACAAGATGGCCGCTAACTTGGATTTTACTAAAAATTCAAATTTATCGGAAAAATGGGGAAATTTCAAATATTCTTTTTTGTTAGAGATGTAACAGATGATAATATTAAACATTTTGCTGCTTTTGGTAGCATTTTAGATGTTTTTTCACCGGAAAAAGGTGAAAAATACGCATTTTTATTTAATAATGGCCTGACCTCATGCTACACATGACTTTATATCTCGTTACCACAGCAATCGATTGTCGCCAAACTTAACCAAAATGTGTCTCAACGATAAACGAACAGCTACAACAAATTCTCTTGAAAAAATCGGAGAAAATTCTCAGGAGGGATGGCATCCACCCCCCCCCCCCCCCCACCCCCATCCCCCCCACCCCCATCCCCCCTTTCTACGTCCGAGGGTTAATTTTAAATTTTATAGTCCACAATCACTGTAAAAATCACCTCCGCAAATAAATATATTAAGTTTCTCTATATTGGTGTGAGATTTTTTAATTTGGATATTCAGAGGGTTCCTTTGCTGCATCTACTTTGTTCAAATGAGACCTGATATATGGCCAAAACAGTAATGCTAATATCACATTTAGAGGTATATTAAGTCCAGATAGATTTTAAATCAGTGGAATAAATACGCCAGTATGGGATATAGCTTTGTAGCAAATGTGTCAGTCACGCTTTGTTATCATTAACTTCTAGATAACGAGGGTGTATATAAATGTAATTTATCATTTACAATTGAATATTTCACATGCTATAAACTTGAACACCGATTCAAAACTAAAGGAACATTTATTCTCATCAGTGTCTTGCGTGACAGAAGACGACCATCGCTTTGAGTCAATGTGTATCAACCCGCTGAACAAGGAGAAAAGTTGCCGTAAAGACAGCTTTATGGGAATGGGGGAGTGCAAAAGTCCGTTTGGCACTTATGAGCTGAAAATACCTAAGAATAACACACTGGAATGTGACGGCGATGATACGGGGGTAACTAACACAAACTGCAAAGATCTTGATGTGAGTAGTAGTTATGTTTGTTGCATGAAAATAGTGTAAAATAATGGGAAAATGGCGTATAATACTGAGCGCAGTCACGGGCGTAAATTGCTGTCCCCTCATATATATTAATGTGTATGGATATTTCAGACCACAACTCTGATGACTACGCTCTGTAATTTTATTGAACAGTTACCTAGGCGTTTTATACTATTTAAATATCAGTAGAGGAAACAAGGGAAACGACCTTGAGTCCACTGAGACACTATAGTACCGCCAGAAACATTTTTACTGCGGATTTGGCACACTTATCAATTTTGTAAGTAGTCTCACTCGATTACTTGCTTTACCACTCTCAAACTTTGTTGATAATGGAAGTCTAGTTCAAATATATTGTTGATGTCACTGCAGAGGTAACGGACCATTATACGGACGTTCATTTCATCATTTAGAGACCTTTAACACTTCGTCAAAGTGAAATTCAAAGAGACAAAGGCCAGTAGGTTTTAATTAGCTTGTTTTCTCACTAGAAGTACTGAGCTGACGTCATGTGCTCATCATGTGGACCCTCTTGTTATGTTATAGACATAGAGTTCTTTCACATGGGTAAACTGTTAGTAGTACGTAGAGTTGTTTGCGTTATAGAGATGTTCGTAAAGAGAATTGTGACTGTATTGTAATTGGCATTTGTGATGTTTATTTCCTCATAGGTGCAAAAGTTCACTAAGATGAATGTATGGATGACTTACTTCTTCTGGTCTGACCAATACCCCACGGGACCAAACGACCCCACTTGCTTCAGTCCATTAACGAAGCGGGATCAAAAAGAGGTCGATCCACAGGAACGCAGTCCTGCTAACTAACTACTCGTTTCCTTTCATTTGAGTATAACCGGCGTATGGCATCATCGTGATCAGCAAAAAAAAATTGAAAATCTAACGAAACGGTGTAATAAAAAAAACCTGTACTTCACTGTCGTAGTACGGGTATTAAGTTAATAACATTCCCAAAAGTATGACAATAAAACAAAATAAATAATATTAGCCTATGAAAATGAGTTTACGTCTTATTTTAAACTTGAATATTTTCCCTTTCCCTTGGAAAACACACTAACGCGGTTCGCTTCATTCAGTCGAGGAATGAATGACGGCGGCCAGCAGTTGGGCCACGAAAAGACTATAAGTACCGTTTCGCACACTATCTTCTCTGTATCTCTCCGTCTACGTATAACGAAGCAACGGGTGCTTAATGAAAATTTTGCAGAAGCGGTCTTTGGGTACCAGGCTTTTCTCAATTAACTCAAACGTACCGAATGAAATTCTTCGGAAAATAATAGTTCCCGGAAATTAAATGAGCTGCAAATACGCAACGCACATGCACGTTTACTACTTTCTACGGTGGCCCACAGGGGACAGTTGCAAACAAATAAAAGTTAATGAGGTTAGGGTTAGGGTTAGGGGCAGCAATTTTTATTAGTTTGCAGCAACTTTGTATTTGTTTGCAGCAACTTTTATTTGTCTGGAGCAACTTTTGTTTGTTTGCAGCTGTCCCCTGTGGGCCACCGTACTATTCAGTAGCAGTTTGGAAATTTTGGTGAAAATCGGTTGCAATAGCTACAATCTGACATCATGAGTAGCGAGGTTAAATCATTTTTAAATGAAATGCGTGTTTTCACCTTTTTTGGTGGAAAAATAAATAAAATGCTACCAAATGGTCCCCAGCAGCACCGTACCTACAATATAAAATCATCTTGTAAAGCACGTTACAGGCTATCAGGGAGGGGCGGGGAGAGGAGGTAGGGGTGGGGAACTTTAAAGAGAGGTGTGATTAATCAATGTCTTGCTCCAAAAAGGGAGGGGGCTTATTAGAGGCGGTGGCATATTTGGGAAAGGGGAGCTTCATTCAGGATTTACGCAAGTTATTTTGCAAGACTAAATATCATTCACCAAAGAGTTTGAAGTTTTAAACGCTTCAACGCTTTGTGTCTTCTTGATAATCATTAGCTCTTCAACGTATTTCAGAAGTAGGCAGACCGTGCATGTTTTAATTAAAAGAACCCAATTTTCCTTCCAAATAAAAGCATTTCCCTAAATGACCTATACGAAAATACGTACGGAAAGTGTAGTTAACCATATTTTAGGTGGGTTACTTATGTATTGTTTACCTCGTCTGTATTTTGTCCTTGCTTTTTAAAGTACTTGAAGTTCTTCCCGTCATCACCATATTGCAGCTTGTACGAGGTCACCTATTCTTTATGACTGAAACATCCTTGTGTTGCAATACGTGTAACTATGGCGGGATGGTTATCAAAATAGACCTGTAGCCATTGCTCTTTATTATCAGAATTATTGCAGAATTGTGCACATCAACCAGTTTAGGGAAGGATTTCACCAGTCTTATCGATAAATTAAGTAATAATAATTGGACTGAATGGAGTACAATTCAGGGAGAAATCGGGTGAGTAATTTCAAATCGGCCGAGCGCGTAGCACGATTACCCCTGAATTGTACGACACGAAGTTCAATTACTATTTAATCGCATCAATAACAAAATTCGAGATTTAAAAGTCTATGTGTTTTTTTTTGTGCTCAAGACACCTATGATATTCAATATCAGTTTGAAAGTAGGAGAAAAATAAACAAAAAAATAACCCATTTAAGTGCAACTGATTGACGCACGCGCAACGTAGGTGTCCAATTACAGCTATCCAATTACAAAAAGTTGTAATTGAATAGCTGTAATTGGACACCCACGTGACCACGCGCCAAATACGTAAGAAATGGGCGCGCGCATGACCAATCACAATCGATAATTTTGTTATTGATACGATAGAGCGTTTTCACTCACGTGACCTTTAGTCCCGTGGGACTCAAATGACAAAGGCCATGGCAGCCATGTTGGTGTTCCTAACAAAAGAAGTTAATTAAAATTCTTTGGTACGGGAACACCAATATGGCGGCTATGACGTCAAGTGAAAACGCTCTATTAAAGACTTAATTTCCTTGCTTGAATGTGAGTGATTTCTTTATATTTCTTATATATTGGAATTCACCAACCATGAAATGAACCGTATTTCAAAACACTTTCACCTTCCTTGACCTCAAGGTTTTTTAAGGTAAAATATACAAAAAAGACGCTGATGTCTATGTTGCAATTACACTTTTGTTCTGGTTTAAATATTCTCAAACCAGTTTAATTTTATTTCATTTGTCCCAAAAGCATCGTCACAATCTGAAAAAACGTTGAACTGGTAGTTTTGTCCATTTAGTGTGCTACACTGTATAGATTATAGCGCATTTATTTGCTTGTCGCGGGTAGCCCCAAAATCGAAAGATATTTAGTAAAAACTGTTTTTCGCCATATTTGTTTACCGTTGCTATGGAAACGCTGATTAGCATAAAAAGAGCATCATCCAAAACCTTCTTCCAAACCTAATATCTGGTATCAAATTCAGGTTCATTGAGCTAAAGTAAGAATATGTATAATCACATTCAAAAAAGGAAGTGTGACCCAAAAAAACTGCTTGGAGCCACCGTAACTCTCGGAAGTACAAGCAAAGTTATACCACCACCGTGGTACAAGAGGGGGGTTGTTGCAACCCCTCCCTTGGATTTTTGTGGCGTTACAATATTTCGGAAATATTTTACCTCTAATAGATATTTAACGAACGTGGAATCAGCCTCCAACTGATATTTCACAAAATATATAAGTCTAAAAGCACCTCTTCAATTCCAAACCTCGGTCACAGCAAGGTGTCACAAATGGGCTGAAACTCACGATCATACAGTTTTTAGAGAAGACGTGCCTTTAGAATCCGTCTGGATTGGCTTGCCTACCGACTGTGAGCGGCCGCAAGATTGCCAACATTAGCACTATTCAACAGTCCAAAAAGCAAAACACCAGTTGTTTCTTTTTAAGGTGCTAGTGACTTACGGGTTTAATGATGTCATTCAACCACCAGACGGGCACAAATGTGGCGAACAAAGAAAATAAATTGACTACAGGAGCAGTATGGGTTATGTGGGAATGCCACAGGCTACGGCTTAACAAAAAAAGCACACTCCGACTTTGCAATTTCTGACGCGTGATTTAGGGGCCGTCGACATATTCTGTTCGCCGCTTAACGTCCACGGGATGTTAAGCTTAGATTTCCTCTTCCTCCACTCGTTAACGTGCAGTTATAATTTTACGTTCCCGTATTGTTTATATTGAGCGAGCGAGTTTTTATGCATAATGAAACGAAAGGATTTGTGTCAGTAAAATCTGAGCTGGCTTGCATATTATTGTATAATGATGAGAGCTGAACGTTTGTTGTCGCTTATATGAAAACACAAACTTTGTCGCGGGAACCTGTGACATAAAAAGAGGGAAGAAAGTGATGCAGATTTACGAACTCTGTGCATAAGAATTCGATTGGAATAGAAGATGGATTAAAAATAAGGGTAGATTAAATCTTTTGTTAAAAAGCGATTGACAGCCGCATTTATTATCTTATTATCAGTAATACACAGAAATCGACGACCGGAAAGAGTTACGCGATTAACATCGGAAATATTTTCTTACAGATCGCTATTTTTGTAGAAAAGAGATGGTAAGTTTGTACTAGAAAAAAAAAATTAAAAAAAGCTTGACAACGTTTTTGATAGGAATTTTCACTCCTTTCGGACTTAGCGACGAAATTCGCCTCGTCATTCGCTTAGTATAATCAAGTTAAAGTTTCCTCTCAGTAAACTCTGATTCTGTATGCTATACGTATATATATATGTAAAATAGACAGATATGACAGATATGATAATAGACAGATATGACGCAACTGCCAGAAACAGAATACGCGCGGAGAGATACAGGTCAAACCCATTCTTCTGAAGTGATGCTAGTTTTCCCGCCAAAAATTCATTAACTTCAACAGACGATTTAGTAGCTTTACACATATTACGTATCACGTTCTTACTACATTTAGCTATCAAAGGCACCCAGCTTTTTCAATAATTCTTATTGTTGTTGCTTTTTAGAAGTGGTGAGTAAGAAAAGAGTCTCGGTCCATACTCTTGCATCATCAAACCGAAAGATTTCTACCTACCTAATCAGCAAAATCTCATCTCCCTTGCATACTATTGCATAATCATGACAGCTCAACATTTAGCTTTTCAAAATTGAAATAACTAATTACAGCTTTTCTCAAACACGATCTACCCTTATTTTTTATCCATCTTGTATTCCTGTCGAATTGTTATACACAGAGTTCTTAAAGAAGCCGCCACATAGAATACGATTGCAAATTCAGCTAAAATTTTCTACTACAAGTTAAGACCCTCCCCCCTCCCCCTCGAGCTTCAATCTTACATCTTAGACCATTACATTATTCAATCAAAAAATAAAAATGTGTCAAAAAAACATATGTTGACCTCAAAAATCCACCGTCACCAACTCGATTTCGGCAAGCGAATCAACGAATAGACCGCGTTGAATTCACCTTGAGCCCAGTTGTTTTCAGATTACAGTTAAAGTTACGCTTAAGCTTTCTGATCAGTGAACAATTAGCCATTGCGTGTGGCAAAAAGTCGCTTGTGACTTTAGCGTGCGTGACTAGTGCTGAAGGTCGGGTATTGTGGTTTGTTTACCGTTAATAAGTTATAAGTACAATTGTCCTCTCTTGAATTTCACGAGGTATCTCCGGGGATTCCCCGAACCCGTTCCTTCAATAACAAAACACGACGACAGGATATCGTCGCAATTTGATACGTAACGTTATATATCGAAACTTAAAACAAATTATGACATGCCAATTCCCTAGGGAAGTTAACAATACGGACCTTAACAATAGGTTCGGGGGTTCTCCCCAAAAATTTTAGTCGCGATATGCGACGCCGTTCTTGAAATCCTAACCGGTATTACCAACCATATCCTTAATGACCTTATATAGCTTATATACCCCCCCCCCCCCCCCCCCGACAAAAGTTTACAACTTTTATTTCCTTCCTTCCTCCTATATCTCGTTTTGCGCATGCGCGCATTAACGAGGTAAAAACGGTTATAATGAACCTTACGTCACGCGCGTGCTTTATCGAGTTACAATCAACTCGGTTTAACCAATCGTAGCGCGCGCATTTCCTTGATCATTTTATAATAAATAAATAAAACATTTTAATAGAAAAAAAAAACACTTTTGTTATGTTAGCGGATAAGAGGTCGTCAATCTTAATTCTATTTTTTCTTGTGCTTCCGACCTTTCACCTAAGTTAAGCTTGTCAGATCATCGTTTCTATTCAGAGAGCTCCGCTGTTAGGCTGAGCCCATCTATATATATTATTCAAAATATAATACTAGGACCATTACTTAATATGGTAAAGGATGTGACGACAACCGAGTAATTTATATCTTTCATCTTGGGAATTCTGTTATTTTCTGATTTTGTGACAATATTTGCCAAAATTACTTGTAAAAATCATAAAAAAATGTATAAAAAATGTAATTTATATCTATAGCACGTTTTTATGAAATAAATGAATACTTGTTCGACGTCACAATCATTAGCATATTACAGATCTGAACCACTGTTACTTACAGACACAACATTTGTTCAAAAATTATTCCACCAGTCAATTGTTGATTGTACTTGGGCTTGAATCGATATTTGGGATAAAAGGTAAGGAAACAAAAGTCATGTTCATATGATTGAATTGCTTCGCACTTAGCCTCCGTTTAAAAAGGAGGCCAAGATCATCATCTCGGAAATGGGCTATTGACAACCAAGACAACTTTGACGTTTAACCCTCGGACGTACACGCAAACTTATACCCCAAGCGTGGTACGGGGGAGGGGGGGGGGGGGGGGTGTTCAACTGGTGTCAACATTTGGTAGCAAACTTATCCGGCTGTCCGTTCTTCCAGCGGATAACATTTATCCATCTTGGTATTCTTATGATTATTTCAAAGGCGTCCTTAAACGCAAAATAAATGTAAATCATATAACATTTCCTGGACAAAATATCAATTTCATTGAATGGAGAAAGTTCATGTGCAGCTTGGACAAAAATACACGATATTTTTTTCGATGACAGCAGCCATTTGAAAATATTTTTACTGGAATCCCTAGGAAACAATGTGCTGCTGTGAAAAGATATGGGTAGAATCAGCCCGAGGCTCCCAGGGGAGAAGAGTGGTTCATCGCTTCCGGGAGAAGGGTTAGCGAAGCTATGTGACAGTCGTCCCTTTCGAATAGACTGAGGAAGGTTTCGGCGTGAGGCAAGCAGTTTCATGTAATATATGGCTACGTAATACGTTCTCTTGGGCCACATACTGCACGGGGCATATATCTAATTAGGAATAGAGGGGCATCGTGTGCGAGTTCCGCAGAGAAAATAATCGAGACAAGCTCGCAATCTCCAATTCCGCGAGACACACTCGCTATCAAATGTAAATTCGCAATCGAAAGGAAATTCGCCATCCAATTCCGCGAGACACGCCCGTCGTCCCTTTCAAAAGACCGTGGGGGGTTTTGGCGTGAGGCGATCAATTTTAAACTGAACACAAGGTATATGGCGAGGTAATACGTACCCCTGGGTCACATATTATGCTACACGGCGCATATATCTGATTAGGAATAGAGGGGCACCGTGTGCGAGTTACTCAGAAAAAATACACCCTAATTCATATTAGCCATTGAATTGTCAAACCGACAAAAAGTTAGACAATTTAATGACAACCGAAATATGATTTCACAGGTTACCCGACAACCGGGTCCGCTTTGACCTTGAAAGTAAAACATTTGAACAAAACGCTAACAAACAAGCAACAATCTTTTTAGTAATATTCTATAGAAGATTTTGAACAGCCAAGGTACACTATTCATGCTAACTTTTATCCTATCCCCTACCCGCGTCTTCTACAGTGTTAACTGGTGTCAAAATTGGGTACCGAACTTTTTAATAGCCTGTCGGCATGTCAAGCCAATAACATCTGTTCGCTTCTTTACTACTATAATAGCATTTCCACGTTGTGTTCGAATCGTTTATTCAAGCACTGCCAAGGTAAACTGCAATTATAGGTAACTATTCTTAATAAGTAGATCTTAGATATTTGGATATCCAAACGTCGTTTTAAGAAGATTTCTTCAACGAACTGGGCTAAAATCTCAGCCCGCCTATTTAACCGTGCTGAAATTTCAGCCCGGGCTGAAATTCGCCAAGTAATCGGCCCCTAAGAGATAATACACATTATTACACATTATTCCAGCATTTTCAGTCAACAGAATGAGCTATTTGTATTGTGCTATTTTGATTCCATGTCATAAACACTAGAAAGGGGTAAAAGTAATTTTATCAGGCAAAATAAATAGTCTATTTTGTATCGTGTTATAAATAACAACTTCAGAACATGGGCGATTTTATTGGAATTAAAAGTAGTGATTACGATTTCGCCTTTCTTACAAAATCTTCACTAAAAAAAGAAAAACAAAATCTTAATATATGTCAAGTAAAGTTCACAACCAAAAAAAGCTAAGACAATTTCATGACAACCGAAAAAATGATTTAAAGGTATGTTACCCGACAACCGGGACAGCTTTGACTTCTGAAAGTGAAAAAAAAAAAAATAACAGGAAGTTGCATACAACCAAATATCTTAGTATTCTATTGAATATTATGAACAACAAAGATCCACTATTCATGCTAACTTTGACTCTTTGTATCGAACCTACCCTCTTCCCAAGTCTCCTACAGTGAAAGGGATAGTTTCTCGGTTCGGCGCATGTGCACAGATTAAAATGCTTTATTCGCTTTCTTACCAATTTTATCGGTTAAAAAGCCACTCTCATTTTCTTCAATAATCACATACAATAACTAGTCCAAACAAAGCGAAGGATCACTAACTTTTACCACTATTCATGCTACCTTCCCAAGTATCCTACAGTGTTAAAGGGATAGTTTCTCGGTTCGGCGCTAGTGCACAGATTAAAATGCTTTATTCGCTTTCTTACCAATTTTATCGGTTAAAAAGCCACTCACATTTACTTCAATAATCACATACTATAACTAGTCTAAGCAAAGCGAAGGATGACTAAAATTCACGGAAAATTTCAACGGATTGCATCGACAAAGTCAACACTGAATAAAACCTTTGACCCGACGGATTTATTCTACGCTCTGGTGGCTTCTTCATGGTGCAGATGGGTATGTATAATCATCCATCAATCAGCTGACTGACCGCGACATTTTTACGGGCAAATTTCCCTCCAGAGTTATCCACTCGCTTCCGATTGGTCTAAACAATGAAATTAAATGGGTTACGTCATAGCTTGCACTGTCAAAATTTGGTACCAAACTTTTAAACCAGCTGTCGGCATGTCAAACCAATAACATCTGCCCACTTCTTTACTACTACTATAGCATTTCCACGTTGTGTTCAAGTCATTAGGCAGATTTAGCAAAGACAACGTGACGTCCTGGACAACGGCGCGCGCAGGAAAATAACCGAGAGAGACTAGGTTGAGAACGGCGTTTTGAAGTGATTTTGCAGCCGCTTCACGACGTTCCGAAATTTCATTTCGTTTGTTTTATGAAAGTGTTAGTTCTTTTATGTCTTTGCTCATTTTAAGCGTAGAAAAAGATTGTTTTCAAATAACAATTATCTCTAGAATACAAATGTTTCTATCGTTAGAAGGGAATGAACTCTCTCCGCTCATCTATACCCAGAGGTCGAACTTAATTTTTTAATCCACTAGCAAAATTTTGCTAGCAAGTTTTTTTTTCTACTAACTAAACTAGTAAGGTCACTAGCTATTTTTTTTTTTTGCAGTCATTTTCCTTTTAATGACTCTAAAAATAAGGTAAAAATACCTAAATAGTATACTCGGTTAATTTTGTGGCCTTGTTTGCCGGCGTTGTCCAGTTGTTTCTGCGGCTCGGGATTGTCAGGCAAGACGTTGTCATCGTCGGTCACGTTACCGGTAGTCTTAGAGGTCGAGGGCCTCTTGAAAAAAAGTCTACAACAAAAGTGGCTCACAAAGTGTGCAATTTATTCTCTACTGTCACGTTGCTGATTCCAACAAAATGTGAATGCGTAGATAAAGTGTGCACAGGTTCTGTGTAAAGGCCCTGTCACACTATTGCGTATGACAGAAACGTATGAGTTGCGTATGAAAATTCATAAAATAATTTCCATACGCACAAAATGACCAGCGTACTTGACCTATGAGTAACGTACCTCTAGCGTAACTCTTGCGTATTCAGGGTATGCTTAGCCAATAAACCATACGTCCGAATACGCACAAATTTTTAAGCATGCTTAAAAAAAATTAATTTTCTGCCTCGCCGTATGCCAGCGTATGCGACCGTGCTTGAAACATATACAACTTATGCCTAACGTACCTCTAGCGTATGTCAGCGTATACCGGCGTATGAGTGATATTTTTCATACGCTGGCATACGCAAGTACGATACGCAATAGTGTGACAGGGCCATAAAACCATGCTTATTTTCTCCCGAAGATGACATTCGACGATGCCTGAATTTGTGCCACAATATTCTCCAATATTTAAACATTCGCTTTTTCCCTCCAACTTATTATTAGAGAAATGCTTACTCGCAAAAGTTTGCTCTAAAGGATATTTTTCAGACTCGCAACTTCCAAAAATCACTCGCATTTTGCGAGTTGGTGAGTGTTATAGGGAGCTTAAGCCACTACGACGGCGACGGCAGTGAGAACGGCACAAAACAATTGGTTTAATGAGCGGAAACAATGCCTCTGCACGTGCGTTTTACATTTTTGAACATTTCTTTGCCGTTCCCTGCAAAACAACAACGTCAAATGATCAAATTGTATGTTTTGTGGAGAACGTGAACACACGACGGTTAATTTTCCTTTCTCCATTTGAACTGGAAAGCCGTCCCTTCAAATTCACTTGACGTTTTCCTTGGTGTTGCCGTCGTAGTTGCTTAAGCTCCCTAATTTCGAGCCCTGAACCGCGCACATGAAAGTGAAAACAGCAGCATCCAAGTTAGATGAAGTTTACAAAAGTTTAGCTACTGTTGAGTTCTTTCATGTCAATGAAGTCTCACTGAGTGTAAAGGTTATGTGTATTAACAATGCTTTGACTGTACGATCATGGAAAAATTCAAAGAAGCAAATTAAAATTGGAAGTCATTTTCAAATTGCTGTTTATAAGTTGCTCTCGTCACGAACTCACTTGAAGAAAATGAACTTAGTGCTGTTCAGTTTTATGAACTTTATTTATATACTGAAAATTACTGTTTTCTTTTTTTTTTAGTTTTCGCCATGGTAAAAAAAAACCCGACGAGTAAATTTTTCTCACAGAAAAACCTCAGTTAAATTCAAACAACTAAAAGTATTTATAGTACGGGAGTAATTCTTCTTTGATTGAACGAGATCAGAACTTTGGCGGTTCTTGCACAGCCGCCTACACGATGATAAAAATGGGTTTAGGTACTTTTTCTTGGAGTCGCTTCAAGTTGCCTCCATCACGAACGTCCTGTAGAATAAAAGCAAAAAAAAGGAATAGCTTGCAAGATGTCGCATTGAGCGTGCCCGTTTTATGCTAAAATAACAAAACAAAACAATAAATGAATAAACATATAATCCACCACAAGTTGCACTGATTTTACTGTTTTTCCAAAGAAAGAAAGTGACGTCAAAGACTCAAACATACCTCACGGGTTAAAATTATAATAACAATAAGTATTGAAAATCACGCGAAAAAACAACAAAAACTTTGAACTTGTTCTTCGTGCAATTTTCTATGCTGATTGTTATTATAATTTCAACCCGTGAGGTATGTTTGAGCCTTTGACGTCACTTTCTCCCATTCGCAACCAAGCCTTGGAACAAGGTTGATTAATGGCGGCCGTAAATTCTCAGAAATAAATGTTAAAATAGAATGACTTCTGATGTTCGTAATGGATTGAAATTTGGCAAGATGAGTAAAAAAGTCTAATAGTACACGAAAATGTAAAAAAATGAAAATCAAAAATTTGATCACAGGGGCACTTTAAAGGTAACTATTCTTAATAAGTAATTCTTAAATATTTGGATATGAATGGAACAAAGGATAGTTTTTTTTTAGAGATACTACAAATTATTCTAGCATTTTCATTCAACAGATATTATTTATATTTAGCTATATGTATTGTGCTATTTTGATTCCATGGCATAAAGACTAGAAAGGGGTAAAAGTATTTATCAGGCGAAATACATGTAAATGGCCTATTGTGTATTGTGCTATAAATAACTTCAGAACTTGGGCGATTTTATTCAAAATCTTCACTAAAAAAAAAAAAACTTTATATATGTCAAATGACGTTCACAACCAAAAAAAGGACAATTTAATGACTGAACCGAAAAATTATTCACAGGTAGGTTACCCGACAACCGGGAGAGCTTTGACTCTTGAAAGGACAAAAAGTTAACCAAACAATCAAAGATCCTTTAATAGTTAATCCATAGAAGATTTTGAACAAAGGTCCACTGGTGTCAACATTTGGTACCAAACGTTTTAACCGGCAGTTTGCATGTAAATGGAATAAGAACTGTCCCCCTGTTACTTACTGTAGCATTTCCACGTTGTGTTCAAGTCGTTTACTCAAGCACAGTGCCAAGGATTACTGCAATTAAAGGTAAGTATTCTTAATAACTATTCTTAAATTGTTTGGTATGAATAGAGATACTACACATTATTACACATTATTCCAGCATTTTTAGTCAACAGAATTAGCTATTTGTATTGTGCTGTTATGATTTCATGTCATAAAGACTGGAAGGGGGTAAAAGTAATTTTTTCAGGCAAAATAAATTTTTGGCCTATTTTGTATCGCGAAATAATCACTGCTTCGCCTTGCATACAAAATGGTCTTTAATGTATATGTCAAATAAAGTTGATCTTTCACATGGGAGACGGACTAACCGCCTCATCACATAATCCATACATTGACTAGTGTACAAGTAATTTTTGTTTATCCGCGAAAAAAAAAAATCGTCACATTTACGGTGTGAAAACAGTCAAAATCCTGGACAGGCTATGTGCCTGTTTTTATTAATCTGTTAACCATTCTATTTTGGCTGATTTTGTAGAGACAACGGACAATTCGTCTTATACCTATATATATATATATATATATATACACTGATTTTCAAAAACATAGCTACTTGAGAAATATATATCTATATATATATATACGTTTTGTATGCCTATCAAAAACGTCACCTATTTGATGGGAATACAAAAGGTATATATATATATATATATATATACACCTTATTCATAAATGGCGGCGGATTTGTTATTCTTTTGTATTTATTTTAATTAGCCTCACAAGCCTCGTTAGCATGTGCAAAATTCAAAATAATTTACGCGCTAAAATGAGGCTAGTGAGGCAAATTAAAATAAATACAAAAGAATAATAAATCCGCCGCCATTTATGAATAAGGTGTATATAGATATATATTTCTTAAGTAGCTATGTTTTTGAAAATCAGTGTATATATATATATATATATATATATATATATATATATATATATATATAGGCTCAGCCTAAGAGCGGAGTTCTCTGAACAGAAACGATGATAATAAGCTTAACATAGGTGAAAGGTCGGAAGCACAAGGAAAATTAGAATTAAGATTGACGACAGGAATATTTTTCACTGGTTTTAGCAATTCTCAAAAACAGTATTACGCGACCGTCTGCGCACTACATTAAGACTGCACAAAAGCCCAAAAAAAAACTTTTTCTCGGTCTAGAATAACTAGTATGACTAATTTCCGAATAAAATACACCAGTTGCGTATCGAAAATTGCCCAAGAAACTGATTTGGAAATCAAAATTGCAAAAAATGCACATACGTCTTTGTATAAGGCGACGCGAGTGAAGTTAGAACTATAAAATCCAAGTCTTATTTTGTTTACATAAAATCGCTTTTCAACCTATGTAATGAATGAACAGACACATAAAAATGGACAACAAAATCTTCTTTTGAAAACATTTATTGAAATATCCGTTAGTTTATGTTTAAAAGCAAAACGCGTTTCATTAGCGCATTGAGGAGTGTCTGGCTGAACACATGGCGAATTCAAGATGTCAATCCGACTGAATTTGAGCACGTTTTATAAAGATTTCTCCAAACTAACGAGAACACAAATAAAAAGTCAATCACAAATTGATATCAACATAAATTCCAATAGAAAAATGTAATTTCTTTTACCGTTAAGTCCTTCGGCTGCTTGAAAATTCTTTAAACTCCGCTTCTTCGTGGGTACAGTGACTTCCGAAGAAGAAATATCGCCCTCGCATTGATAAAAATGTATGAAGTTCCTCAAAGCAAGTTTTCATCTCTTAAAACTCTTCTTTTTTCTGAGCATTCTTTAAAGCTAAAGCTTTCTCTTTCTATTTTTAGTATTTTAAATGTGTGTTATTGCAAAATTACGACCGGTTTTGGCCGGCACGGCCATTAATGGGTTAAAGGAGTTTAGCTGTAATCAAATGCTTCGACGATCTACATGTACAAGCTTCAATTGTCCTAAGACGAAATCATGTTTGAAAATAAGCACTTAGCTCCATATTCCTCCAAAAACGCTTGATTTGCAGAGTAACGCAGCCTCAAATGCGGTCTTGACCACTGTTTGAGTAGCAAACCGCGAAAAAATACAGGGAAAACGATTTTGCAAACCGTTTTCTCCGCTAAACACAACAAAAGTGTTAACTGTAGCTGACTTAACATCGGCCGTGTAGCCCTGGGAAGCGCGCAAAAAAACTCGCTTTGGTTTCAAAATTGCTAAGATCCCAGATGTTGCACGACGCCGTACGCGCATGTTGCGCGAAGTCATAAACGAGTTCACGCCCACGAAACATTCCGCTAGGCAATGGAGACCAAAACTGCAAACAAGAAACAAAAGACGCGGAAAGGTGATATGAAATGTAAAAAAAAAAAAAAAAAATGGGGCAGGTTGTGATAACCATGCTGGTTTTGATAACCACTGCTTTCAAATGAAGCGGATAAAAATGAATTTTAGTGGACGTCATTCAAAGAAATGTCGTTAAAATTATTTTCGATTTTGACAGGATTTCAAGCAAACAGGGCTAAACGATTGACAATTTTACCAACTAAAAGATGCTAAGGCTTAATAAAAATTAAAATCCCAGCCAGTTTAATCGAAGCGAAAAGCTGCCGTTTGTATTACATAAGTATAACATGTAACAGATTAGAAAACACAGCTGGGCCCAAACTATCACATGACACAACAATGGCATATCAACTGACTGATAAGAAAATTTGGTCACCTAAGAAAAAAAACATTCGGGGTATTGAGGATCTAGGAAGAACAGGAATTCACTCTAGATAAACTTTTTATTTGTGAATGGCAAGTCTATATTTTTTCATTTCTTCATTTTCTTTGTATTTAAAGATTAGTTTGAGAAGCTGTATCAAACACTCGAAAGAATGTCTCATCAGTATGTTATTAAAACACTTCGAAGTCGGCTAAAATAAAATCTCGGATGCGCCTCGTTTTGTAATTTTAACGCACTTCTTGGTGTTTGGAATCCTGATGAAACACTCTTTCTCGTGTTTGATATATTACTTGAAGCGGTTTAATCGAAAAACAGCTACTAACACCACATCTTTTCCTTTCTTCAATTGACCATGTCCACTATTTTCACTTAAATCTGAACCTGATGTGTTCTTCTGTTTGTATCTCTGTTCTTTTTTTCAGACATGATGTTGTTGAGATGCAGCTGTATTGTCGTGATATTTGTCATGGTATTATCAGCAGTAGAAGCCAAGAACGGCAAGAATGGCATAACTGATAAGCGAGGTAAAAAATGTACTTTAACATAATTTTATCTTAAAATACCAGAAATCCGCGTTTTTCTTGTAGTTATTCTATTTTATTCAGCGTCAACGCGTGATCGCGTTATCACACAATAGGGGACGAATATTCCAACATTCTTCCCCCCTCTTTGCACCACTGTCGTGGTATGAGTTTCGCTCCTTGTAGGCCTACTTAATTATAAATTTGTGTATATTTCATAGAACTTTCAGAATGCAAAGAAGCACTGGGCATGGAGAATTATGTTATTCTAAATGATCAGCTTAGTGCCTCCTCACACTGGATCTCGCCACCGTCTCGTATTGGGGAAGCCAACTTGACTTATGGCGCGAAAGAAGGTAGACTAAATAAAAGATGGCCGGGATCTTGGACACCTGCCCACAATAAACAAAATGAAGATCAATGGCTACAGGTCTATTTTGGTAACTATTTCGCCAAAATTACACGTATTGCAACACAAGGAAGCTTCATGATGGAAGAATGGGTGACCTCGTACAAGCTGCAATATGGTGATGATGGAGTAAACTTCCAGTACTATAAGCAGCAAGGACAAAATACAGAAAAGGTATGTAATATAATGGTTAACTACACATTATAAGTAAAGGTTTTTTAAAAAGTTTTGTAGTAAAAACTAGTGGGATTAAAACGCGACGTCTCGACCGTTCTACGGTCATTATCAAGCAAAAGTGAGGATAAGAATTTACATAAGTACTAAATATATGGTTAAACAAAGAAGTGAAATAAGAAAAACGGGGTGTTAAAAACAATAAAAGCATGCAATAAGAAATGATTAAAACTATGTAAAAACGTTCGCACGAATTGAGTCACTTTGAACATCGAGCCTTGGTCTCAGTTCGTGAATAATAATAATAATAATAATAATAATAATAATAATAATAATAATAATATGCATTTGTATAGCGCAAATTCTATATACATATTCAAATGCGCTTCACAATCAATCAGACCCACCCTACCCATGAACAAGTAACACTGAGGGTGGTCACAGCCAGGGTTTGTTACGTCCTCAGTGGTTCTTTTACGTCCCCATGGGAGACGGGACCGCCATAGACGAGACGAGACGAGACGAGACGAGACGACGAGAGACACTTTAGGCAGCTAAAGTACTTCCGTACAGGTCAATAAGAGAAATGTTCTTATTTTGCCGGAAAAGGGGGTGCTAAAGGTTTTTCATTACAAATGCATGGTCTGACTACTCCTGACATACGTAATTATCAAGACGACAAAAAGCGTTGAAGCGTTGAAAACCTCAAACCCTTTGATGACTGACATTAAGTCTTGCAAAATAACTACCTATGAAAAAACAACAGCACATTTTCATTGATAATCTATCTGAAAACCAAAGCACTACCGTTAATCCTGCATTAAAGTTGGCGGCCGAGTTATTATCCTTTGATATCTTGCAAATCAGCCTACCTAGCCTCATTATATTAGCATGTGCAAAATTTAAAATAATTTTTGCTTTCAAATGAGTCTAGGTAGGCTGATTAGCATGGATATAAGATCATTAAAAATCGGCCGCTATTTATGAATAAGCACTATCCGGCAGACTTAACGAAGGTGGCATCCACCCCATCCACCTTTGTTGTTGTTGTTGTTGTTCGATTTTCATTGAAAAACATGTTCTGGCCATTTTGGAGGTCGTGGAAGAATAAACAGATAAAAAAAAGGAATACCACCGTTTTTTGTGTTTTAGGTTTTCTCTGGTAATACAGATCAGAATACAGTTGTTCCTCATGACCTTAACCCACCAATCAAGGCACATTATATCCGTTTTCGTCCAGTCACGTGGGAGTGGCGTATATCAATGCGTGTTGAGTTATATGGCTGTATACCAGGTATTAAAGAATATTTATCACCTTTATTGCACTTCTCCATTTTTTGGTTGTTATCTTTGTTAGCTTCTAAATTGTTTGTAATAATAATAAAATGGAGTAAATAAATAAATACAAAGACATGAAAACTTATATCCCATTCACACCAACGCTTAAACATGTTTAAATATTGTTTAGTTTAAAACAGGTTTAGAAAAATACCTCCTAACCTCCTGTAATAGAGGAGCTCTGCGGGCCGAAGGCCCGCGCGGAGCCCCATACTCATGGAACCAGAGAATCATAGAACCCATGCCCGTCATTTTTCATGGTCATGGCTAGCGGAATGTTTTGCGGGCGTGTCGTGTACCCGGCGTACGCGCAGGGCTAACTCGCGGGCGTGTATACCGTCGCAAAATATCCGCGAATGACGCCACACAACATCCGGGATCTTTTCAATTTCACGTCACCTGGGAAAACACTTTGATGTTTTGCTGTGTTAGCGGAGAAAACCGTTTAAATTAAAGTCGTTATTCTCCTGCATTTTTTCGCGGTTTGCTACTCAAGACAGGCATACTAATTAACGGATACTTAGAAGCCGCTATAGTGGAAAAAAAGAGCTTTCAGGAATAACATCTTGCATCGAGGATGGGAGCAATGCGGGAAGATGTTTGTCTCTTCGGGTTTCAGAACTGAAGAAGTGGAGATTTAAAGAATTTCTAGGCAGTGGAGGGACTTAACCCTATTCGGCCTGGGGGGGGGGGGGGGGGGGGGGGGGGGGGGTGGGGAGGGGTGGGGCACAAAGTGCCCGCGCTAACTTTCAACACTCATAACTTCTTTAATATGTATTGAACCACCATCAAACTTTGTGACTTTTCCTAACATTTATCTGGCAACAATTTCATATGACATTTTTTGATCATGTGACTTGACGTTTCCATGGCAACAAGATTTTGACAGCCATGTTTTTGGAAATTTGCATATTTATACCTTTGAATGAAGAAAAACAATGTTTATTGGTATAACTTTTGTATTTTTACGTCATTTAGCGTTTATTTGTTGGTTTTGATTAATTTTGTGTCAATTTGGACGGTTTTTAAGAGGTTTTAAAAAAAAGTCAGAAATCCAAGATGGCGGATCCAAGATGGCGACCGTATAACTAATTACCTAATAACTACGTCATATGACGCTATCGTTCCAGGTTCTAGGTTTCACTGTCATAGCCTTAATGTTCTTGAAGTTACGAAGGCCCCCCCCCCCCCCCCCCTCCCAGGCTCAGGAACTCAAAAAAAGCCCAGGCCGAATAGGGTTAAAGGTAAAGCAAAATACATTTTTCGATGGGAATTTATGTTGATATCACACCACTGCTTTTGGAGCTTCATTGGTTACCAATTGAACAGCGCATTATCTTTAAGTTTCTCCTAATCACCTTTAAGGCTCCCAATGGACTAGCTCCTTGTTATATTACAAATCTTCTGTCTTATTATCATCCTTCAAGAACTCTTCGTTCTTCAAGTAAAAAACTACTAATCAGACATAAATGGAACCTCAAAACTTACGGTGGACGGTCATTTGCTGTTGCCGCTCCGTCACTCTGGAACTCTCTGCCGGATTTTATTAAGAACGCCGACTCTGTTAACATTTTGAAATCTAAACTTAAGACTCTTCTTTTTTCACAAGCTTATGATAATCATTAATTAATATTTATTTATTTATTTATTGAATTTTCATTTATGTTGATTTATTTTATTTGACCTCAGCTGTAGCCTGTATTTTAAATTATTGTAAAGCGCTACTGAGCCTCTGGAAAATAGCGCTATATAAGTTTATTATTAATTCACAGGACGAAATAATGAATTTACTAATCTTTAAGAGAAAATTAAATTTTACTTAAAGGTATCGAAAATCTTTAAGTTGAGACGTAAATACTCTTAAATGTATTAAAGTAAGTAAGTATCTTTAATATGTGTTTAAGAACCTTTACGTTATCTTTAATTCAACTTTTCAACAACTTAAAGACCCTTAAAGGCAACTTAAATTGTTCATTACTAGCTTTAAGTGTTGTCAAGTAAAGGCTTATTTAAGTAATTTTCGGTGCACTTAAAGATAGTCGAAATTGTTCTTTAAGTTTTCTTTAATGAACCTTTACTTGCACTTAAAGTCGTTATTTCGTCCTGTGATTATTATTATTATTATTATTATATCAATCTGTGATTGACTATTTCTTTGCGTTCTCGCTAGTTTTGGAGAATTGTTTATAAAACGTGCTCAATTAAATTCAGTTGTTTTGATTTCTTTTATCGGAGACATTTCGGTCTCGATGAGCTATAAATGGTTCGCGTTTTGCTTTTAAACATAAACTTATGGAGATTTGAATAACATTTTTCGAAAGAAGATTGTGTTGTCCATCCTTATGTGTTTGTTCATTAATTACAAAGGTTGAAAAGCGATTTCATGTAACAAAAGAAGACTTGGATTTCATAGTTCTAAACTTCACTTGCATGGTCTTATGCAAATATGTTTGTGTACTTTTTGCAATTTTGATTTCCAAATCAGTTTCTCGGACAATTTTTTTCATAAGCAACAAGTGTATTTTATTGGGAAATTAGTCGTACTAGTTATTCTAGACGGAGAAAAAGTTGTTTTCGTGAACTTTTGTACGGTCTAAATGTACTGTGCAAACGGTCGCGTAAGTTGGTTGAGTGGGTGGTGCCCCTCTTCGTAACTTCATGAATATCGAGGGTATGGCAATGAAAACTAGAGGTTAAATAGTACTGTCTCCTTTGCGGTCCGCACAATGGAACGATGATGTCATATGACGTAGTTATCAGTTATCAGTTATCACGTTATACCCCCACCATCTTGGATCCGCCATCTTGGATTCTGAATTTTTTTCAAAAACCTCTTAAAAACCGTACACATTGGCTCAAAATTAATCAAAACCAATAAATAAACGCTAAAGGATGTAAAAATATAAAAGTTATACTAATAAACATTGTTTTTCTTCATTCAAAGGTAAAAATATGCAAATTACAAAAACAAAACACAGCTGTCAAAATCCTGTTGCTATGGAAACATTAAGTCACGTGATCAACTAAATGTCATAAAATTTTTGCCAGATAAATTTTAGGAAAAGTCACAAAGTTAGATGACGTTTAAATACATATTAGGAAAGTTATGAATGCTAAAAGTTACCGCTGGCACTTCGTGCCCACCCCTCCCCCAGGCAAAATAGGGTTAAGGCATCCAATAAACCCCATTTTAGCATCTTACCAGTGTTCTTGTAGAACATTAGAATTCATTTTGAAACTCTCCATACCTCCAAACTCATAAGAACAAACTAAAAACGACATCATTACGTTGTATTACACATTAGAGACGAACACGTTGTCCTGGTTATCGAAATGAAAAACAGAAAAACTGCAGTTCAGTTCTTGATTATTTCCGTCGTTAATTAAATCTCGAACAATAGAAATGTGATCATGTACAAATGATATGAGTACTTGATTAAAATGAATAAAAAAATAGTGGGATGTCCGTGCATGTTTATGAGGAAACAGCCACCTATTTTTTTAGCGACATTGGTCTCGCGCGCATGCACGTGCTAATGACGCAAGCAATTATGCACAGTAAGGGATGCGTAATTCGAAACAGATGAATCATCTTTAATGATGTGATTGGTTCATTTAGCCTCTGAATTAATGTCCTTTAATTTGTTTGGCAAGCTGTTCCGTATTTTTTCCCATCTATATTTAATTGAAAATTTAGCATTATTTGTTCTTTATGGATATTTATGTTTTTGTTTTGTGCTGTGAGTATTTTATGTTACTTATAAAGAAGAATATAAATGCAGCTTATTATCATTCCTATTTAGTATTCTGTATTGAGATACAGTGTAATTTTTTCTGCAAAAGGATTTTCGTTACTTTTGTATTTTCTTTTTACTATAAAAATTAGCGATAAAAAATCACGACGTTTCGACCTCTCGAGGTCATTTTCAAGTGGATGTAAGAATACAGAATTAGCATAAATATATTACAGTATAAAAGAATAAGAATGTAGAGTAAATAAAACAAGAGTTAAAAGGACTTTCTAAACAAATAACTTAGCGCGGATTGAGTCGCACTGTTTGTTCAGTTTGTTTGTTGAGTTCTTTGATAAAAAACATTTCAAAAATAAGACAATCAAATTTGTTCTGACACTTCTTTAAAATCTTAAAACTTCGCGCAATGTCATTCAAGTCCATATCATGCTGCTCTCTGAGGTGTTTTTTTTTATCACCTATATTTACATATTTTACCACATTTTTGCGCTCTCTACATTCTTATGCTTTTATACTGTAATATATTTATGCTAATTATGTATTCTTACATCCACTTGAAAATGACCTCGGAGAGGTCGAAACGTCGTGATTTTTTATCGCTAATTTTTATAGTAAAATCTTTTACTAAAAACTACTCATTTTGTACTTTCCTAATATGAATTATTGATACATTTTTCATACCATTTATGCCAGCATGTGCCCTTGGTTATTGGAAAAGGTATGATAATGTACCGCCTGATATTTCTCAACAAACCACATGGCTATCGCTACCATCGATTGTGAAAATAGGAGAAGGTAACATATTTGTAGTTTCTACTTAAATCAATATAATAATTGCGAATAATGAACAGTTATAGTGCGAAAGCGACGCGCATTATCGCTGGATACTTAGCCGACGAGGCTGCAGACCGAGTTCGATAAAATCAGGCAATATTGCGCAAACTTGAGCACTATAACTGTTTTGTAATTTTGTAACACATCGCTGTTTCGAGAAAAATTCACAACTTAGTGGTGGTGGTGGGGGGGGGGGGGGGGGACAATTTAAAACGATGAAATCATGACCTCAACGTGACATGTGCATTGTGTGAAACGAGACAACTAGACGACGTAATGCACTGGCGACAAATTGCATTGCTTTTGACCATGAGGTTGAAAGTGGAAAATTGAAACGATAACAAGAAGCTGTACAGAGCTTGAACTCGTTGCATCTTTAATCCATTGCAGTATTCATTCCCGAGTGTTACGAGTGCTTTTACGGTGTAACGTAAAAACATTGTCTAAAAATTAAAACTATACTACATTCGCTATACATTCAGTAACCGACACTTGAAACCTCGAACGCTAACAAGGCTGGTTTTCACAGGTAACGGAGTCGGAGTCGGAGTCGAAGTCGTAGTCGGAGTCGTAAGAGCGCTTCCGACCTAGTGAAAATCGAAAATCGGAGTCGTTAAAGCGGAGTCAAAAAGCTCGACGGAATCGGAGTCGGAAGAATCAGAACGGATCCATTTTCTTAAACAAGGACACTGACTATAAAAGGAATAGCTCCGCCCCCTCTTTGTCACACCACTGCTTCAACGGCTAATCAGAGATGGCTGACACTGTGAGCAACACGGCGGAAGACCGTTGCCCCAAGAAATAGGTCTAATTCTACCTTCACTAGTTCAATCTTGTATAGGATTTATCTTTCACGAAAATAAAACTAAAAACATTATTTGAATTTATGCGCCTTTTAGCATGAATATAATATTTTAGCTTTCCAAATTTGAATCTCGCGCGGTAACGGTTCTCCATTGGTGAGCGATGCACGTGATGTTGACAGTTCGGTGTCAAGTGTGAAATGACTGGCGGCTTGGCCAGGCCAAGGTTCCTTTTATAGTCAGTGTCCTTGTTTAATATTCCGCTTATGACTCCGTAATCTTCTTCCGATTCCGTCGATTTTACTTTCCGCACTAGATCGTATCGCTCTGCGCTTATGATTACGACTCCGACTCCGTCGTTAGCGAAAACCAGCCTAAAGCAAATAGCAAGTTATATAACAATTAAAACTTGCCGCAACAAAAATCCCACAGCAGTGCATTGTACGCTTATTAAGTCAACGCACGGATAGATTTTGTCGCCATCTTAAAATCAAGAGCGACAAGACCAGTGAAAATAAACTAAAAAATGTATGTATGCATGAATTTTTATGCAGTAATGTGACATACAAAAAAATATAAAAGAATCTATCTATCTAAAGTAAAACTCAGAGGGAAAAACATGACTTATCGGTTACGCTACTAAAAAGCCCGGGGGGGGGGGGGGGGGGGGGGGGGACTTCCATATAAAAATGACGGGGGTGCTCGTCGTAGCTTTTAGGGGTCAAAATTTGTAGATTGGTACCGCTTAGGGTACTAAAATCTGAAATAACTACTGTTAGAGTTATTGCGGTACCTTTAAGGGTATGAGCCGAAAAAAATGACAGAATATGACATATGTTGTTTTCGAATTGGTACCTCTTAGGGGTAAAAATTATTTTGAGCCACGCCCATCAAACAAGATTCTGGTACCTCTTAGGGTGTTTTTTGAAAATTTCCGACGAGCACCCCCGTCATTTTTATATGGGAGTCCCCCCCCCCCCGGTGCGAAAAAGTACCTTTGTGTGTCGATTACTAACAACTCACCAGGGTAAAAGTAACAGACCATTGAAAAAAATAAGTGCTTCGTTGAAGACGAATATATACGGTTGCCGAGTTTTACATTTCAGGACGTACATATACAGTGTTACAATTCAATACATTGATACACTGCCCAAGTATGGTCATAAAGCCCTCGATGTCTGTAGGTCTACATGATGTATTTCCAGTGATGGTAGTAAATTTCGCATTTTGAAAGAAAGAAAGTGAAAATGACCGCTGCCTACAATTTCGTATATTTGGGAGAAAAAATGGGTGAACTATTAAATAAAAAATGGGAAAAGAAAAAAAAAGAAAAGAAAAGAAACGAAAAAGAAAAATGATTGGACAAAGAATTTTCGCGTTGTGTCGCAGCGTTTCTTGGGAAGCAGAATGAAATTTGATAAAGATGGTTCAACCTTGACACGGAGTGAATGAAGAAGCACTATATTTAATGATATAGATTTGTTACTTCCTCCGAAAAACGGATTTTAGTTAACGATTTCTCCATAACGTCTGTACGAACTAGCGAACAGGTTTATAAACCACTGATCAGCAATCGATTCAGCTCGTACTTCGATGTTTGAAAATTTGGTGCCGATGGAAGGAACTAAAAAACAACACCAACTACAGGTAACGATGTCTTAAACGTGTATTGTGTCCTTTAGCTTTGGATTTTTGTAAGTACGTTCCTCACTGAATTTGTTTTTTCATTCTTTTCGCCGCTCTGTTTAGGTAGCTTACGACACGAAAACACTTGTCACTGAGAAATTCGATGCCATTTTACTGTGTTTTAATTCGTGTAGTCCCAACTCAGTGTCCCGTTCTTTAAGGCCCTGACACACTGTTGCGTATGAGAGAAACGTATGAGTTGTTTATGGAAATTCATAAAATAATTTTCATACGCACAAAATGACCAGCTTACTTGACCTATGAGTAACGTACCTCTAGCGTAACTCTCGCGTATTCAGCGTATGCCTAGCGTATGCTTAGCGTATAAAGCATACGTCCGAATACGCACAAAATTTTTAAGCATGCTTAAATTTTTTTTTTCTGCCTCGCCGTATGCCACCGTATGCGACCACGCTTGAAACGTATACAACCTATGCCTAACGTACCCCTAGCGTATGATAGCGTATACCAGCGTATGAGTGATATTTTTTGTACGCTGGCATACGCCAGTACGATACGCAATAGTGTGACAGGGCCATTACGCAAACGAAAGTTCTTCGTATAAAACTCAATTTGTGCACGACGTTAAATTAATCATTTTAGCTGGGAAAATATTTTATTCCCTGCTTGTTGTGTAAGGAATGGCGTGAGATAAAATATGGTAGTAATCCATTTTACTTATAAAAAAGGTTGTATATCTCAATGAATTTTTCTCGAAACTGTGATTTGTTATCAATATGTTGACTAGCTATAGTGCGAAAGCGAGCGCAATATCGCCGTAACTTAGCCTACGAGGCCGTAGGCTGAGTTTGCTAAAATTAGGCGATATTATGCGCAAGCTTTCGCACTATAACTGTTAGTTATTACAATCTTACCTTTTTAACTCGTTGATCGATTTCGTTTATATGCTTTCAGGACACTATCAAGCTCTTGGTCGTTTTATATATGCTGAAAACTTGAAGGAGCAGCTTCAGAGACAGAAACATTTTAATTTTGATCATGAAAGAAAAACAATGGGTCTTGTAAAACAACTGGATGTTCTCGCAGACACACTTTACGTTGAGGTAAATTATTTATTTAAGTAGATTATTAGATCAGTAGCAACCAACAAATCGGTTCGGTGGGAAGTTGTTCGGAGCAGCCTTGGTCATCTTAAGTATTCGTAATAATTAGATTAACCCTCTGACGTATAAGGGGGTGGTTGCCAGCCCCCCCCCCCCCCCCCCCCCACCCCTTTACGGTTTTCCTCCGATATTTTCAAGGCCATTTAAGGTTAGCATATACTGTTTCCAGTAGCTGTTCATTTATCCTAGAGACATATTTTGGTAACGTTTGGCGACAACCCGTTGCTATGGTGACGAGATGTGACGTCATAAGTAACATGTGGTCAACCCATTTTTGAAGAGAAATGCGTGTTTTTCACCTTTTTTCAGCGAAAAAAAACATATAAAATGCTACCAAAAGCATAAAAATGTTTAACTGTATGTTATTTTGCAACTCCAGCAAACAATAATTGCAATGTCTGCATTTTCCCTGATAAATTTGAATTTTGAATAAAATCCAAGATGGCGGCCACCTTGGCGGCCATTTTCGATGACGTCACGGACCCCAAGTGCCCCACAACCCATAAAATTTACCATTATCTTGTAGAGCACATCGCGGGCTATCGATTAAATGTAAAATGTTTCCGAAATATTGCAACATCGCAAAAACCCAAGGGGGGGGGGGGGGGGGGGGGGGGAGGATGTCATTTTGCGTACGTACGAAATATTTTCAGCTAGGATTTTCGGAATGGCGAAAGCAGCTAAAAAATTTGGCGTATAAGATTCCTTACCTTAAATGTTCTACCGTTAAATATTCAGCTAACATTTACGAAAAATTGAGACTGTATTTATTTAGTTTTTGTATAGTTTCCTTTAAAGAGCATATGACACGAAATTTTTTTCTTCGGTTTCTTGTAGTTCAATATGTATAAAAAACGATTTCACGCTTTTACAGTGCTTGAATTTTCTAAAAAGCCTTTTTTCGCCTTCAAAATACGCGTTTTTCAGCCTAAAAAGTGTCCCGGAGACTGGGATCTAGTTTAGCCCACGCGACGCAATTATGACGTCAGTACGTGTACATCGGCCATGTGAGTTCTATAACAAATGTTGACCTCAAATCCTCAATGTTAAGCGATTTGAAGGATTCGTCGACGTAGAAATTGACTGAAGGCTACATGGAAGAAGAAAAGAAACCAGGAGAAGAAGTGTAGGTTGTTATTGGCGAGATCGAACGAATAATACGAAGAAGAACCGGTCGCTTACTCTGGATGTTCATGTAAACAGTGCTGGAAAACCTTTGCAGGCACCCTCGAGGTTTTTGTTTTCAAAAGAATGCCACTACTACTCGCTTTCGATGGCTCAGTCGAAACAATATGCTAAATTCCGTACTGAGAAACACAACAGTCTTGTTTTCGTGGCTCAGGGATAAAAATGGAAAGCCACACCAGCAATGAGGAGCGAGTGAATATGGGTGAGTAACACTAACAACAAAAATGAATACAGATCTCTAAAACACTGTTACATTTCAATCATTAGCTAGAAATACATTTGTATTTTATGAAACAAATTAACCCATTACTCTGTACTAAAATATAAGCTTTGTCTCAAATTTGCATTTCACATGGTTTTCCTTTTCTTATTTTTGTTGTTTTCGGTACTTGGGGATAGTTTAAAAAAAAATGTGCTATAAAGCTGGATCTCTCTCTCTCTCTCTTATATCACTATTTTCCTTAAGTAAATTCCCTGTTGTTGTTGAAAAAATAATTATTATTTTAGCCGTGTTCCACATAATATTCCCTGCATAAGGCCTGGGGCTTATATGCCACCAACAATAATTTGAACATGTAGACACAAAGGTGGCAAATCATAGTTATATATATACCAATTATTATTTATTGTGCTAACCCTATCCAGCTTATTAAATGTTGAAACAAAGAGTTCTTTTGATTGAGGAAAGTTGTATGATTGAAACTCTGACTTGTTAGTGCTATTAGCCTTATTTTCATCTTGTCTGTTGGAAATGAAGATTTCTCAGAGCAGCATGTAATATGGTTGTTTTCGAATACTTGGGCTGGGACAAAACTAGACACATACCAACTTGTATACAGTGTACATGTATATGCCACTGACCCTTATAATAATTCAATTTTAAGATTGAAAGCCACTCATCGCATGGCCTGGGTATTCCACTGCACAAGCAAGAGAACAGCATGGCCTTTACACCAGGCTGAAGTAAAAGTTTTGCTTGATAAGTACATGTAAATGACAATAAATAAATAAAAATCAACTTTTTATCACCCAGATTCTTCTTTTTCCATCAGAATAAAAAAAAACACTTGACCTTTGGGGGACATGGGAGTAAACCATTATGATATGAGGACATTTCACAAAACAGATGAGAAATACAGATTAGTGTTTTCTTCTATGGGACACTTCTCGAAGACAAGCATGATATCTAAGGTTTATTTCCTGGGGATAGGGGTTTGGTACTACCAAGGGCGTTTGAATAAAAAAATGACCCGTCAGGAGTTATTCTGATACCTTTTAGGGTTTTAGGCCAGAAAATATGCTGACAGGAAATATGCTTAGGGGTACGTAAAACATGATGTGAGCCAAACTCACAAAACAGGTCTCTAGTACCTTTTAGGGGTTCCCTTCAAAATTTCTAATGATCATTACTGTCCATTTTATGTGGGAGCCCCCCACCCTATAGGGTATATGTCTGGCCAATTCTTAGTTAGAATCCATGGGTACTCCAGCTGAGACCATCATGCATTACAAGATATATAGGTTACGGTAAGTGTGGCCACAGCGGTTATGGAGTTTGAGCATCATCTTTAGCTTTGCAATGTGGTGTCATGAGTATTGTGAGAATGCGTGGAGTAATTGGCATGAAAAATGGAAACCTTTTAGGGTTAATGGTCCCCAAGTAAGTGTAAGACAAACTCATATAGCTATTTGTCCATTTAAAGCATCCTGTAATCTTTTCTAAATATCCCTTTTGCGCTATTGGTGTACTTGCAACACTGTGACTGCTGTTGTGGACACAAAACCATTAACCAAAATACTCTGAAAACCATTTTGAAGGATAATATAAAGATGCACACTCAAGATTTATACTTGTTAGTACTTTAAACACTATAAAGATTAGGACCTACAGTGTACTCCTTTGCAGCTGTTGACAACTAAATTGGACACAACTATTATAAAAAAATATACAGATTTAGGCAAGGTACAATAATTTTAATAGGATAGAGAACCGTTTGAAATCCCTATACTAATGGAAGTATCTTCTGAACCAGCATATTTTCTGCAGACAAATGAAGGAAATAATTCTGAAAAACACCTTGTTTAGTCTAATTAAATATGGCAGTGTATACTGTTTTGTCATACTATATTTAAGACGGTTTTTCGATTTATATAATGAGTATAAACAAGATGCATGCTCTTTGGGTTTTTTATTATTTTTTAGTCTGAACCAGACCCAACATGATTAAACCAGATCTAGAAAGAATCCTCATAATTCAACACCGCACCTTCGCTAAAATTATCTCATTTCTAAGCGAGCTTCTTCGTTTGTGGATCCTACGTGAGATAGCGATCAAAGTGTGCATGCCTAGTCGCCGCGAGTCGAGCTATAAAGAAGCAGTGTGGCATGTGGTTGCTCTCGGATTCGAAGAAGTCTGTACGGTTTTGTTGGAGAAATCGAACTCAGTTTATTATACCTATCGGATAGGAAGAAAAGTAATGCACTGTTTGGTCCGAAGTTATGAATTGCTAGAGCAAATTGTCTTTTTAGGCGCTCAAGCCAAGCATTTTTTTCCAGTCTTTCGGTCTTTCCTCTCTTTCCGCCATGTTTGTTTTCAATGTGGTGTACGGTCGGCATTAGATGACATCGGGTGAAGCTGATTTCTGCCCAGCGGTCGCAGTGAAAACAATTGGTTTGTGGGGTTGCTCATTCTCGCGCGGGCGCAGAAATCAGGTTTCACCCGATGTTATTTAATGCTCACCGTGGTGTACACGTTTTTACGTCACAGGGCATGTCACGTGACCTTTTGGCCACGCGATGGCGGGACACTTTTTAGGCTAAAAGCGCGTATTTTGAAGGCGGAAAAAAAAAGGCTTTTTCGAAATTTCGAACACTTAAAAGCTTGTAGTCGTTTTTTATACATATTAAACTACAAGAAAGAGAAGGAAAAAATTTCGTGTCATATGCTCTTTAAATACACTGTAATGATGTGGAAATTCAGTACAACGCCATTCCAACCGCTTTTTTTTTTTTTAAATCCATGTTTTTTTGGGTGCTCCTAGTTAGATGCAAAGCGTAATGATTTAACATAGATTAGATTTAAAAATGAAAGTTAAGTTTCCGCGTTGTTTATCCATCCTTTTAGTGCCTTCAATTCATTTGTTTTCGATTGAAATGTTATCTTTGCTATCAAGTTTTTGCAGACTCGTACCAAATTACTACTAACTTGTTTTGGGGGAGACAGAACATAGGGTACTAGGGTGAATTGAAGCGCCCAGGGTGCCATGTTAAGAATCGAAGTAAAAAAATAGCGACTGGACGAACCTGATCCAATATAGCGGCTGATGTTCATTTGTATTGAAAAACATGCTTAGAGAGAGTAAAATCGACCAAAAGAGAAAGGAAAAATATTGAAAAGCTGACGTTTCTAACGCTACCCCCTTCGTCGGATCGACCACTTTACGGTGGCCAAACTCATACTACCAATTCATTTGATAAAATCAAATGTTTGTGTTTCTCTCCCTGGTGTACGCAGTAACACAGTTTCTCTAGAAACGAACCCTTTACTCACATATTCGTCCTACTCCAGGGTGTCACTGAGCTGTTTGGAATCATAAAAGTCAATATTTACGTGCGAAAGATTGTGGCCAAAAGAGATAGCAAAATCATACTGTCTTCGCCTGATTGGATTCAAGAGTATAAGAAAGTCATTACTCCCGGAACGGTCAATACAGACGGAAGTAACGGAGAGAACGGTAAACTAGGTGTCCACGGACCTCAAGGTGGGTCTGCTTTGTTTAACATGACAACATAATAATCTCTATCGTTGATACATATGTAAAATAATAAGCGTTATAAACTAAACTAGAGTTAGATTAAAACGTTAAGTAAAGTTAAAAGGCATCTATTTACAAATGTACGCTTAAATCGTTCAGTGCGCATAAATGCCTCAGCCGGGAGTTGAACCCGGGTTCAACTCCCGGCTGAGGCACTTTTTCACTCATTATCTTTGTTGTGAAAATTTCTGTTCTCACTTTAACTGTCTATGTATATATTTCAGAAATCGCTGTGAATCGCCTTCCTAATGAGAATAGGTTGGTGATCCAAAGATTATGAGGCAATTAGTTGTCCATATCTCCCTTCCCACACTAATTTGTAATTTAATTTCCTTGGGGAGTGGACTGTGAATCGCTGAACGACTGGGTAAAGTGACGCGATCCTAATTGCAGAATTTGTGTAAACGTCTCCCAAGAGCTTTCCACTATGAAGCCACAAATGTGTTGTTTGTGTTTGTGGAAGTGTGGTTGTGTCAGTGGCCTAGTGGTTAAGGCATCTGTCCGGTCATCAGGTGACCCGGGTTCAACTCCCGGCTGAGGCACTTTTTCACTCATTATCTTTGTTGTGAAAATTTCTGTTCTCACTATAACTGTCTATATATATATATATATATATATATATATATATATATATATATATATATATATATAGAAAGATTTAAAGATCATTTCCAAGCATTCCTGACATTCAAAGATTAATTTCTGCTAGAGGTTATTTGCAGAGTCAACGGTAATTAATAACATGTTTATGATAAGTGTAAAGGTATTCCTTTTTAGCAAACTTTTTTTTTTACAAAAGAGAGAACACTTTTTTAAGGCATGTTTCAACATAACTTATGCCATGTTCAGTTCATTGATAATTCCTTGAAATCTTATTTTTAGTCCACGTATTCTGTAATTCCGTCAGAGGGAAATTTATTGTCACTTCAAATGGAGGAAATGGCCACAAAGGACAGGATGGTGGTCGAGGTGCGGATGGTGTGAAGGGAGCGAAGGTAAGAATATTTACCCTTTTCTAAGTGAGTTTAAAACTTTCTTGTAACTCAAAACTCGGGCCCCGAATAAACGCCGCGTTCAAATAAATGCCGAGTCGACAAGGTCGAGTTTTAAATAAACGTAACCGTCGTTTTTTTTTACGAAGAGCAGCGTTTATTTTAAGGTGTTTCCCTCCAGTTTCCATGCAGCAGCACCGACCATTTTTGAGCGATCGTTTAACTAACTTTCCTTTATTGAATTAGTATGAGACTTACACAAAATATTATACTTAGTTTGAAGTTTATAAGAGTGTAACAATAAACGAGAAACATTGAAATCACTTGAGTCTAAATTCCGAGCGATTGCGATGGCATCTGGAAAAATCAAAACTATTATGATAAACTATGACATATGGCAAACCAAATATATAAAATTAAACTTAGAAACTTTTGTCAAGCCGATTTTGAGTAAAACAGAAAAAAAAAAACATTTCGAACTTGTGATTTTGCATGTGTATGAGCACATCCAGCTTCAATTAAACTTATAAAAGTTTAATTTCTCAATCTTAAATTTACGCCAAAATGTGTGTTTATTGTATGAGATAAAACTGTGAAAGTTTGAAAGCGTTTCTCGTTTTAGTTTTGGAGATTCGATTTTCTATAGGAAACCATAGTTTTTTGACTGAGTCCTTGATATTGTAGTTTTAGCGCTTTTCTACATATTTCAAAAACTGCGAGATAGATTTTTTTTAAACTGCTATGGTCGTTTCTTTATCATATGAACAACATTATCTCGAGGTTTCATCTTGATTAAAACATTACAACATGGTTAAATAAAATAATAAAGTTCACCTAAAACGCAATTGAGACCTTGTGCTTTGATTGCACGGTTGAAGGCGCATAAAGACGCTTTAATTAATTCAGATGAAGCGTAACGCATTTCTGCGTGACCATCATGTTTTGCGGAGTAACGTTAGGGGTTGTGTTCCACGTTATTTTTATCATTCTCACGAATTTCAGTAGGACGTTTATTTGAAAGCAGGTTTTTTTTCATTCGCATTTGACGTGCACTGGACACTGTCGGCATTTTCAATTGTAAAGAAAAGAAAGAAGTCAACGCGATTTGCAAAATTCTCAACACGCAGAAATACGTTTCAACCCTTGGGTTTTTTTGATGTTGCAATATTTAGGAAATATTTTACATCTAATAGATAGCCCGCGATGTGCTCTACCGGATAAGGATTTATCAATTTATAAATTTATAAAACTTTTTGATGGTGTGTGTATACTGATTGCTTCCTAACACTTCGGTCAAATACTTTGAAGAACTTTAAAGGGTAATAGAACTTGTCCTATTTTCTTTGAACTTCATCAAAAAGCTTTAAATGCATTCAAATGCATGTGTAAATAATAATTTTCAATGTATAATCCGGCGAGATGCCTGATAATCCGTTATTTCGCTAATTATAGGTTAACCATCGGACGTGAGCATAAACATATCCTTACCGTGGTACAAGGGGGAAGGGGTAGTTGCAACCATACCCCTCGCCTTGGGTTTTTGACGTGTTGCAATATTTCGAAAATGAGCTTTCTCTAATTGATAGCCTGTGATGTGCTCTATGTTATAAGGTAAATATTATGGTTTATTGCTGCTGGCATCCGTGACATCCAAAATGGCGGGCAAGATGGCTAGTAAACTGTTCATTGCTTTAGACTCTCTTGTTTTATGTAGGTTATTGATCGAATTCTCACTCCACACTCGCAAATCTTGTACGGCTACAATACTGGAGACGGGAAAACTTATCTCCTGAATTGTTATAGCTGAGCTCTGGCCTGCTCGCTTAGCTCCATACTCATAGAACCCATGCCCGTGATTTTTCATGGTCATGGCTAGCGGAATGTTTCGCGGGCGCATATGACGTCGAAAAACATGCGCGTATGACGTCACGCAACATCCGGGATCATACCAATTTTTAAACCAAAGCGAGGCTTAGTTTTTCGCGCGGTTACATGGCTGATGTCACGTTACTGCTGTAGTAAACAACACTCTTGTTGTGTTTACGGAGAAAAAGGGGTTGCAAAGTCGTTTGTGGAAAAAGAAGAGTTTTTAGGTATTAAATCTTGCTTTGAGGAACTTCATACGTTTTTATCAATGCCGGGAGATGTTTGTTTTTTGGATTTAAGAACCAAAGAAGCGGATATTTAAATGGTACGCGGTTTGCTTTTAAACATAAACTTATGGAGATTTGAATAAAATTTTTCTAAAGAAGATTGTGTTGTCCATTTTTATGTGTTTGGTCATTCATTACATATGTTAAAAAGCGATTTTATGTAAACAAAACAAGACTTGGATTTTATAGTTCTATCTCCACTCGCGTCGCCTTAATTATGTCATATATTTGTGTGTTTTTTTGCAGTTTTGATTTCCAACCCAGTTCCTCGGACAATTTTTGATACGGAACAGGTGAATTATATTCGGAAATTAGTCAAACTAGTTATTCTAGACCGATAAAAAGTTGAATTTGTGAATTTTTGTACGGTCTAAATGTACTGTGCAGACGGTCGCGTGATTCTGTTATTTGAGAATTGCTAATATTGAAAAAAAAAATAGCCCGCTCGTCAATCTTAAGTGGCAGTCCCGCTAAAAGCGGTCCGCTCGATTTCGCGACCAAAAATAGTTTCCCTTTATGTTTTGCTGGTGAAAAGTCTTTGGTATACATGTATGAAATACACAATTCTTGTTTTCAAATTCTTTTTTTTTCGCCCTGCTACAAGCAAAACATAGGTACGCAATGCGTACAGAAGCGACGACGAGTTTCAACTTAACGTTAAATCAATAGGTCTGGCGTGCTCTGATAAAATCAGTGAATCACTCGTTTTAAATGCGAAGTTCGACTTGAAAAGGGTCGATGTGAAATGCAAATTTAGGCGTTTTTCAGTCGGTGGATGCTGTTGACCAGAGCATCCTATAAATAAAATTTGCTTAAAAAAGCTCAAACCAGATTATCGCCCCAGCAAATAATATAATACCAGAAGTAGTCAAGGGCCTGTGATAGAACTTTCATTGGTAAAATGACTTTTTTCCAAACATTTTCAATTTTTGTACGTTTGGTCGTAGGAATAACGTGTGTTTGTCAGTTGTTGATTATTTTGTGTTTGATTGAAAACTGAAGGTGAGAATGGCCAGGTCAGGCCCCGGGCTAAGCCCTTTTTTATACCAGAACGTCCTTGAAAACCCAGTAGTGACCATTGTGCATTGCGTGATAAGAACAATGTAAGTCTCGATCCCGTGTTCAAATAAATAACAATAACAGAGGCGCGCGGAGCATAATGGTCATTACTGGGCCTTTAAGGTCCTGGCTGACACTGATACTCGTGAAATGCACGAGAAGATATATTACACATTTGTGGTTGCTGCATTGGTTATTGTACATTTTATTTAAACCATGTTGCACAAATTCGTACGCAAAATCAAACAATTCATCGTTTTACCTTCATATTTGTGACAAATATGGATTGGAATTTATTTTGTCATACTTGGTTGGTATAATTTTATGCTGATCTGGCTTAATATATGTCACACCCGTTAAGCACAGGTAACGTTTTCATTTTCAAATTATTTCAGATTAAAATTACATCTGAGTTAGTTTCACTTGTGTGCAATTCAATATTTGTACATTTTGCAAGCTACAATTGATAATCAGTCCATTGTTGTCCAGATAGCTGTTTTTCTGATTCCTTACAGCCTTACTATGAAGTATTAATGCAGGAAGCACAATTCGAACTGTACAGTGTACATGGTTAAAACTGTTAAAATTGCTAAATGACAACAATTGGAAATTGTTTCCATGTTTGTGCTTCACAAATTGAAAAGACTTCGTCAGCTCTGAAAATGTTTTCAGAGACTATTGGTAGTTTGACATCTTGTGGTTTCATTGACGCACCAACAGCAGGTCACCAGTTTCTTCAGCACTTGAGACTTTTCGTCATTGTTATCATCATTAGTTGATGTGCTAATTGACTGGAGGTGATTGAGTACCTTTAAAAAGAAAATAAATGAAGTACCTTGAGATTCAGTTCATTTTTAAGAGTTTTTTCATACTAAAGTTTAAAACCAAAATGGCTTTATGGGGACTTAAAAGAGGAATTAAAGTGCTTCATTTAGAGATACAATGAATGGTGACGAATTCAATTTGGGAGCTGAGAGATTTCATTTTATGTATTGAAAAAGCTATCACATGTGGCTAGTCACATTTAGGGATGGACCATTTTATTTTTGAGGGGAGGTTGGGCAATTTCTTAAAAAAAATTCCTACACGGCAAAAATAGCAAACAAATTCATGCACAAAGAGCCAAAGGAAAAAAAAAAAACAGTAAACTTAGAATTCTGAGTCTAATATAACTTCCTGATTTTCATTTCTGTCTGACAAAGGGTCACATATTTTATACGTAATATTATTATCACATGACTTTGTACCATTGGGTGTATGTTCTTTTTCAGTAAATGTCAGATTACAAGATACGGACACCCAATACTTCAAATGGGACTACCTCCTTATCACAATAGAAATTCTGAAGATTTTGCACCACTTCCCCTATACTGTTAAATTCCAACAGAACACTTGTTCCATTTGTAGCAACATTTTCATGACTATCTCGTGAATGGGAATCAAATAATTTGTAATGACCATGGTTGTCAACAATAACAGCAACTGTGTTTATTTCAATGGTCAACAGAAAAGCATTATACTGTGTCATCAACATCGAAAGCATGTTGTAATGGTAAATGACAATCTCTTATATGAGACATATGTAAGTCACCAGTATTGCTCTCACTGAACCTAATAACAAATGTTCCATTGTTGATCGATAAAGCCGAAGGAATCTAGGAAAGCAACAAAATGTATTTTTCTGCAAACTTACATAAATGGGAATAGAGTGAATTACCAAGCAACAATTTTTCATTTAAATTGTTTCCAATCCAAGTCGATGTATTCGTTCTAAAATTGTAAACAACGGCCGTCAAGTAAATAGCTTCTCACTGTTTACCAGAATTTAATACTTCCAAACAGCCAGACATTGTCCTGATGAAAATCAACTTTAACTATCTTTGAGCCCGCTTTGAGGTATCTACAAAATAGCAAAGACCAGGATTCATTTCTACATCGTTAGCAATATAACAACGATACATGCAGATTTGTGTGAACCAAAGCTTAGTGTAGTAACTCATTTGCCACGTATAAACAACATTTCTCATCGTTGGAAGGTATATATCTTCTAGATAAAACAGAAATAACAACACATAGACCAGAATTTTCCTTTGACACGATTTAAACATTCTCTGGCTTTGAGATGAGCATTATACAACCCTACAGCGGCTCCATAATGCATTAAAGATACCATTACTGTATACACAATATGCTGGTAATGATGGCTCACTTTTATTAATAGCTTGAATCCGAGATAAACTGTTTAATTTCCTTCTCGGGTCGGCGGCTCTTCCTTGGATACAATGAAGTTGCTCCGATATTCTATACCCGGGTCTGTACACAACTGATCGTGAACCACCACACACTTCGTTTTCAGGTATCAAAGAGCTCTCGTAGGATACTCACAGTGTGTTTACATAATTATCGGTCGTGTCAAAGGTAATTTGCATTACCCTTCGGCTCTTCCAAAATGTTTCTTTTGAATTCGATTGTAGTCCTCCAAGATAAATGTCGACAGCTTATTTAATACTTCTGCGTCAGAATTAGATCGAGAACAAATCATCAATTTTAGTCTCTCTTCGAATGGGCCGAGACGGCCTGAATTGGTCTTTTGCTTGTAGCAGGGCGAAAATAAAGAATTAAAAAAAATATATATGTATTTCATACATGTGTACCAAAACCTTTTCAGCAGCAAAAAAAATAAAGGGAAACTATTTTTGGTCGCGAAATCGAGCGGACCGCTTTTAGCGGGACTTCCACTTAATTCTTGTGCTTCCGACCTTTCACCTTAGTTAAGCTTATCATCGGCTTTCTGTTCAGAGAGCGACGCTGTTAGGCACAGCCTATCTATATATATTATTTTAATCGGGAAATTATATATTTACAAACCAAAATTAAACAAAAAAATTTCTACATTCACCTCCTTTTTCACCTTATTGAAAAAGATGAGATATTGGAACACAGAGCTTTTTCTACGGCCAACAGTCGTTGAACAAATGTCAAGCTTAATGTATTAATCTTCTAACCCTGTTCTTTACTGTTTTATCCCTGGGTTATTTGTTTTAATCCTATTCTGTTAGTTACACCTTTAATCCTATTCGGTAACTTGCCCTCGGTAACTTTCAACATTCATAACTTTTTTAATATGTATTCAAACGCCATCAAACTTTGTGACTTTTCCTAAAATTTATCTGGCAACAATTTGATATGACAATTTATTGATCACGTGACTTGATGTTTCCAAGGCAACAATATTTTGAAAGCAATGTTTTTCGAAATTTGCATATTTGTACCTTTGAATGAAGAAAAACAATGTTTATTGCTATAACTTTTACATTTTTACGTCATTTAGCGCTTATTTATTGGTTTTGATTAATTTTGCGTCAATTTGGACGGTTTTTAAGAGGTTTTAAAAAATTTCAGAAATCCAAGATGGCGGATCCAAGATGGCGGCCGTATAACTAATTACGTAATAACTACGTCATATGACGTCATCGTGCCATTGTGCGGACCGCAAAGGAGACAGTTTTTTTTGGACGTACTATGTAACCTGTAGGTTTCATTGTCATAGCCTTAATGTTCTTGAAGTTACAATGTGCCCCCCCCCCCCCCCCCCCCCTCGAGGCTCAGGAACTCCAAAAAAGCCCAGGCCGAATCATTCTCGTCCCCAGAGCTCCACGGTTTTTTTAAATTGCGTCTCGCGTAGCTCTAGTAACGGACAAAAATTTGAATTTTTTGATTGGCCGTTAAAAAATGAATGCTCAACAAGGTAAAAAAATTTACGCCTCTACGCATAAAGTTTTACTTCCGGTTAAAATTCAAATGTTGAGGTCCTATGACTACATCAACAAAATCAACGTTTTAATTTCAACGCATTTAACGACCAATGTCACCCAGTTGTTTTTGGTTTAGCAAGTAAAGATACGGCTGCTAAATTTCAAAATATAACTGGATCTGATTGTCGCTAAATACGAGCGATTCGTTTCCGAAAAGTCAGTATGTGTCTTGGAAGACGAAGCTATAAGCGGCCACGAATAACAAAGAAGTATGTTACTTCCAACAGGGACGAGTATTAATTATAAAAGGAAAGGCAGAAATCCTGAAGAAAGCCCAAGGCAGGGTGAAAAGAAATATTATCACTAGCTAGGTTACCCATTTTAAATAACAACAACAACGCTATCAGCACTCTCGTAAGCAAGTTATATTTTCTTTATTAGGTGGTACTCTTTGCTACAACTTGAAATACAAATCTAGGGAAACGAAGGTCACTCGAAGCCCAATTAAAATAACATGAAACAAATGCAAAACAAAAACTCCTCGATATTTCTTACCACTGTTCGCTGAAATAAGCCTAATCAATGACCACAGCGTGTCCATCAACAAACTTAACTGTCACATCAACTGATTTGGTCGGATATATGATAGCGTTCAGTGCCGAAACGATAAATACACAGCTCCCAAACGAAAGAAATCGGTTGCCTTATCGAGGAATTTCTAAAACTAGTAGGCAAAATACAAAGACAATCTTTCTTCTAAATAACAGCAGCACGTAAAGCTTTTCTTCTTTTTTTTTAGCGCGATGTTTTCCTGTAATTGTTAAGTCTTACACAGTTGTTTCGAATGCCATTCCACAAACACAACATTCTCGTCTCCAGAGCTCAACCAAACGAAACGAGGGCTCTGGGGACGAGATTGCACACACGAAAGGTTTTTTATTTCCGGTTTCTGGCATTGAGCAAGCGCAATAGTACATTAATGCATTAGGCATGCGCTAACGGTTGTCGTGGATTTTACGACATCCGGAAGGCACTGTTACCAGAACCCTTCGTTTCTTCCGCTAACCAAACGAAACGAAGGCTCTGGGGACGAGAATGGGCCGAATAGCGTTAATGTAAGTAGTAGATAAAATATGAGCGGGAGATCTGTATGGGCGTTTACAATGGCGAGCCATTGTAAACGCCCATACAGATCGGACGCGAATATTTTATCGTACTTATGAAATGAAACAATAAGTAGAGATCTGTATGAAAAGTTAATGCATACTAATTAGGTGAGCAGTTGTCTGTATCAAAAGTTAATGCTACTGTTTAATAATTCATCAACTCAGTTGATTTGTATTGGGGTTTACAAACCTTCATTAAATTCTCATTTCTTTTGTACTTTCCTTATGAATTATTAATGAATTTTATAATGTTCTTTAAACAAGTCCTTAAAAGACATTATTCATAAATGGCGGCCGATTTATTGTTCTTCTTTATTCATGCTAATTAGTCTGCCTAGCCTCGTTAGTATGTTTAAAATTCAAAAGAATTGTTGCTCTAAAATGAGGCTGGCTAGGCTGACTAGCATGAATATAAAAGAATAATAAATTGGTCGCCATTTATGAATAACGTCTGTATTGTTTTGATTAGTTGCTTTGTACATTGTAGTGTTACTATAAATGGCCGAATTAATATTAGAAGACGGGAAACTCGTCATAGACGACATTCCGTCAGAGAGAGTACCCACTGATATGAATTTAAGGACGGTACATCGTCTAGCTTCTTGAGACTGCTTCACGCCAGTGACCTTCTTGGGCGCCATTTTTTTTTTTACCCAGAAACAGTTGCTGTCATTCTAGTTCCAGTCTTTTCCTAGTGCATGCAAGCGCATAGCGCAAAAAAAGTCGTCGTGATTTTCGTGTCTAATATGAATTTAAGGCAGTTTTCCGTCTAAGACAAGTTTCCCGTTTTATTTTTTCCGTCGGTTTAGACGGAAAAATAGACGGATAAATTTGAGACGGGAAACTCGTCCTTCACCGGATTCATATCAGACGAGTTTTCCGTCTGTAGACGAGTTTCCCGTCCAAGACGGTTTTCTGTCTCTAATATGAATTCGGCCAATATTGTATCAAAAATATAACAAACAAGAAAAGGTTAACGTATCAATAACAGAAACCTAATATAGTTTTTAAGTGACATTCTTTTCCGGCCTCGTCTGTTATCAACTGCAAACTGAACTTTAACAGTGTAAACTGACCCATACAGGCAATAAGGATACTGTGCCATTCCTAGAAATCAATTACAATATTTTTGAATTGTTCTTAAAGGGACGTAACAATGATAATTGTCCAGCATCTAGTAGGAACTGCCATAACACAGATGGTTCTACAGGAGGAAACGGAACGAGCGGAACAAACGGAGGAAATGCCGGAGAGCCGGGTAAAGTAAATTGTCCAAAAATATAGCTATTTGAGAAATATATATCTTTCATATATACCTTTTATTTGACCTTTTTGATGGGAATACAAAAGGTATATATATCAGATATATATTTCTCAAATAGCTATGTTTTGAAAATATGTTTTTGAATTTGTATTCCCATCAAAAAAGTGAAACAAAAGGTCTTTGTGTAAAATGTATGTTTCTCAAATAGCTATGTTTTTAAAAATCAGTATATAAATATATATAGGAAGATTGTGTTTCAATTGTTCCGTAGTTCAGTGCTCGATACGTTAAAGTAGAGCGAAATATATCGGAAAATAGAACAAAAAAACTACTCTTTCATCCCTACAAGCCTGTTTAATTTTCTTAGTTGCGTGTGTGCTATAACGTATTTTAAATTCAACAGTTTGAAAATTGTAATATGATGCTTGTAACGGTTTTTAGTCATCCTGAAGAAGAGCACTGAATGTGCTCGAAATATGTGTCAGACAAAAATAGCAATGGTTTGTCTTCATTTGTGTTAAATTTACATGATTTTTCATGAAAGACAGCAAGAATGGATGCTTGTGTAATGAAAAACGATGGGGCGAACTTCTTACTGGTCCTGAATGGTTTTATAACGTTTCGGCCTTCGGCCTTCTCCAGAAATTACTAAGAATTAAAAACTAAAAACTAAAATCTATGTACAATGATTAAGTTATACAAGTTGTGACTTATATAAAAAACAAAAGAAAACGAGGTTACGTAACATAACAAAAGAATTAAATTACAAGGAAAATTTAACGCTAAAAATAACAAACATGATGTGATAAAAACCTTAGTTAAAAATTGAAACAGAGAAATAGTGACTAACGTTAACAAAACAATTACAACATGAGAGGAATAATTAACAAATAAACGACGAAATATGCGAGGAATCTAACGTTACAAACTCCCTATCGAGGGCCCCCGAATAATCTTATAGGTCACTGTCGGAATGACAGGACCAGCACGTCTTACCAAGTGCCCCCGACAGAACGTTCGAACACAAAACAACTACAAACAATACAAAGAATAAAACAAGGAGAAGAAAAAGACAATATTATTTTTGCAAGATACGTGCGTTAATTATTATAGTTAATTCGGTGTTTTGATCTAAATTCACGTCTCTTGTTAAGGCCATGAGGATTGAGCGTAAACAATTGGGTTGTCCAATAAGCCTCCCTAGTGAGCAACAATTGGTCAAGGTGAAGTGTATTTTGAAATGATCTAATTTGTTCGATAAGAATAAAGCTAATTTGTGAAATGTCATGTTCAGAACTATTAAAATGTATCGCCAATTCACAAGTTCTCCTATTATTAAGCATGCTAGATTTGTGGTTTCTGAATCGGACTTTAAATTCGGTGGATGTAGAACCAACAAACTGCAAATTGCATTTATTACAGGTGGCCAAATAAATCACATTTTTAGACGAACATGACAAACATTGGCGAATATTTTAATGAAGAAGAGGGGGTTGCTTTAAATGTGGCAAAAGATGCGACCTTTGTAAAAGATTTTTACTTCAAGATTCGACATTCCAGAGTTCTGCCACAGGTCGTTATTATTCTATTCGCCAAGGTTTGTCATGTTCGTCTAAAAATGTGATTTATTTGGCCACCTGTAATAAATACAATTTGCAGTGTGTCGGTTCTACATCCACCTAATTTAAAGTCCGATTCAGAAACCACAAATTCACGTGGTGGCGTCGTATCCTTGGATCCTTCTGCTGAAGAGTTCACCGTTTGTGTAAACCTTTTTACTCAGCCTATATATATATATATATAACTGGATTTGTTAAAACGTGTCTCTAGAAATTTCAAGTGCGTTTCAACAATTTGACACTTAAGGCGAATGAAAAACATTGAAAAGTATCTTGATACGGCTTAAAATGACATCTTAATTGCTGGCAACTCACGACAAATTGCTCTCGGCAAAAGTGACAAAAATTTGTAATGAAATTAACATCATTTGGAAAGCACACGAATAATGACCTTTTAGTATTTCAAACGATACGGTTCATAGTAAAACGTTCGCCGAAGGTGTATCTAGAATTCGCCTTCCTTGAACCCAGAATGGGTTATCTAAGGCACTATTGCTTTAACTAAACACAGAAGAAGCTGTTTTATGCCTTGCACAGAATATACTAAGCAGCTCGATCGACATACCTGTAGCTGATAAGCAATCACTTGTCAACACATACTTGACGAAGCCGGAAATCACACAATAAAATTCTTTTGCGGCAGTGAAAAACTTCCGGGAAACTACCCATAGCCTTTCCACGTTTCTCACAAGCAAAATATCATCAAATAACTCGAAAAAACTCACGCTCTTGGCAAATAAACATCCACAAACATTTGCCTTCACAGTAATTTTATTCGAGTTCCCGGATGTAGGCTCGCGTTTGACAGGGCACCACAAAGCCTCTTGCCTTCAAAGCAAATTGTTACTAAGTCTTTGGCCGGGTCAAAATTTACCAACAATTCGCCTGCCGTTTAATACATATGACCCGTAAAGGCTACTTTTTGAGGCCAAAGACTTGTTGACGCCAAGAACAAAGCGCACAATATCATAACCGTTTCGCCTCGGCCCGAGATCAAAAGTGTAACCCGTTTAGCCTCAAAAGAGACGAAATACAGTAAGATATAAGGACGAGGACAGACTGTGCCAATCGCCAGCTTTTTTTCCCTCACGGGACTTAATGATGTCCTCGGGAAAACTTTGTTCAAGGCGGCCAAAAGGAAATCTACTGAAAATAACCGACAGAGAAAGCCACTGATCTCTAGCGCGCGCGCTCGCTTCGAAACGTTTGATTCTGTCATAGTAGAGAATCATGGGAAGTAACGACAATCTTTGCACTTAGATGGGGAAGGAGGGGGGGGGGGGGGGGGGGGAGGGGTGGGGTTGCTGGGTTTAAGCCAGTTTATAAACTCATGACTATACGGTCTACTGCAGCTTTTAAGAGGATATGTAGTAAAAAAAATAATGATAACAGAAACAATCAAGACAGTAAATAAGCCCCGACAAAGCGATCTCAGAGCAATTTCTAGAGCTATGTTTTAACAAATCCAGTTAGATATATATATATATATATATATATATATATATATATATCATGCAGGGTCAAGGTAAACAACTGCGAAGTTCAAAAAGTAAGAGATAATGCCCGAGCTCCGAGGCTTTCTTAAAAATAATGACCGAGCATGTAACGCGAGGGCATTATTTTTATGAAGGCCGAGGAGCGAGGGTTTTATCCGTTTTAATACACCTTTTCATTGTTTTAGAACAAGCAAACGGACAAGTTGCTGTGGAATTTTGCTCATTAGTGACAGTAGTGATTGTCTTAATCCCCTAATGATTGTGCAAGCATTTAATCATAATTGTATAATGAGAAAAGTTATACTAAATTTCAATTTTGACGACGGCTTTAATGACTCCCTTCGGCGAATTTTTCTTTCCGGTACAATCAGCTTAGCGTTTGTTAGAAGTGATCAACTATGGCCTCGATGAAACGCTGTGATTCGCTGCGACGCGCCGTTTGTGATATTCTGTGTTAGCCACAAGTTGGATACTTTTTACAACAAGATGCGGATAAAGTACTCAAGTAACCGCAGAATAGGTGAAAATAAGCAAGAAGATGCAATCTTGGAAAAAATGTGAACAAGCGAAGTGAAATTTAGTACACTTTGGAAACGTTTCAATTATTGCATGATAAGGGTAAAAAGTTTCTTGACAGCCATTAGAAGTAATAACCAGGAATTTGCGGATATGGGCTTTGGATAAAAGTAGGAAATTGACTGTCGATAATGTTTGCGTGTACGTCCGAGGGTTAACACATTATTGAATTATTTATAGGAAAAGGTGGAAACGCTCGATCTGTAAATCTTCGATCCAGCAAGTTGAGAGGGAAAGTTATATTAAAGTCATGCGCGGGACTAGGAGCCGAGCCGGCTAAAAATGGAGAAGGGGGAAAAGGTAGGTGAAGACTCAGCAATGTTGCCTTCCTTATTAAAAATATGCCAATGTCAATTTAGCAGTCGATCGGTTTTGGGCAATTTCTTATCATAATAACCATAATAAAATATTTACGTTCCAGATTTGTAAATTGTAATGATGTAACTTTATACTCTCTGCGTGATTCCGTGAAAAACTAGCTGTTCCTTTACCACGCAAAAACTATCTTCGTATCTACATTGTCGGCTATCCTTCCCCCTCTCACTTACCTTGGTAACTTCAAATTATTAAAGCTCTGACAACGGAATTTTGAGAGTTTATGGTCTGTCCAAAACTGCTCTTTGTGGTTAGCAAAATGGGAAGATAATGCCGTATAATGTAGAATTACGTCTTTAGCTCTGCAAAACCGCCATCTTGGATTTCTCCAAAACCTCAAAAAAGCATCCAAATTGACTCAAAAGTTATCAAAGGCAATACATAACGCTCAATTAAAATATTATTAATTGTTATGCATGTTGAAAGTTAGTTATTTCCCCAGGCTAAAGAAGGTTAAGGTGCACAAAGGCTTCCCTGGGACAAAACATGCTATATGAAAAGACAATGTCTGGAAATATATTTGTTAGAAGAAACATAATCACATACACGTTGAAAGTTTGTCCTTCCCCCTGGCAAATGAGGGTAAGGTACACAAAGACTTTCCTGGACAAAAGAGTGCTATATCAAAAGACAGTGTCTGCCAACGTACGTGTTTATTAGAAGCAACATAATCACATGCCTTGTTTTTGTTTTGTTGTCCTTTTTTTCTTTTTTCTAAGGCTGATAGTGGAATCCCCCTCGCCAGACGTAATTCTCAGCGCAAAAAAATTAACGTATTTTAGTTTATTTTTATAAAAAAGTCACAGAATGAACTAATAAAATCTTTGCCTACAATTCTAGCAAGGTCAAGAAAGAAATTTTTCCGCTTTAACAATTGCTTTTTCTCTGCAGACATGTTGGTGGCGAGAAACAATAAAGAGCGTTTATATAATAAGAGTATTAGTCGTAAAGGATGTAAACTTCATTGTTCTGCTTACCAACATGCCCGCCGTAAATCCATTTAATTCACAAAAAAACAGCACAAAATGTATTATTCAAATCCAGGTGGTGCCGGGGGTGAGGGAGGATGGGGCAAAATCTGCCACGTTGAAGAGGAATATGGTGGTAATCCTTGGGGCCATGGTCAATCTCAGAAAGTGTGCCGAGCTGCTGGGTCTCACCAAGCTTCCTCCGGATCACCAGGACAGAATGGAACGCCAGGATCAAGTAAGATAAAAATAATTTCCTTTAATAACTAAAATAGAGTAATATGTAACTATACAATAATACAGCAATAAATTAAGGCGTACTCAAAACGCCTAATGTTATGTAAAATTGACGGGGTTGATCATTTGAAATTTTGAAGGGAACCACTAAATGTACCAGAAACCCGTTTTGTGGAATTGCCTCTTTTGCACAGTGTTTTGCATGGTTTCGCGTGTCTATTACACCATGTTGTATTGGTTTTCAAAGGATGGTAGCTAAGGTTGTGCTGATGGCTGTTGTCATGATAGTTATGTGGTAACCATCTGGCAAATAAGTTGCTAAATTTTGCGTTGTTATATAGCTGCCGTTTTTCTCAATACAACGCGCTTGTTAAATGGTTGATTCATGGTCACTTGACATCTAACAAACAAGCTGTTTCCCGCCAATTTTCCAAAGCGGGCAACATTTGCGAAAGCAGGCAACTATTTAACATTGCACTCTTGCCCACTAGCGCACGTGATCAGAACGTGACGAAAGGTGGCATGATTACGTGGTGGTGATTACGTGCGTTCGTGTTAATTATGCTTTTGAAATCATTTCGACGAAACCAACTTTCTGGATCCAGATGTTCGTTTGCTGGAATACAAAAAAACTCATTTGCATTGTTCTGTTTATGACTTTATTATATCTCTCAGTTAGTACGCACGCTATAATTGGTCAATTTTGCGGTCCGTATTTTACACTACGGCCCGCAAAACATTCACTTACAAAAGTTGTTTTCTACATTAACAATTATCTAGAAGAAACGTAGAGAGCTAAGTGGTTTAACATGCCAGGTTGAAAAATAAACTCTGTCTAATGAAATTAAGCTTTGGTTTCAGCAAAAAATTGATTAGCCGCGAATCAAAAAGCATTGACAATTTTCTCGAGTACATGGTTGTTGTTTTAGTATAAAGCTTTTAGGCTGTAAGTTGTAAATTAAAAACTCGAAAAATACCCTTTATGCTCCATGTTATTGCATAAACTTGAGATTCATTTACTACACAATGCAGTGGCTGCGCGAAGTTTGTTGGGAGAGCTCGAGTTTTGGAGAAGAGGACAGTAACCTGGCCTCATCCGCTTAAATATTTGATTCTCCAAGACCTGGATGACTCCCCAACCATATGCTGGGAGACTGGCACTAACCAGCAGCATAAAATCATTTATTCCCCGGGTGGGGTGAGTAAATCTCCTTTGCATGACTGAGCAGTTTTGTTTTTGTTTTCAGCTCTTTCTGTCAAAGGACAGGATGGTTTGGTGGATGATTCTCTTGTTCAATCCGGGAAATTAGATGCGATAAATAGAAAAACGTTCCCGAAGGAACTCCTCTTTATTATGAAACGAGAGGCTGAAGACTTGTTGCTAGGCAACCGCAATGATCCAAATGGAATAGACGCGTTAGAGTTTATACGTGACTTGACAATAGAAAGAAGTGACGTGGAACAAATCAGGGAAGGTGAGTTGTCAATAAACAGCCATAAACCAAAATATTAGCAAGGTGCAGTTAGTAGAAAATAATAAATGTGGAAGCAAAAAAGCAAAACGGGTACGCATCTCCTCAAGTCCACGATGACAAGCGTCACCATTTAACCGAAACCTTTCACTTTCAAAATTAAAAATCAACTAAAAAGAAAAACGTTTTTAACTTTATTTTAGATGTCAACAGAAAGCTTCGTTTCTTGGACGGAGGGCATGATATTTTTGGAAACAATATATTGTTCTTTCCTCGGAACACGTGGGAAAATATTTTATCTGCTGTTGAGAAAGACAAGGAGGACGCGAAAAGTTATGAAACAACTTTTAACGAGATAATCTCCGCCATGATAGTAACGGGCAACTTCCAACAGGTTAGTAATTAAATACCCTTACACTCATTGAGTAATAAGGGAGTGTGTGTTTCTTAGGAGGGGGTGGTGGTGTTAGGGTGCGTTATTTACTCTACATAACGAAGTTTGTCCTTATCCATATCATACGACAAAATCTCTTTTACATCCCTTTTAAGAGAGAGTTTAACCCTATTAAATACGGGGTAGGGGGAGGGTGGAGCGGAAAATGTCCGCGTGGACTTTCAATATTCATACTTTAGTAGCATTTAATCAATAACCACTGAAATTCGTGATTTGTTTCTAAAGTTCTGGGAAAGTTTTGATGTCATATATTTTATGCACAGATAAACGTTTAAACAGAAACTTTCTTGTTATAAATTATTTTAGCATTTTTCTTGCAATCTTGATTCAATTTTGGCTTTTGTAATAAAATTATGATAAAAATAAAAAGAGAACATGGTAGCCCTTTAACATGATGACACAATTCCCGTGACATATGACGCCATCACATCAAGTGAAAGTGTTAAACGTACTATAAACCCTCCAAGTTCCTAAGATATGACAGCAACTTTTAATGTTTGAGGATAAAAAAAAACACTAAAACATTAAACATACGAAGATTATCCTTTCCTAATGTAAATTTAACCCTATTCAGCCTGGGCTTTTTTTGAGTTCCTGAGCCTGGGGAATGTGCCCCCCCCCCCCCCCCCCCCCCCCCCTCGTAACTTCAAGAACATTAAGGCTATGACAATGAAACCTAGAGGGTACATAGTACGTCCAAAACTGTCTCCTTTGCGGTCCGCACAATGGAACGATGACGTCGTATGACGTAGTAATTAGGTAATTAGTTATACGGCCGCCATCTTGGATGCGCCATTTTGGATTTCTGAAACTTTTTAAAACCTCTTCAAAACCGTCCAAATTGAACCAAAATTAATCAAAACCAATAAATAAACGCTAAATGACGTAACAATACAAAAGTTATACCAATAAACACTGTTTTTCTTCATTCAAAGGTATGAATATGCAAATTTAAAAAACATGGCTGTCAAAATCTTGTTGCCATGGAAACATCAAGTCACGTGATCAAAATATTGTCGTATGAAATTGTTGCCAGATAAATTTTAGGGAAAGTCACAAAGTTTGATGGCGTTTGAATACATATTAAAGAAGTTAGGAATGTTGAAAGTTAGCGCGGGCACTTTGTGTCCCCCCCCCCCCCCCCCCCCCCCTAGGCCGAATAGGGTTAACGTCCACAATATTTGAGCATACCAGCAAAAATACAATTCCAATTCCTGAAAGCCCCAACCAGCCCCACTGTTTTAAAAAACATTTGAATACGTATTTCCTTTTATAAAACTCATATTTTTAGATATACCATAATGACTGCCATCTTGCATGTCTCGATCTTCAAAACGCCAAGTCTCAAGTCTCGCACAGTTTAAGAAAAAGCCATGAGCTATTAATTCAATCATTTAAACAAATATATGGAAGTTTTCTATATCCTTTTGAGCGGAAATTTTGTGGAATCTTTTACTGAGCGAGTGCCGTATGAATATCGTTTCAAGTGTAAGCAGGTTTACTCTTTATCGTTTACAAATCTGTGTATTTTTATTAACACTATTTTGCCTAGGTTTATTTTTTTTGAGTTCCTAAGCCTAGGGAGGTGGGGGCACATTGTGCACCCCTCGTAACTTCAAGAATATTAAGGCTATGACAGTGAAACCTAAAGGGTACAAAGTACGTCCAAATATGTCTACTTTGCGGTCCGCACAATGGAACCAATACATAAACGCTAAATATAGTAAAAATGTAAAAGTTATACCAATAAACATTGTTTTCCTTCATTTAAAGGTAAAAAATATGCAAATTACAAAAACATGGCTGTCAAAATCTTATTGCTATGGAAACATCAAGTCACGTGAACAATAAAATGTCATATCTCAATTGTTGCCAGATAATTTATAGGTAAAGTCACAAAGTTTGATGGCTTGTAAATATATTAAGGATGTTATGAATGTTAAAACACGTGCACTTTGTGCCCACCCCTCTTTCCCCCCCCCCCCCCCTCCCCCCAGGCAAAATAGGGTAAAGACTCATCCGACACTTTTTTTATATTTACTCATTATTTTACAATTAGTAATTATTTTATAATTAGTAATTATTTGTACACGACGCCTCAAGACGTCAAGCTTTAAATGTTATCGTGTTTAAATACATGTAAGTGATTTGTTGTTGCTTGTAAAATGAAGTTTGTTTCAGTTACATTTTAGATTAATTACAATTAAGATTAATTTAAACAATACGTTTTGCTTTGGTTGAAAGCATATTTGGGCATTATTGTTCCTTGAAGGTACTCATAACGCCACTCGCTAGTTCTCCAAAGACAGGAAGCGAGAATAATTTATGGAAAACTTGGTTAATCGTGTTTTTGTGGTTCTCTGCAGTTGACAACCAATGTTGCAAAAACATATTCTATCAAATTGGAGGGAGAAAGGAAACGACTAGTTGAAGACATGCGTGTAGCACAAAGTGAAAAAAAGGCTCGTCTAGAGGTTTGTTTTATGCCGTTTATACTACTGTTCTGTTCAAACGAAAGGTCAAACATGTTTCATCCCAATCACGGGATAGAAATGGATTGCAACGTGAAGAATTAGCCATTTTTTTAAATTAATTTTCTTGTAAAATAGTACAAAAGAAATATCATGGTTTGTTCTTTCTTGAAAAAAATTATCTCGATATTTTGTTGCTGGTGTTCCAAGAGCAATTTTATGTTTGAAGAAACGTGCTTTGTCAAATATTTGGTGTATTTTAACCAAAACACAGCAAAATCTACGTGATAATGTCTCTTTGAGTCACAGAAATTGATTATCTAAATTTATTATTTTAACCCTAGATCGGATGCATTATTTTTTCATATATTCATTTATCATGTATAGATCGTTTTCACGTGACATCATACAGTCTTTTGATTAAACGTTGTCACTGATCGGTCTCATCCCTACGCGACCAGACCGAAAAGGATTATTAACGTCCTTAGCGGAATATGTATCGAAGCGACTCTTGTTGTCTTTGCGTAACACGCGAAGACAAACGTGAGTTTTGTTCTCCATTGTAAACGCGATAGAGAATAATTAATCATGCATTTTAATTCACCCATACTCCCTTTCGGTCTGGTCGCGTAGGGATAAGACCGATCAATGATAACGTTTAATCTAAGGACTGTATACTTAATTTTCGCCATATTGCTGCACATCTGAGTCACGTGTTTCAGCTACGTGCTCAAATTCATTGTTAGATTACAATCCAAAAAATGGCTTCCAGCAAAACAATTAATTTTCCTTCGTCTGATCTAGACCATACAGTCCCAATTCCAATATCTGATTACGCTAAAAAGCTGGATGGAAAAGTCAGCGAGCACTATCTAAAGAAAATCTCAGCTATTGGAATCGATCCTGTTTTGATAAAGTAAAAACGCTTCGACTGCTTTCCCCCGGTTGAATCGACTGATTTGCTTTGTTATTTGGTCCTCGAAACCATCTTCCACACAAAAAAAGTAATTTAAATCTTTCCAAAGTCTCGAGGCCTACAATTATATGGTTTCGGGCTTTGCTTCCAACGTGCAAGGGCATATCATCGCAAATACGTTCGTGGTGTTAGCAAAAGTGCGGCACTCGCAGCGCATGAACGATGCTTTGATAACAATTTGGATTATTACTGAGAAGGATGAGACAATAAATAGGGCATTTGCACGATGGCGTCATTTGACTACAACTACCAGAATTCATTTCGTTTTTCCTTTCTTATTTAAATTTTTTAATCCCAGTGCGGTTTAAATAACAATAGCCCTAATTTGCACAACAAAACAAAAAACCGAAGGATTCTGGTAGTTGTAGTCATATGACGTCATCGTGCAAATGGCCTATTGCGCTCATTGTTTGGGATGCAAGGCAGGACTGGCCGAATCATGCTCGCACATTGCCAGTGTGCTTTTTTACCTCGAGGTCTGGACAAAGGTAAATGGAAGGCTTTCCTGTACTCAAGTGAAGTGCTCCTGAATATTACCAAGCTTCGCAAACGAGGTGGAATACGCTAGGGTCCGCGATATCAACTTTAAATCAGCTAAAAAATGAAAGCTGACCTTAATGCAACGATTGAGAATCTAACCGAGGACCTACAGCTTTCTGGGGACTCGAACGTCTTTACTGAAAAACTCGCTCAGAAACCGGAATTTTGCCGCTTTTCCTTCCGGAAATAAAACGTTTGCTACAGACTCGACCGTGGTCCAAAATAGAGTCTGTGAGATCTTCTCGACTTATCGCAGATATCCATTCGTTTCGCCTCTCCTCGGAAAGTTTCATCACTTCTTCACTTTGATTAATTATAACTGAAGGTATCCTTGCCATATAAACCCCTTTATCACGGACACTTCGCTACCTACAGCCAAAATTCGAGCATAAAACCATTTTTTAACATGTGAACTCAGCTTCGTGTTTCGTGTTCCATGTGCATGTGATGTGGACCAATATAGTGGCCAATTATGAAGTGTTCACGTGACTGAAAACAATCTATTCACCATCATCGGGTACATTATGAACTAATAATTACATAAGAATTTGAAATAGAAATAAACATATTGGAAAAATATAATAAAATGTTTTGAGAAAGTGTCAAGTTAATTTCTTCAACAATTACATAGCCTACTCTTTCCTGATTAAGGCGGTGTCACACAGTGGAGACCTAAACTCACGATCAGCTCACGACCTTCACGATCTAAATTTGTAAAAGATCGCGAAAAGAACGGAGGAAATGTGGCGTCAAAATAAAAAAATACCACAAGGTGAAGTCCAACTCACGTTTGTCAAGAGCTATACACGAGTTACAAACGAGCTATACACGATCAACAGACGTGCCGTAACAGAGCAATCCACGTTCATTCGCGTCCTACTCGCGATCTGTTGGCGACCTATCAGTGGGACTGGCGATCAATTAGAGCGGCTCACGAGCGGCTCCCGAGCTGCTCATGCGCAAAAAGAGTGGATCACGTGGTACAACCGTGTACACCACGAGTATAAAAAGACCTGTGCCGATTTTGATTATTTTCAGTGTACGACATCTTCAACAGAGCAGCCCTGCGTGAGTTTTTTCCGGAAATTTCTTTTATTATTACTTCATTGTTACACCATGCCTCCAAAGGGCAGGAAGCGTAAAGGGAAGGACAGTAAGGTCCCTGCAAAGAAGCCACGGAAGCAGATAACAGATTGTTCATCATCTTCCAGTGACACAGAGCAGATGAGAGAGACTGGTGTTGATGAGGCCAGTGAGACTGAGGCCATTGTTACTCGGGCCATTGTTAGCCCTCCCAGATCTACTTCTCCTCCTCCGGATGTTATTGGTGCTCAGACTGCTGGTTCTGGTCCTACTCCATCCACTTCCAATTCTCCACAAGATGTCACACAAAAGAAGAAGCAGAAGCCAAAAAAGTCGGGCATGCTATCCGACGAACAGGAGGAGTCCATGTTGGAATTTTTACAGGTCAACACATTTCTGTATAATATGAAGTCCAAGGATTACAAGGACAAGGTCCTCCGTTCGCAGGTGTGGCGGACACAGGCCGACAAAATGGGGTTAGATGGTAATTTGAAAAAAATATTTACAATTTTCTTTTATGTATACTATGTAATAATAATTCATGTTGTTGTGACATTTTGAAATGTAAGCAATGCCGAGACTTGTCGTAATATAATGTCTATGGTGTTTCATTTTCTGTGTTTTCAGTTGGGACCATTATGCTGTGGTATACATCTATCCGGATCAGATATGTCAAGTTGATCAACAAGAAGTCTGGTGATGGTGCGAGGCCTGAGACTGATTTGACTGATAGGGATAATTGGATCATGGCTAACTTCGGCTTCATCAAAAAGTACATCAGGAAAAGCAAGCAGAAAGTGACAGTCAGTGTAAGTATTGTGAAATTACTAGTTTTTTTACTGCAAATGACTTTCATTTCAGCTATATATCATATTATTTTCTGATATTACTTCCTGATATTTTTACTTATGTGTTATGTGCATTGTGTACTTCCAGATGAGGCAAAAGATAGCTGCAAGAGAAGATGGTGGCATACCTCGTGCCGGTGCCGGTGGTGATGCCGACGGAAGCGATTCCAACCTGGAGGAGGACATGGCCGATGTTATGATGGTCATCGAGGGGCAAGAACAGACAGTCATCAGGTCCAAACCTACCTCGCCTGTGGTGCCTGGTTCCACTGTTGCTTCCACCAATGTTCCGTCCTCTGCTGGACCTTTTGGCAAGAAGACCGCAGCTCAGAAGAGGAAGGAAGCAGACAAAACTTTCATGACACAGATGTCACAGAGGGCAGCAGCAGCAGCTAAATTTCAGTCGCAGATCATGAAATTGACTGCTGAGCCAGAACCCCAGAGACCAATTCAGCCCACATCTGAGAGAGCTGGCTTCATAACATGGTTTAGCTCTGTGGCAGACAACCTCCATCAGACTCTATGGTCTAGGTTATTATGTAACTTTTAAAGATTATTCTAATTTTGTTTCATAATAATGTAAACTTTCTAAATTAACTTTATAATTTTTTTAAAAAATTGCAAATGTTATAACTGGGCATTTTTACTTATCTTTCTTTTTGTATTCTGTAACTACAGGTTCCGCAGGGAGTCGATTGGAATGCTCCTCCGATTTCAAGAGGAAAACGATACACTCCAGCTGCAGGAGGCAAGCACACCACCAGAAACACCAACACCAGTCCCAGCCACTCATCAGCAAGCACCTCCTATGCCAGTTTCGACCGTAACTAACCAGCGCCAACAACAACCTCAGCCAACATATCCCAGCTATTCTCCTGGAGGATGGAATGAGGCACGCAATGAGGGTAATTTGTGTCATTACTTGGGACAGAGTCAGAGCCAATCACATTCTTCCAGGCCTCATCATGAGCAAACGGGCTACAGAGCAGAGCTCACCCAGCTGCAACCTCGACCCAGGAGTATGCCCGATCCAGCGAGTATGCAGGCAGCCTATACGGACTTCTGCTATGGTTCTGGCAACCAACCATCTTGGAATACAAGAGCCCCAGTGTCAACTACTGTTATGTCTCAGCGCCAACCGTCAGGTCCTAGTAGGCAAACTGCAGATGGCAGCCTTTTCGGACACATGACCACTAGTGACCCATTGGATGCTTACATTGAAGTGACATCACCCAGCGATTTGGGCCAAATCAGTGCCACAGTTACCAGGCATGTTTCACCGGATAATAATTATGACTCTCGTTAAATCAGTGACATTTATTATATGCAAATTTCTAAATTTCGAGATAATATAAACATTATGGGATTATGTTAAAAAACTGGATTATTACCTTCATATATTACTTTTAAATGTCAATTTTCCTCGAAAATAGCAAACAAATGTACTAATTTTGTTTATTACTTATTAAATTTATAATGTGTCTAATTTTGAATTTTGATATGGTGATGGGTTTTCTTCTCATTCTTCTCAAACCGACATTAAACATGAAATGATGTCTACATTCTCTGTAGAAATTAGACGTCATCCAATAAAATGAACAACATAAAATATGACATGTCACAACCGAAATGACTCAAGTCATTTACTGGTCTAAGAAAAGCAGTGACACAGTTATATGTTGAGTTTTCTCAATGGGTTGGTTTAACCATTCTGTCCTGCCATGGAACTGAGCCAGCTGGTGAATTCAGGTAGTGCTTCAGGTACAGCCGCTGCTTCTTAGCCTTTTTGGTGTCACGATTGGGAGCTTGTACATTCACAACATCTTGCATATTACGCCCACGTCTCCATTCACCCGGGATGACTAATATATTTTGATGATCTTCAACATCCACTGCTCCAGGCTGCAGGGCCGGGTATCGGATCCTCATAAGGTTGTGGAGGCATACACAAGCTTGGACAATAATCCTCACTGTCTCTGGATCTTGCTGCATCGTAGACAGTAGGACTTGAAACCTCTGAGCCAGGATGCCAAATGCATTTTCTACAACCCTGCGTCCTCGGGAAAGGCGGTAGTTGAAGATCCTTTCTTCCATCGTCATACCACGAATACTGAATGGCTTCATCAAATTAGGCCGCAGACCGAAGGCATCATCTCCAAGAAAGAAGAATGGCATATTTCTGTTGTCACCAGGTAGTGGTGCAGGGTCAGGGAAGCCGATGGTGTGGTTGTCAAGTGCTTCCTTCAACTCAGAATCATTATAGATCTGAGCATCTGATGAGGCGCCATCAGGTCCTACATCTATCCACAAGAACTTATAGTCAGCATCCACCAGAGCCATCATCGTGATTGAGAAGAAGCCTTTATAATTGTGGTATAGTGAACCAGTGTTGGCAGGGCACTTGCAGGCCACATGCTTGCCATCCAAAGCACCGCAAGCATGTGGGAAATTCCATCTCCTGAGAAATTCGTCAGCTATGGCACGCCACTCAGCAGCTGTAGTTGGGCACTGGATGACTTCCTCTGCGTATTCGTCAATTATTGCTTGGCAGACTTCTTTGACAAATACGGATATGGTGTTCCCAGGTACTCGGAAATCCCACTTCAAGCTGCTGTAGCTGTCACCGGAAGCTAGATGCCGCATTGTCACAGCAAACTTGAGTCCAGCATCAAGGGCTTTTCTCCACCAAGTGTCTTGTTTGGTGATCCGTGGCCTGATCCTTTCCAGCACTTCATCGTACAGTGCTGGGGGCAGTCTCATGAAGTTCTGGAATCCTTCTGGGTCTTCTGCTCTGAGCTCATTCATCAGGGTATCATACTGCCCAAACTGCTGTCTTCTTTGCACCCAAGGTTTCACCCAGTGTCTCCTCCTCTGCCGTCTATTTCTTCTCATATACCACTGCGCTAGCAGAAGGTCTTCTTGTGCTTGCTCAGCATCAAGCATTGCAGCCATCTGGTGGAGAATACGTAGCCTACGAGCATTCATGTTGACTGCTCAACTGATTACGGCTGAATGACTCACGCATACTCAGTAGCCTATTTATACTTAAAGTTACCAGGATGTGTCGTCGTGGCATCAGTTTATTTTTTGGCCTTGAGGTGTTGAGTACAACGTCAATAGGACGGATAGATCTTCTGTCACTCTTTTACCATCTTGAAAAGGTCTTAAAGCCATCGGCAGTGAGCCGGAGCAGACTTTAGCCAAACGCATAATAACGTCAGTTGGTCGTCAATACTCGAGATGCAATCGCCAGTCGCACGTTTTGCTCGTGTATCGCTCTGAAAGCTCTTGAGTGCATCGCAACACTCCCATCGCTCCCGACTATGTCCGACCATTAAGTCTACTTTAAGATGATGTAACGAGCAACTCCCGACCGTCAAGAGCATTTAAGAGCAGTTGACGACGGTTTGGCGTCCGCTACCCGACGAAGATAGATCGGCTGACTCTCACGATTGTTTTGAGCATAGTCAAAATGTTCGTGAGAGTTTGCCGACTTATCACGTCCTTCAAGACACACTGAAGACCACTTAAGTCCTATATCAGAGCCCGTCAAGTGCTCTAAGACCTCTCGCGAGGGACTCATGATTTTTGTCACTTTTCGTATCGTCAGGTAATCGTGAAGCAAAATCGCGACTGTGTGACACCCGCCTTAGCAGAATATAAAATTGGATAGAGCACGCGGCGTCCAGGTTTCTTTTTAATTAAACTGCATGAGATGACAACATGACTGCGAGGATCACATCTAGCACTCATATTAATGATTATTATATTTATGACAACTCCAAGGGTTTATTTGTCCTGGTAGTAAACCCTACTCCAAAACGTCATGCTATCATAAACGTACCTTTAATGTTTGCTTGTCTTTGTACAAGTAAACCATTTTCTATTGTATTGTTTTTTAAATTAATTCCACAGGCTATTCGAACGCTTGAAGTTAAGCTGAACTATATAGGACAATACATTCAGAAGGAGCTAACTATAGTTGGCAAAAAGGAAAAACTCAACCAAGATGGCTTTATAGCGCTTATTGAAGGTCTTGTGGGATTTGCCATGGCTACACAATCCAAAGACCCCCTGTCATCTGCGGCAGCGGTTCTCGGTATTTTCTCTTCAATGTCTGGTAAATTATGTCTCAAATCGCTTGAGAAGTATTCTGAACTTATTAAAGAAGGGCTAAATTTTGGCCAAGCCTACAAGCCACTAGTTGATAGCAGTGAGTTGGACTTCGATACACTCAACATTACTTTGCTGCCCGAGATGATGCAGGTACGACCCCACTTGTATTTGTTGGTGTTGTTGTTTTTTTTATTTTTTTTTATTTCTAAGTGTTAGTTACTTTATAAAACGGTATGTCGGTTGATTAACATAAGATGGTTTATTAACCCTATTCTACGGTGGCCCATTAGGGACACCGCTTTCAATAATAATTTTCACAAACATTTTAAAAGAAAAGCGTTAACAAGTGAATCATACACTCCGATTAAAAGAAATCCCCGCACCCATCAAACAAAAAAACCTATACACTGCAAACAAAATAAACCCGCACTTCAAACAAAATAAATTCGCACACTGCAAACAAAATAAATCCGCACACTGCAAACAAAATAAATCCCCACACTACAAACAAATTAAATCCCGCGCACTACAAACAAAAAAAATAACGGTGGCCCATAGGTGTCACGGCACAAACAAAAACTTCACGGCACAAACAAAAACTTTCACGGCACAAACGAAAACTTCACGGCACAAACAAAAACTCTCACGGCACGAACAAAAACTTCACGGCACAAACAAAAACTCTCACGGCACAAACAAAAAATCTCACGGCACGAACAAAAATTCTCACGGCACAAACAAAAACTTCACGGCACAAACAAAAACTTCCACGGCGGAAGTGATTTTCACGGCGGAAGTTAATATCACAGCCGAAATGTATCTTCAGACAACCGGTTACTCAGCCGCTCGAAATATGGCGGAATTTGTGGAACTTGATGACGACTTTGAGTCGGGAGAAGACGAGGCTAGCGAAGAAAGCATTATTCGCTATTATTATTTTTTAGAGACTTTGAATATAAAGAAATTATTTTGCTTCTACTAAAGAACTATAACATTCAAATGAGCCTAAGCACCTTGAAACGAAGAATCAAAGGGCTGTGTCCTGGTGTACCGGTACACGAGGAATTTTACATTGTATTCTCTTTGTTTGTTTCGTTCTTTTTGTTACCGGTACACGAGGACAGAACCAATCAAAGGTTTCAGGAGGCAACGAACGGAGTACAACATCGATGAGGTGAGGGCATATATTCAAACTATTATAAACGGTCATGAGTCTTTACAAGGTCCATACCGACCTGTATCCTTGTAAAGACCCATGGCCGTTTATAATAGTTTGAATAGACACCCTAACCTCATCAATGTTGCCTGACTCCGGTCGTTGCCTCCTGAGACCGTGCCCTTTGATTCTTCGTTTCAAGGTGCTTAGGCTCATTTGAATGTTATAGTTCCTTAGTAGAAGCAAAAAAAATTCTTTATATTCAAAGCCTCTAAACAATAATAATAGCGAATAATGCTTTCTTCGCTAGCCTCGTCTTCTCCCAACTCAAAGTCGTCATCAAGTTCCACAAATTCCGCCATATTTCGAGTAGCCTGTGAACAGGCCTCCTTGTTGGGGTATGACGAAAGTAGATAGCGGCGAAAAAAAAAAATTGCGAGGAAAACTCGGCGAGCGAAGCGAGCCGCGGGAAAACTGGGGAGAGGGGAAGAGGCGGGGAGGCCTGTGGACAAACCATTGATGCCGCCGTTCCAGATCACCATCTGTGCACTGGCACCGCGGCAGAACGCACTGCGCATGAGTAGAAAACTGAGCATCCGGTGAATAACGCATTTCCGGTGACATACTGTAATCCCATGTAAATGTTGTAGTTAATTTTTTTTATCTCAGGTAATTTTTATTTTTCCATTGTTTTTGGGTAATTTGAAACAAAGGAAAAACAAACATTAACTGAAAAAAAAAATGAACTACAACATAAACAACATAAAACTCCCGTACCGCGAAGTTTGAAAACAAAAAGTAAGAGTTATAAAACAAAGGTAGAGAAAAAGTTTGTTTCGTTGAAAAGTTTTTTCATCGTTCAAGTTTCAAGCGTTTGCACCAAGGGGTTTGGTGTTTGCACCAACAACGAAATATGAACAAATAATTTTTGCATCGCATTTTTTCACAAAAAACAAGTCTTCACTCCATCTCGAAATGTATTCATGCAAGAACCGATCGTGTACGTACCATAATTTTCTTCGGTTTTGGTCCTTTCATCATTGCATCTAGAAAATCTAGGTCTCTTGGTTCATGCAGAAATGTTGTTTTATGCTGTTCGCATCGATGTTGACTGGTAGTTTAACGGACCGGAAGTGCTTGAAGTTTACGCATGCGCAAACGTTCTGCCGCGGTGCCCTGTGCACTAGATTCTAGTGCAAACGCTTATTGGTCAGATCATCGACTGTTGACACATTCTGTTGACAAGTTTGCGGTCATGATATCCGCTGACATGCGATCAAAATTTGCATATCGCACTGCAAAATAGAAACATGTCTGACTTCTCAATCGATCAATTTGAAAAAGCATTGGGCCATTCTCTGAGGGATTTCCCTCATATTACAGGTTTAAAAGAAGAGCAGAAACGCTCCTTGAAGTCTTTAGCGGAGAAACATGATGTATTTAGCATTCTTCCGACTGGATTTGGAAAAAGTTCAATCTTTCAAATTCTCCCTCGTGTCCTGAAAGAGCTGTGGAAGTTGGAAAGAACGACCGTTATTGTTGTAACGCCACTAGTTTCCATTATGAAGGATCAAGTCGAGGAGATGACACGTTTGGGACTCAAAGCATTTGCTATTGGTTTAGGGGAAGAAGAAGCTGAGAAAGAACTATGCGCATGGTTATAAAACTAAAAGGGGTAGACAGACCTACAAGACTCCTGTTGTGTGACCATTGTATTGTTTTAAGCCTTCGTCTTTAAGCGACTCTCTGTAAAAATAGACAGGCTAAAAACTAGTATCACTCATAGCTAAAAAGTATTTAAAAAGCACAAAGCTTTCCCAGTAAGACTTAAGAGAGAAATGCGCCTTTAGATCACAGTTACGAATTTGTTCTCTTCGATGATATTGATCTTTTGATTTCGGCGGAATATCTCTGAAATTGTACAGAGCCGTTAGAATTATATTTCTCTATGCCGTTGTTTGGTGCTAGCTCTAATTTGTAAACACTGTGGTTTCTCTGGCTCACTTTTGTTGCAAGATAAATACTAATCGGCTAAAGTTTGTTATCGCTTTGAAAGTGTAAGGATCGTTAATTTCTCATGCCGTGATTATTCGTTCCCGCGACTTGTCATTTTCACGTGCGCGACTATTTACATTCCAATGCAACCAACCACTGACAATGATCTTGTTGACAGATAATCGACAAGTTAATTACAAAGGGGTGGAATGGCGGCCTCAATAATTTGTCGACAGGCTCTCCCCCTCCCTTTTCCTTTTACTCACCCCCTCCCCGTTCGTCGTTTTTTTTTTTCACCCTATATCCCAACAGAGAGCCTGTTCACAGGCTATATTTCGAGCGGCTGAGTAACCGGTTGTCTGAAGATACATTTCCGCTGTGATATTAACTTCCGCCGTGAAAATCACTTCCGCCGTGAAGTTTTTGTTCGTGCCGTGAGATTTTTTGTTAGTGCCGTGAAGTTTTTGTTTGTACCGTGAGTTTTTGTTTGTGCCGTGAAGTTTTCGTTTGTGCCGTGAAAGTTTTTGTTTGTGCCGTGAAGTTTTTGTTTGTGCCGTGAAGTTTTTGTTTGTGCCGTGACGGTTATGGGCAACCGTATTTTTTTGTTTGTAGTGTGCGGGATTCATTTTGTTTGTAATGTGGGGATTTATTTTGTTTGCAGTGTGCGGATTTATTTTGTTTGCAGTGTGCGAATTTATTTTGTTTGAAGTGCGGGTTTATTTTGTTTGCAGTGTATAGGTTTTATTTGTTTGCTGGGTGCGGGGATTTATTTTAATAGGAGTGTATAATTCACTTGTTAATGCTTTTCGTTTAAAATCTTTGTGAAAATTATTATTGAAAGCGGTGTCCCTAATGGGCCACCGTACTATTCAGCCTGGGGGGGCACAAAGTGCCCGCGCTAACTTTCAACATTCATAACTTCTTGAATTTGTATTCAAACGCATTAAAACTTTGTGACTATTCCTAAAATTTATCTGGCAACAATTTCATATGACAATTTATTGATCACGTGACTTGATGTTTCCATGGCAACAAGATTTTGACAGCCATGTTTTTTTTGAAATTTGCATATTTGTACCTTTGAATGAAAAAAAACAATGTTTATTGGCATAACTTTTTCAGAAATAAATTTTCAGAGATAAATTTTCAGAAATGTATGGAGCGGCCATATTGGTGTCCCACTTAAGGACACCAACATGGCGGCCAAAACTTTAAAGTCTTAATAACACCAAAAATCTCATCACAAAATATTGTATTCACTATAAGAGGCATGAAATCGGCTTATAAGCATGTATAATTTGTTAATAACTTTCAACTAGTTCAATTTTGTTTATTTTAACGGCTTATCTGAAATAGCGTGACGAATTGCGTGACACATTTACAACCTTTATAAATTGAAAACGAAACATCGTTAAAACCTGAAAATTTTTGTGAAAGATTATAACACTGGTATCCACATGCCATGTTAGAAACAGCTTTGTAGGATGTATACTTCAGATCTTTTCATTTTTATTACGTCATGTGAAAACACTCTACACAATGGGTCTGGATAATAGCAAGCAAGTAATAATTTTCAAAGCGACGACAAATGACTTGATTTAAAAAGACATGTTTCGACAATCCTTTGTCATCTTGAGTTTGAAATTTTAAGTTACAGGGTTGAATTTATACCAAGTAAATGAAAATGCTAATGAGAGAAAACACCTTTGACAAATAAATGAAAGCATGTGTGACAATACGTGATTAAAAAGAAAGTTTTAAATTAACATGATGCAATTGTTGGTTCAAAGAAGGCTGTTCCCATTTGATATGCAAAGCTTCATTTATCTTAAGCTGAAAATTGGTGGAAGCATGATCTAAGATATTGAAACAATTAGGTGAACATAAACTTTGTAACTTAAAATTTCAAACTGATTTCAAACTGAAGATGACAAAGGCTACAATTTCAGGTCAATTTTTTCGGATCGGTACTGTTAGAAAAAACATAAGTCTAGAACTTTGTATATTTTTTTCGCTTTAAAATCCCTGAAACCACATACTACAAGGAATCAGGATTGTTTAAACACAAGCATTTCAGTGGAGAATCGGTGATGGGGTTTCGAATAAATTAACAATATCAACATGATCGATCAAATGGCGTGACATAAATACGAGATGTGTGGAATTTGAACGTGACTCCACGGAGTAATGCTTGAGAATTGTTTACTCAGCAGTTCTGTGACTTGCCGGGACGTGTTTAGCTCAACGATTTATTCGATCTAAACTCAACTGCTTGACAATTGATTTGGTGAGAAAAGTTAAACCCGCTTTCCTTTTACCAGAAATTGAACGCATCCGAAAACCCCAGATATTTAATGTTTAACAATTCCGTCTAAATTAGAACAGTAAATATTTAAATCGTAGTTGCTTAATATTGGTTACAGTTCGCTATACTACTTATGAAAACACAATAAAATCACACACGGTAGCGATATACAAAAGATATAAATCGCAAAGCAGAGCCATTTCCCTTAAATGATCTTTACGTCCTCCTAGACGTCTCCGAAAACGAAAACAATGTGGAAAACATATGGTTGTATTTTGAAATAATCACAGCAAATGGCATGTAAGACAGACGCTTACCTTTCAGAATATCTAAGGGGGTGTTTACATGACACCGTGGCGACTTTCGCGCCGGGGCGAGTTCACTCCGGTTCCCTCTTATGGCTCTACATTTGTTTACATGATACAACCACATTTTGTGAAAGTCGCCCCGGTGTCATGTAAACACCCCCTAACCAAAATTTGTCGAAGTGAAGCGATCGATGAATGCTACAGCAGCTGCATCCAACTAACCATCGACGTCTCACAAATCCAACAGTCGAGCCTTGTTACAGCATCTTTTTGTTTTACAACAGCAAACGCGAACGATATCGGTTGCTTTTTCAACGATCGACTGTCGTCGAGCAGAGGGAGGTCTGGAACGAGTCACGCACCCCTCCCCCCAACAAAATAACTAATCTTCCTTTAACGTGACAAACGTGTCCTGGCGTGTTATTGAGTGTCGGAAGCTACCAATTTGGCTTTACTCGCTTCGAATATTTAATTTATTGCTTCCCGAGTAAATCCACACTCGTCTAATACTTTCCAAACCATCATTTTTTTCTGTTACATTTTTAAAAGCAATGAAATCAGTAAAATTTTTCATTAATATGTCACGCATTTCACAGTCCAGCGATCCGGAGAAGTCCAGTCCAGAGGTCCAATTTTTGTTTACAATGATGGGCATGTTACCTAGCAAAGAACAATCCCGTTTTTCCGTGTATTTCTTTTATTTTTTTCGTTATATAAAGTCTTGAAATTACTCACTACAGGCAGCGAGGACTATACAGAGGCTTTGTAAAGAATCGGTAGTAAACTTTGTAATGAATTAACAATATGCTTTCGAACGCGAAACATCGATGTTTTGCTCTTTAGCCTCGGAAGAACTCGATCTTAAAATAGCTCTTATTTCTGCAGAATCTCGATAAATCTGGCCTCAAGTCGCATGCTGTATACAAAAACAACGTTTACCTCTCTAAACGATTGACTTTTTACACCAATTAGACCAAACCGCGGAAAATGTATGTCATGCGCATGCGTAATAAACATTTGTCATATATTTTGATGCACCATAACAAAACAGCAATTTTTCTAAAGCAACAAGACGATAACAACCCGCATGTTCTCAAGAACTGTCTCTTGCACGTAATACGCATCTGTGTAAAGCACGTTTCTATTTTTAATTGGGAATATACATAACTTATATTTATTAATTAATTGTTATTCTTTGTATTTTATTTTATCCACCTTGTAACTGAAAAACCCTTTTAGGGAGTTACAATAAAATATGTATGTATGTATGTATGTAAGGTAACCTGCGATTAGTCGTTGCCTTTAATATAGGTGACTTGAAGGTAAAGGTAAGTGTAGTATGGGTTGGGGTTTGTGGCGTTACGGCGTGACCGCGTGACGCTGCCGTGACGTCGTTTGGATGACTTCACTGATTACGTCATACCTGAAAACCGGAAGTAAACTAGGTACGGTTTTGGCCGAGGGAAAAGCGGAAACACGGGGTAGGTGACACGACAGAAAAAAAAGAGGGTATTTTAAGAACTGTCTCGTCGCTAAGCGACGAGCCAGTTAACAAACATGACGAAAAACAGCTTTTCCTAATTATCTTTCGATTTTGGGGCTACCCGCGACAAGCCAATAAATGCGCTATAATCTACACAATCTAGCACACTAAATGGGAAAATTTCAAACAAATTAAACTGTTCGATTTTGAATATATCGCTGAAACATTTTTAAACACGTGTTTTTTCATGTTTAAAATGCAAGCGGTCAAAACATTCCATAGGTCTCACAAATTGTCATTAAATTACCACAGAAAGTTTCCTCGGATTTAAATTATTACTCCCTGCAAATAGTTCTGAACGACTAACTCCTCGGCAATAAAGAGACTCGCGCTTTTCATTTAAATGCAGTTTTGCTTGACGTTTTCACCTCTCTTTTTAAACTGCATGGCATCTTGTTGGACATCATTGAGTAATTCCTACTCAAGATGTCGTCATCGATAGATTATCCTTTGAAATAGTGTTAATACACTGGTATATTGTGAACGCACTTACACACTCTCTTAAAATTGTCATATTTTTTCCTCCGCATTAAGGTGGACCTCGACATGAAGAAAGAAAAGCTTTCCGCCGAATTAGTGTGCCTATTTGAAAGCTCCATGGGCAAAGACATAGCAGAACTTGAAGCGCAACTAGAGTCATTCTTCGCTGTAGGAGCGGCTCGTATCGATCTCATAGCGATACTTTTGGAGCTCGATAACCAAATAGGGGGAGACATGTACGATATCAAAGTAGTTGAAGACACCAAAAAGGCAATAATTGATGCAAGCCGTTCACCAGGTACGTGACGTTAACCTTTAATGTATCTCCCTCTGCAATGGTGAAAATCGTTGCGAGACAAATCGTTGCAGAAAATAGAATTGGGCTCTACTCTTGCAACGCTTGTGAGCATTGCGGCGTGTACAGCTGTGTGACACCCGCTTCGCAGCAAGTCTCACAATATCTTGGTTTTAAAACCCCTTTGCGCCTGTGTAACATACTTTCGGTTGCAAGCAGCACGAATAACGCTACACCGTGTAACAATCCGGCTTAGTGCAACAGCAACGATCTTGCAGCAGGTCTCGCAACTGTGTTGCGAAAATTGCGGCAAACAAAATAATGCAGCGACTCAAAAGGAAACCAGTTGGCTCGCAATGTGTGCGGGCTCGTGTGCTCGCTGATCGCTCCAGAAATCATACGCAGTAGTGATGCGCAATGCGAATATACTGAGTAACACCATAAGCATAAGGCGACAAGCGTGGAGAACCACATTGTATCTAGTGACGCCGAGCTGAAGTGGAATAAAGTGACATTTATCGATCGCGTCTTTCTGTAGCCTCGTCGTCATTCTCAAACTGTCCGAGATCGCGCGCTCTTTTTTACTCTGACTCTTTCCTCTTGTATTAAATGCACTTGTGATAAGATATGATCGTATACTTTTTAATGGATATATTTTCACATCATAAGCCCAAAAAAACAAACAAACAAATCAAATGTAGATTGAAAAAAAAAAAAGTGCAAAGAATTGTTGTGTTTTTCAACGATCGGCCGTCGCCTTTTTTAACCGTTCATCATTATCCAGTTGTTTATACCGATTTTACACTGACAGGCGAAGTAAATCCAGTATCGGTGTAATGAAATGCTTCAGTTGGTTGTTTTCGAGACCATCGAATATAGTGCTTTGTAAGCAGTCGATTTATGACCGTCGTACAATACCGTATTTATTCGAAAAAGCGCCTACCTTAGAATAAGCGCCCATCACGAATAAGCGCCACCCTGGAAGCCCAAAATTTAATAAGCGCCTACCTGGGTTTTTGCGGTGTTACAATATTTTGGAAATATTTTACCTAAAATAGATCGCCTTGGAGTTTGCTAAAAATTAAATTTTGTCGGGAAAAATATGGAAATTGCTAAATTATCATACCATTAAACATTTTAATTGCTGCTTTTGGTAGCCTTTTTTTCACCGAAAATATGGGAAAACACGCGTTTTCATTCAAACATGGCTCTACTTTATGCTTCTTATCACGTAATATATTATCACCATAGCAACTTTTTGTTGCCAAACATTACCAAAATGTGTCTTAAGGATAAGCAAACAGCTACTGAAGATGACATGGGCTGACAGTAAATGGTCTTGCAACTTTTTGTTGCCAAACATTACCAAAATGTGTCTTAAGGATAAGCAAACAGCTACTGAAGATGACATGGGCTGACAGTAAATGGTCTTGAAAACATCAGAGAAAAACCTGAATGCCCGGGTTAAACTAAAAATGAATTTTAAATCCTACTTGTCTTTTATCACAATTAAGATGCTCCGATAACCACTGACGTCCGCAAGTCATTCACAGACAAGCTTCTCAGGGAATACTCAGTATTGGAAGAGTTATTCTTGATAGAACTTTATAAACTCGTCAGAGCCTTCCAGTTCCTAACTCTGTGGGAAGCAGATAACCCACTGTCGTCATTCCGACGACTGGCCGTGGACAGTGCCTACGGAACCGGGCGTCTAAATGGCGACATTCAACTTACAAAAGTATTAAACAATGTCACAAGGAATTACCTTACTGGGGACTGTTTGCTTAACGCAAAGTACACCTATAGAGTCTGGAAATATAGTTTTGACACTAAAAAGAACAAAGTGGTAAGATTTCGTTCCTTATTTTTAAACAATTTAACAGTAGAATATTCATAATTTAACCCTCTATCACTACGAACTTTCCATAAATCCCTGGCAACATGGTTCGATTGTTCCACGGCGACCACGTTGAACGTGCGATGAATGAATAGTTCTTCCTGTTAGCTAAACGACTTACATAGCGCACATATCACCTGTTTCATGGCGCTTTACATACACTTTTGAGAATAAGATCGGGCGTCAGCTGATGAAGGCCCCTCAGTCAGCCGCTATCGGTCCATTGTTGATCTCATTATTATTGTTATTTTATTATTTTCCAATACGGCCATCCCTCAAACTGAGGATTATTGGTCGGGCATGTATTTGTTGTGAAGTATCAAGATTACTGCTTGACAGTTATCATTGGAACGGTTATCAGCATCTTATATTTCCTCACAATATCTGTGTACGAGCAAGTACATAGATTATGGGAATTGAGAAGCTGATCGATCACCTGAGGTTCTTTTGGTACCCAGTCTCATAGCAGTTACAGTGACCCACACTTAAAAATCCAATACTGATCAGTACCAGTTCTCATTTATTTTATTTTAGGAAAACAGGACACTAACTACATGTTAAATGAAAGCGACTGAGAACGAGAATGTCTCAACTTCAAATTTTGGTGCCATTGTGGTCATAAAACCCATGAAATCCGGCCGCGAAGTTCTGCGAAACACGTATTTCTTGTTTAAACACACCTGGCAGCCTGGCCATAAAGTGTGACGTCATTCCGTTCAACTCGACGTGAACTGTTTGCTTCTCGTTTTGTTTACTGTACCGAAATCATGGATTACCAGGGTTATCAAGCGTCTCGGGTCCCATTTCTAGATTATTTCCGGAATTTATCTGCCCGTTAGCAATTTATCTTTCGGCCCGAAGTTTCATTATTGGAAGCACAAAGAGTAATCGTGCTGAATATTTTATACGGCCCCGAGTTTCTTTTTACAACATTGAACACCATACCAGGGCTTTAGACATCAGGACGATCTTGACAGGTTCTTATTTCAGGGGTCCAATGTTTATCGCCATAATTGACGGAATCGAAAAACGCAAACCTTACTTTACTTAGCTTGGGCTTTTAACTTTAGAGTTAGCGTGTTATTGCAAGGCGCAGTGAGCATTATTTATCGCGCTTAACGCACTTATCTTAAAATTTGTAATTTATTATTTTACCATTACTATTATTACGGTTGTTTGTTTATGTTTTGAATCTAAGACAGTAACCCATTGCAAAAAGCGATTGAATTTGTTGCCTTTGGTGTTTTCTTTCCGTCATAACTTTCTTCTTTAATTTTCAGATGTTTGACAAACTTCGTTCCAACGGCAACACGACATTTAGCATCAATATTGATAACAGTTGTAAGACATGTTACAACGCCCGACTTTTAAAGGTAAAAAAGCAAAACGATAATATACCCTGTTATTAGCAATTATAACATAGCTAGCAGAGCTGCGCAATCAAATTCAGTATACGTAAGCGTGCTCAAAATCACGATAGTACACGCTGATAAATAACGTGCCATTCTTGACCGTGATTTCTTTTTTAAAAATTAAGAATTTTGTATTTAAACTGCAGTAAAATACAACTCGAGCTTTCAACAGAAAATTTGAAATAAAACCAATTCCTATTTTGCTTAATATTTCGCTTACCGCGAACAATCACTTCTGATATTGTTGTTCGTTTTTCGCGTCGGATTTGATGCACAATTCTACTGGCTATGTTATAAAACAATGGGTTCATGCTTTTAGCTGTGCACTATCGAGTTATGGAGCACGTGGGAAGTTTGGAGAGCACTCCAAACTTCCTACGTGCTCCATAACTCGATAGTGCACGCTAAAGCATGAACCAATTGTTAATTTGTTCAAAAAATCTGTAACATTTATCTTCCAGATGCACATCGAGTTGTCTGGCTCTGAGAAGCAACCTGAAAACGTACCCGCCAACGTTAACATTAAATATCGCCATCGCAGCTCTTCTTATTTCCGCGCGGGCGACAACAGCATCAAGCAATACCGTCAGATTGAAAATCGCTTCCGTCCTGGTACCGCTACGTACTACAGTGACTATTTTAACAGACACACCACCAGCGATGCGGCAAAGTGCAAAGAAAATGGAGGGATTGGAAGTATGTGATTAAGGTTTACATTTGCAGTGTTTATTATCAAAATAACCGGGAAGCCTCTAGCTATGCTTCATGCAGGCCAGTAGGAACGAATTTGAAAGTGAGAGGGCACGATCGACTGTTGTCGGCCGAGACCCCTTCAATATCTTCGACGGTTAAGTGGCAGTCTTCTTTTTTTTAATTTTCACCCGAAAAGTGTGGGGGGGGGGGGGGGGGGGGGGGGAGGCACGGGCCTACCCCGGCCCCCCTACTCCTACGGGCCTGTTATGACTAAAGTCTGGTTTTCATATGCCGGGAAAATACCAGACGATCGTGGATTTTGCTGTTTACCGACCGTTGCTCGTGGAAATCGCCTATCATCGGGGGCATATATCTAGGACGCGTTAGGGAAATGAAAACGCTCCCGATTTTCCCGATTTGTGTCTACGATTTCGTGCAAAACCGAGAAACAGCAAAATCCCCTGGAAAACCAGGCTAAACGACGTTTGCGCGAAAATCTTCTAACGTTGAACTATTGCTATAGTTAAATAATGAGTTACGCATTTGAGAAATGCAAAAAAGATGGGGTGTCACCGACTTCGTTTCCGAGATAAAATATCTAAAAGGTGACCCTAATTTTGAAAAATTGCATGGTCTTCCTTACTGGATATGGCCTTAATGTTTGTTAGTCTAAACATATTGCAAATGAACCTCTAACATCCAACTTTTGTGCCGAATTTTATATGAGTAGGTCTGTAAAGCAAATTCATTTAACTGGTTACGTCCCTTAAAGGGGGTCTAATCTTTAACTCATTGTCTTCAGTGACTTTTTACGTTTTTGAGTGATTTTCTGCATATAAACGATCCATAGGATTTCATGACTCCATATTTGGGGTTAGCATGGAAAGTGTTGCTGTTCTAAAACACTAAAGGCTCGAGTTTTGTAGAAACGTCATTCTGACGTAGTGTTCTTGCTTCGTTGAGCTATAATAACGGCTCAAATATGGTTTGTTTGCGATTTTTGGTAAGTTCACAGCCATTTTTCATCTTTAGTAGCTGCCTGATGAGCATCATTAAGCGTGAAGGTAGTTCAGAGTCCTGCACTTTCTCAATGAAGCGAGTTAGGTGTCGTACTTCGTTTGCCAATTTGGCTCGTTACTCGTTAAACTGGAAAAATGGCCGCCACGAAACGAAGTAGCCTTGGGACTCGATTTTGGATGAATTTCTCGACCTACCACGGCATATTTTGGAAGTTGCGACCACTGAAGAACACAACAAGCGCGAAATTTCGGTGGTAGGTCGGAGTGGCTGTGGACTTAGTATAAATATGAAATGTGTGGGGGACGGAACGAATCCTGTCAAAAATTCTCGCTATTTCCCAGCATGCAGTGCGGTCGTGATGTTGAAAATCGAGGCAAGGCCAGGATGCACTAGAACGAGAGGCTGTACATGTAGCTCGGCCCGGGCAGCGAATAAGAGCAGAAAAAAATCACGTCTAAGGTAGGACTAGGACCGAATTTTGCTGTTAATGTTGACTTTTGGGTTTGCAACGATGATTTCAATAAAAAAAAAACTGAGGTCAAAAACGTGATATTTGTTGTTTTTCTATGACGTTAAAAACATTCATTTTTGTTCTTTTCCAAATTCAAACGCTGATATTCCGCGAAAATCGCTGGCTTTTTTGTGTTTATTGGGTGTCTCAATTTGAAGGACTTTCTAGTCAATGCTCACAACTGCAATGTTCGCGCAATTGAGAAGTTTCAATTTTTTAAAGCAGTGGAGTCTTATCGTTCTTTAGTGAACGATTTTGGCCGGGACTGAAGACAATGAGTTAAGGTGTCCCTGTTGTTATTTCGGGCGCACTAGTCTATGACAAACTTTGTCTCATAACTTTTCCGGCTCTAAAGCGATGCTTTTAAAACTTTGCGAAAACTTACAGCTATTATCTAGCAATAATATGATAGAATTCGATTTTAATGGGCAAAAATATATTAAGTGATAATCGGGCTCAAATGAACACCACTTTTTGAACAAAATCGCACCCTGTGAAAAATTTTGCTGTTATATTTGTGTTTAATTTCTGGAATCAGCTTACATTGACTTAATACATACCCTTACCAAGTTTCAGCAAAATCGTTGGAGCAGAAATGCAGAAGAATTAACTCCATCAAAATTTAGCCCTAAAATTTTCTTAAAATTTTAAATACTTCATGCCCTTTGACTATTATTCTACGAACCCAAATTTCTGGGAGAAGCCTTCCCAATGCTTGCTAAATTTGAATTATAAGCCGATTGCAAATCAAGCGAACCGTTAAAAAGTATTCACTAGTTCTGTAAATATCATAAAATGCTCCAAAACCTGCTCAAATCTCCAATGCTGCGTTTTCCATCATTTTTCGAAAATTATCCTGCAGTTTGGTGTCAAACTCCTTCCACATGAATTTCAAGGTACTGCAATACTTTTACATCGATCGTTTTTTGCTTAGAAGGGCTTGCAATTGTAGAAATAGTTGTTTTTATAAGCTGCCTCGCATCTGAGCTCAGGCGAAACTGAGAAGCAGTTTGTTTTCAGAGTTTTGTTTATGAATACGAAATGAGCACGTGTGGAATTTATTTTAAGAATTCGCACCTTCATAAGGGGGGCGAACGAAATATGCGCGCTAGTTACTCCAGGAGGGGAGGGAGCATGTAACTAAGGTGCGAATTCTTAGAATAATTCCACACGTGCTCATTTCGTATTCATAAACAAAACTCTGAAAACTGCTTGTCAGCTTCGCCTGAGCTCAGATGCGGAGTAGCTTATAATCCCAACAACTATTCCTCCAATTGCAAGCCCTTCTAAGCAAAAAACAATCGATGTAAAAGTATTGCAGTACCTTAAAAATTCATGTGGCAGAGTTTGACACCGAACTGCAGGATAATTTTCGAAAAATGGCGGAAAACGCAGCATTGGAGATTTGAGCAGGTTTTGGAGCATTTTATGATATTTACAGAACTAGTGAATACTTTTTAACAGTTCGGACGATTTGCAATCGCCTTATTATTTAGATTTAGCAAGCATTGGGAAGGCTTCTCCCAGAAATTTGGGTTCGTAGATTGTTTTATCAAAGAGCACGAAGTATTTAAAATTTTAAGAGAATTTTATCGCTAAATTTTGATGGCGTTAATTCTTTCGCATTTCTGCTCCAACGATTTTGCTGAAACTTGGTAAGGGTATGTATTAAGTCAATGTAAGCTGGGTGCGATTTTGTTCAAAAAGTGGGGTTCATTTAAGCCCGATTATCACTAAATATATTTTTTCCCATGAAAATCGAATTTTATCATATTATTGCTAAATAATAGCTGTACGTTATCGCAAAGTTTTAGAAGCATCGCTTTAGAGCCGGAAAAGTTATGAGACAAAGTTTGTCATGGACGAGTGCGCCCGAAATAACAACGGAGCCACCTTAAACTACAGCGTTTGCAAACTCTGACAGCCGTAAGGTTTATCTCCGATATTTTCAAGACCATTTGAGATTAGCATATGTCGCTTTCAGTAGCTGTTCGTTTATCCTTTAGACACATTTTGGTGAAGTTTGGCGACAACCGTTTTCTATGGTAACGAAAAATGACGTCATAAGTAACATGTGGTCAACCCATTTTTAAAGAAAAATGCGTGTTTTTCACCTTTTTTTCAGCGAAAAAACATGTAAAATGCCTCCAAAAGCATCAAAATGTTTAAATGCATGTTATTTTGCAACTCCAGCAAACAATATTTGCAATTTTCGCATTTTCCTGATAAATTTGAATTTTTAGTAAAATCCAAGATGGCGGCCATATTGGCGGCCATTTTGGATGACTTCACGGACCCCCAGCAGTGCCACAACCCATAATATTTACCTTATCTTGTAGAGCACATCGTGGACTATCTATTAGATGTAAAATATTTCTGAAATTTTGCAACATTGCAAAAACCCAAGCTCGGGGCGGTGGGGTTGCAACAACCGCCCCCCCCCCTCCTCCTTGTACCACGGTTGGGGTATACGTTTGCGTGTACATCCGAAGGATCCACAAGTTAACAATGCAATTAACTCAATTCCAGATCACAAGAGCACCTCTAAGACTCACATTATAAAGAACATAGTTTAAAATAGATTTATAAAAACAAGATCTACTACATAAAATGGTTTGGTGTGATGAAGAAACCGTGTTACCAAACCGACCCATCCTGGAAGTTGGTGACTACGCTCTAGCTAACGTGGACGTAGGTCTCCAAGCATCTTTGTGAAATGAATGTCAAAAATGATTCTCAACACATTAAAAAAAAAACAGCTATCTTTTCGTGCGTTCAAATTCAACATGACTGTGACTTTCGAACTGTGAGCTTTGGCGTACAAAGACTGAGAGGCTGTACAATGTTGAAAGGGGTCCGTCGACTTTGAACTGTGGGTAAAGTGCGTATGCACTGGAAATGCGGAAAACGTTTAGCTGGGAGTGTGGAAACGCCCCGGTTGTAAAGCGCAAATAGCTATTTGTTAAAGAGAATGTATCACGCAATGCGCATACTCGCACAAATATTTCCGTTTTACCAATTCGAGGAACGGACACAAGGAATCGCTTTCAAATAACATAACAATTTACGCAACAATCCAACTATAAAATCACGTTAGCACTCGTAATGCTATTCATTTCAATCGCCGTTCGAAATGAAGCCATCTGTACTGTATTTGTACAAATTGTTGTTTTAATCCGCGACTTCACGTGCGAGTTTTTGCTCGCAGAGGTGATGCCATTTTTCGAAAAATTGTTGCGTCAGCACACGATAAAAATCGCACGTGTAGCCACCCATGGACATGTGACGCGACAGCTGAAAAAAATCGTAGAAAAAAGTCGCAGAGTTAAACATTTCATGACAAAATCGCGGACATTGTCGCTCGTCAAGCCATCCTGCAACTTTGTTCTTGCACTTGCGACGCGACTAAAAGGCATCTGGCCAATAAGAGTTAAACACTAAAAAGTGGCTCGGGTTTAATTTTCACCCCAGTCTTTAGAATATTTAATGACTTTAGCCAAGCTATGAAAATATTTGTCTTAGCCTGACACAGCGTGATGCGGTCCCTTCATTGATGTGACTTCCTCGACATTTGTCGTCAGTGTCCCAGCATTATACTGTTTCCACTGAGCCAGGGTTGTTTTCCTTGATTTCGGCTTTTGTCACAGATGTTTACTCAAAAGTTATTGTCCATATATATTTCATTATCAACGGCTGAAACAGCTAAAACTATTTTTTTTTTAATAATAATAAAAATAAGCAATAACCACGATTTGGCGCAAAAAAATACACGGATATTTCCCTACGGTTATTTTCTGTCTCGAGGAACGAACAATTTTCACAAGGTCTTCCTTTTTGGCCTCTCTTTGTTGGTGTTTAAACATACTTCTTAAGTTTGTTCAAACGAATTAGTCCTATCCAATTTAGCAATATATTTGAGACGAAACTGAGAAATGTCACTCACCAGTTTTGGCTAAGTCACGTGATGTTTCTGGACCAATCGCGAGCAAATGAAAAAAATTATATATGTATGTATGTAGGTGATGTCATGCGAATGCTTTTTGTAAATAACAAATAAATAAACTGTTTGTCTTGTTAGTATATTGCGGCATCACACGGGGTGACGACAGGCGCTTTTTAAGAAAATTATGCGACGATCCAGTGGAGCGATGGAGAACAAAAAGTACGAAAGTGTATAAAAAACAAGAGTGCAAAAGTCCTTTTGGCGTTTATTATCTGAAGATTCCTGTGGATAGCAACCTGGAGTGCATCGACGCTTTAAACAAAGAAACCAACTGTAAAGATCTTGACGTGAGTTTAATGTTTACGTAAACGCCCTGCCACACTATTGCGTATTCCCTTGAAAATACAGCGTATGACCAGCGTACCTGACTTATGAGTAACGTTCCTCTGGCGTAACTCTTGCGTATTCAGCGTATGCCTAGCGTATGTTTAGCGTATAAACCAAACGTCCGAATACGCACAAAATTTTTAAGCATGCTTAAAAAAAAATTTCTGCCTCGCCGTATGCCAGCGTATGCCACCGTAAACGACCCTGCTTGAAACGTATACAACCTATGCCTAACGTACTCCTAGCGTATGTCAGCGTATACCAGCGTATGAGTGATATTTTTCATACGCTGGCATACGCTAGTACCATACGCAATAGTGTGACAGGGCCATAATCGATTTGTGCAGCGATTGCAGGGGGCTTTGAAATTGCTCGTCCTGTTTATTAAATCAACTCTGACCTCATCTACGTTTTTTAAAATTATATTCCTTCTTCTTGATTATTATGTTACAGCTGAAAAAGTTCTCTAACATGAACGTTTTTGCATATGTCTTGTACTGGAGCGACCATTACCCCACCGGACCAAATGACCGCATGTGCAAGAAGACGAAGGATCAAGCAGCTTTCAACCAACAGTAATCCACTATCGGCCCGGATGACGACTGACGTGGACTGTTCGATTAACGATTCCTGATAAAAACTAATAAAAACTAGTTAATTAATTACTTTTAATTGCATTCGTCATTCGCTGATGTATAACACCGATCGAATACAGCTATTTCGGGAAAGGTTGTATAATGTATAAGCATAGAAACTTACCCGACAAAGCCTTTGGGTAATGCGGCAAGTTTATCGTTACTTGTGTTTCAGCGCGATCGAAACCATTGACACAGGTCTGTGCGTTTTAAGAAAAAAAGACAACTTACAAAAGTAAATATGGAGCTTCTAAGTTTATGAATACTCACATCAACTCACCATATCCTAGATTAGCCTACTGCATTTCCAGATAAGCTTCTATATGACAAACTTCCTCGAAATAGCTGTATATCATATGGCATGGAATGTTTGTGGGTCCGGTTTACTTTTACCCTGTTTCAGGTTCTCAGATAGTAGGGGCGAACTAAAAATGTTGAAGCGCGTGAAGGAAAATCGAGTGCGGCGGGAGATGAAGGGACGGGGCTGGGGAGAGGGAGGTGGAAGGAGAACCTGTGAGACCTTTTCTTTTACTGACCCTCTTCTGCCCACTTTCGTCTCTTGCTGAGGTAATTGGATTTTTCGCTGCCGAGATGTCCATCTGTCAATTTACTGAAATATTTCTTGAATTTCTCGCGTGAACAAGTGACGAATGTTATGTCTTCCTGCACTCTAAAAAAACTTTCTTTGAATCTCGATGTCCCCCTTCAAAGTGCTGCAGATTTTGTAACGACAACTTTACATGTACCGGAAAAAAGATTCCACGCGTTTAGTGTGACAAAAAAACAAAGAATTAATGGCTTTAACTGGGGTCTATAGTTTGGTGTTGGCCGATGTTGTTGCTTCACTTGGATGCCAAGCAACTTTCCAATGTTAGGCTTGCAAGACTTTTACTTTATGTTTTTAATGACATTTGCTTGTTCTACACGTTTTGAACGGACAGTCTGTTATGGGTGATTCTAATTGGACTGACTAAACGTTTCAAAAGCCGCCTGCAACGGACTAAAAAAGAGGTCAAGTCTGTCTGTATGTTGTACACAAAACTGTCCGCAGTCTGTCAAAAGTGCCAAAATTGCCATCGAGCTCCACCAACTAAAAAGCGAATCGAATGAATGCTAAAATCATAGCGTTGACTGAGACAAATTTTAATTTCTACAAGTTGAATAGCTTTCGTTTTAAGCTACAACTCTCTCTGCTAAGCTTGAATCTATAAAGTTAAAATTCTGCAACGACCGGAAACCTAATTAAAATAGCTGGGCCCCGAGTGACAAAAATTCACTTGCAACAAATCATTTCAAATACTGTCATTCCAGAGAGAAAAGCTAGAAAATTTTAAACCTAGCTTTTCACATAAAAATCAACATGCCAATAATAGCGAAAACAAAACAGCAAGCGCTAGGCAAAAAAATACGCTTAAAGAGGTCAAAATATATAAAACAATATACGAGAAAACATCACGGAAGCCACGACAGACAGGCTTGGCGTCTTGCACGCAGCATTTTAAAACTTATTCAGTCAACACCAAAATCCTCCGCAACAGAATAAAACTCTCATACCCAGGGTACGTGCAGGCTTACCAACCCCATTTTACACTATTATTGTGCTGATTTAAAAGCAACCTTTTTCAGTCGCGGAAAGAGCCGAAATTCCGGAGGCGTACTTGTAAAATACCACATAACTTGGATTTCTCGAGACTGCGCGCGTAAACCGTGGTCGCCGCAATGCTTATTGACATGAATAACGCATATCACCCGATTTGCGGGTGTTGACAATTACTGTCAATATTGACCAATCAGATGGTATATCAAGAGCTGGTACACCAAAGCTGGTATACCTGCAATACCGGTCCATTAAAGAAAGTCTTACAGGCTCTCCTTCCGCTCCATGCTTCTTCAGTTAATAATTATGCGAAGCACACATTTCATGTTACATGGTTGTATAATCACCCATCATGCGATTGAAATAAAAGATAAATTAAAGGCTTAAGTAAACGTCCTCCAGTCTTGATATCTGAGTATTTTCATGAACTCCGCGATTAAGCAATGGTCCCTCTGACCGCAACATTTATTTTACGTACTCCTTAATCCATGTGGAGGCGCGGTGGTCTGATGGTTAGCACGTCGGACTTTGGACTTGAAGGTCGGTGGTTCGAGTCTGGGAGGGAGGGGTGGGGGGAGGGGTGGGGGGAGGGGGGGGAGGGGTGGGGGGAGGGGGGGGAGGGGAGGGGTGGGGGAGGGGAGGGGGGAGGGGAGGGGAGGGGGTGGTTGGGTAACCTTGCGATGGACCAGCATCCCAGCCATGGGGGAGTAGTAATTCTGTCAGTCCCATGCTACAGAAACCGGGTAAATCTCTGGCAGTTGTGAGTCATTAGGCTTGTGAATACTCTCCTAACTCCTTTTATCCTGCATTATTGAAATTTCCTTGTGTGAATCTAAAATTATTTTGGCGAAGGAAGAATCGTTCCAATTAGTTGCAGTGATCTGAAGGTGTCTGCTATTAAAGTGCATATAAGCCTTTTTATTTTTATTTTTATTTTTAGTAATATATTATAGCATTATATTATATTGTAAATAGAACATTTTAGTTAGTAGGTAGTTAATGTTTTATTTATTTTTTATTTATTTATTTTTTTTAATATTGATTATTATGATTTTACATGATTTATTGTGTGTCCCCAATTAGTGCCATTTAGGCGCTAGAACGACCAGACACTATAATAAAGTTTATGTATGTATGTATGTATGTATGTATGTATATATGTATGTATGTATGTATGTATGTATGTATGTATATATATAAGTGAATAATTGCATCAGTGGTGAAATATTTCTTGATTTGAATGTTGCATTCAAGTGAGGTACTCAGTTTTTATTATAGCGCGATTTGTTTCCGTAGTGGCGTTTAATAACCGCTTTAAATGTTCTTATCTGCATAGACGTAAGATACACGTTTAAATCAGTCAGTCTTCGTGGCATCTTCTTTTTCGTTTTCTTTCCTTTCTCTCCTTCAATATTCCAGTTAAGAGAATGCATATCCTTGAGTAACTGATTGGCAGATAGATTCATTTCCACCATGGACTCGATATTAAAATCAGCAAACAACCCCGCGAGCGAAATATTGACTGGTTGCGACAGTATAGCGTCCTCGCCAGACTCGTACTGGTGTTCCACCCGAATGAGAGCCAAGTCACCTATTGTCTCCAGCGTTAGCAGGTGCACATTGGGAGGGAGCTCACGGTTAAGACCACTGTGCAGTGAGTTATACTGGCTCGTCCACTTGTTGAAAGGGAGGCTGTAGGGTGCGAAGGCGAGCACGGGCTCTAGCAGTAGCAGTTCTCCGAGTTCACGATGCACAGCAGCAGACGACTGTGGCGATGCTAAAGCAAGGTACAGTTTCCCACGGACAATCAAACCTTTACCCTGGAGTCCCGGCTCGTTCAGTGGCTCTTTTACGCCCTTACCGTCATCTACAAGCAGACGTCTGTGAAGCATGATCTCCATGGATCCCTCCCTGAGGCTGGCGCCACCAAGAGACCGGTCAGTCAGGACTGTCAACTGTCTAGCGGCGTCCTTTATGTACATTCGACTGTTTACTGGGTAATAGTTACCAGCCACTGGCTCTTTATTGTCCAGTTTCCAGGTTGGTCGAAAATTGAACTTGCGTTGTTGCATTTCTCTTCCATTCGCATCAGTGAAGAAGAGCAGATTAGATTTAATATCAGTGTCAAATCGAGTGATCACCTCCTTGCCCGTGCTGTCATTGATGGGAATAGGGCCAACAGTGTACTCAATCTCTGCATGCCTCTGACCTTTATAGAGCCTGGTCACCTGACTGATAAATGGAGTAATTACCTGACGCACTTCCTGCACCAGGGGGCCTTTGAAGAGCTCTGTCTTGTAGCGCTGGGAGGTCAGAATTGGTTCGTTTTCATTGGGTCTAAAGACGTAAGCGCCGGAAACCTGTATACTTTCTTCATTTCCAACGCTGGAAGTGTACCAATAAAATGCTTGGTTTAAGGCGATGGTTATTTTGGAAATCTTATCTGTCATGCTTCTCAAATGACCATTGTCAGACGCGAAGCGAAGTTTGACGAATTCATTCTCGATATATATGTCGTTGGTATCTTTGTTAATCTTCGATGGAGCTTTAGACAATTCATTTAGTCGAGGCGACTTGTTTGAATTGATGAAATAAGTGGCAAAGCCGAGTGCTGGAACTTTGGCATCGAAAACAATTTCAAAAGAAGACGAACTCTTTTGATCCTGATCTTCTCGTAGCCGTTTTGTAGCATCAGAGATTGGCAGTATTTGACTTTTTACTGAAGCACCATGAGGCCCATAAACAGCCAATGTGTTGCTCGATAGCGGGATTCGAATAACAGCAGTTATGCTTCGTGCAATAGGATTATACACCGTTACAGTGAATGACTTGCTATGCTCTGATACCTGACATACGCTTATATTCAAGGAGTCGCAGAATTTTATATCAGGAGTTTGGGTCTCAGCGGTTTTCAGTGTAACTTTTCCGAGAACATCAGCAATCAAAACCTACAAACATAAAACAAAAAACGCATGTTATTTTTCCGTAAAAAGAAATCTACACAAGTCTGGTAAACGCCTGTGATTGGCCTTACAGCGGTTACCATTAAAACGCGATCCATCGCCTTTTATTCTAGAAGGTCAAACTTAAGATTGGTAGACGTCAAACGAAGGAAAGCCGTAAACATTTCAGTTTGTTTAATTTCGACTGGATTTCGAACAATTTTAGCAAAAAAAAAATGGTAAAAAAATTAAAACATCTAAATCGGAAGTCAGTTACAGTCTTAAAGAAAATTATTTTTTATTCAACATGATAAAAAGTTGGCGTTGCGACAGCGGCGGTTTATGAGCACAGTGATCCACTTAGTGTTTTTCTTTGATTGACATCCACCAAGACTTAACTTAGTGTATCCGCCTCGTTTGAATGCGGTGGGTTGCGTGTTATTGGTGATCGTTGTAATAAAACTTAGTCGAACTTAAAGAGACAATGTCCCGGATTATATAGCGTATTTTATCCCCGGGGGTGAGAGGGGGGGGGGGGGGGGGGGGGGTACTCAATAAAGGTTTGTTCCGGGATGCTCCGTCCCAAGGTCCAAATCCTTGCCAGTTTCATATACCGTTTTGGACAGAAAAGGTACCCCTTCCACTGATACCTTCAATGAAAATGGTATCCCTTTCATATATCTTTCACTGAAAATGCTACTTCTTTCATATACCTTTACGTGCGTCTGATTGATATATTTTGAAAGGCCCTTTTCATAATATTTAAATGGCAGTTTTCCCTAGCCATTTTTATACTTCAACTCGTGTTTTCCCTACCTTTCCTATACTTCGTGAAATCCCTACCCTTTCATATACTTAAACTACTTAAATATCTATACTTTCATATACTTCCAGTTTAAAAAAAGTACCCCTTTCGGGCGGAGCATCCCCGTATAGCCCATTTTAGGGAGTACCCCCCCCCCCCCGGTTTTTATTATTGGTAGGATCTTACTGTAAGCAGTAAACGAATATTAGTTATGTTTTCAATCGTTAAGCGGCTTAACAAAAAGAGCTCAAGGATTCTTAAGGGAGGAACTCGAAACCGCAAAGAGTACTATACGGTTTTGAAAAATAGTTTCGTGAAACTTTGTCTGTGCAAATGCTTCCTTACACCACTCTACCTGACATTCTTTAGCACCGATGGCAAGCCTCTTGGCATAATCATTAGTCACATATTGTTTGGATGTACCACTAACAGCATCATGGTGTTGGGCCATGCCCATTGCTCGGCGCAGAGTATCAGACGTTGGTCCATTTTTGCCCGCCTTTGGGCGGTATATTAACTCCAGTTGCTTACATACCTGAAAACAATAAACACTTCAATATAATACAATATAATGCAGCAATACGCTTTAAATATTTCGCAGAAAGTGCCTATAAAATACTTGGTACCAGAGCATTCTAACATAACCAAGACATGTTCTAACCTAAATAATTCCCCTTCTTTGTCAGGTTTTACAGAAAATAGATCCTTTGACGTTACCAATTCAAGCAACAACTCTTAAGAAGCAGTTTCCTATAATGTCCTTTTATACGTTTCGTTTGAGTCATTACCGTATGCGGTTATTGTATCGATGATATATTTTGCAGACGCGGTATAAACAGTACACAAGTTAGCATTGTTCTTAGTACGGTCATGCTTATCTTCTCATTACTATAAGATCGATTTGCAAAGTGAAAGCAGCCACTCTGCAGCCTGTGCTCTCTTCCTTATTTTTCTGAGTAATTGCCAGCTTCACCCCACCCTTTCGTATGCCGAGAAAATTCCAGGCGATCGGTGATTTTGCTGTTTCCCGACCGTCCCAGATTTTGCCGATATGTCAGGAAAATCACCGATCATCGCAGAAATCTGGGACGCGTCGGTAAAGTAGAAACGTTCCCGATTTTTCTGATTTGTGACCGACCATCCCCGATCGTCGAGATATTTTCGACTACGTGTTTCCATAAGTCGGCAAAATTTGGGTCAGTCATTAAACAAATTAAAGGGAGGAGGAGGAACAAATAAAAGACCTGAAGTAAATTGTTGTTGTATCTGACATATTTTTTTAATGCTGGCCGGCTAGAAAAATAGCCAGTCCAGTAAGAGTTTGGGCACTCGGCATAAGGAAAGAAGTCGTCAGTCTTCAATTGCCATGTCTGATTAGCTTTCTGAATGGCATCTAAATAAACAGTTGGTGTGGAGTAGAAAGCATTCACACGACCATCCTGCAAAAAAAGTACAAAATGCTAGCATTACTGAATATATATAAACGTTGTGATAAGTAAAACAAGATATTCCTTCAATCAACCTGGTGCTTATTTCAGGATACGTGAAGCGAACTGCGACTCAACAAGGATTATTGTAGTAAAGATAAGAATATGTAATACATTGGTTACCAATAACATGCGACCCTCTGCCTTTCAAAGAAGCGGATCAAGTTGAGTTTACGTGGACGTCAATCGTAGAAAGGCCGTTAAAATTATTTTTGAATTCTGACTGGATTTCAAGCAAACAGAGCTAAAAGACCGGCAATTCTACCAGATTAGAGAAGGTGAAACTTTATCACAATTTATTTCCATGCCAATATAAACAAGACAACCCGCCGTTTGCAGAAACGCACGTGATAATCTGGTAACTCAGTGCTGCATGAACAATAGGCGGATCGTCAAGCCGCTACACACAGCGCAAAATGCCGTTGCCAAAAAACTAGATTCATACTCGTGTCCCTCCTCAACGGATCCATGGAAGTGAGAAGTTTGAATTTTCTGGCTGTATTTATCATATTTACGAGGTCATGACTGCGGTTTTGGAGCTAAATATGAGATGGATAAGAAGGAACGCCCTCGTTCGTCACTCAAGCGAAGTTTTGGAGCAATTGGGATTGGATTGGGATTGGAGGTAATTGTGGCGCTTTTCTCAGGAGTAACTTTGAAATCCGAGTTCTCTTTAAATCATTTAGGTGAAGTAAATCCGGAAAAACCAAACTCGCTAAAATGCCGTGTAGAAGCCACAAAGCCTCCAAGAAGCAACATGTAAACATTACTTAATAAGGTATGATCACTTTAATGGCTGTTTCTCTATAATTTTTATATTTTCCCATACAAATCCTTATATTTTTGTTCTTGAGGATTCCTGTTGTCAGCCTGGGTTCCCTGTGATTTTACAAAACGAACTTAACAAGCATGTCGTTCAGTTCAGATAATTGTTTCGCTTCGCAACTGCTTCGGGTGGTTGAATATATATTTGTTTTCGAAAGAAAATCAACTGACAAGCAAAAATTCGGCAAATAACCGGAAACGCGCTTCATATATCCGAAAAATTGAGGTATTATGCTTAACAAATTGTCTAAGATGTGTTGATGTGCTTTTTTTAGGAACAGGTTGCAGGTCACGGGTCACTTAGCACAGAAAAACGTCAATTACAAAAACTGACAAATTCTTACAAAGCTTCTCCACCTTCTACACAAATAAGATGTCTAAGATGTGTTGATGTGCTTTTTTTAGGAACAGGTTGCAGGTCACGGGTCACTTAGCACAGAAAAACGTCAATTACAAAAACTGACAAATTCTTACAAAGCTTCTCCACCTTCTACACAAATAAAAATAGACTCCCTTTAGGCAGAATGTGTCTACTGCACGCTGTTCAATTTTTGGATGTAAAGTTAATTAAACCTTTCTTCGTTGGAAATGATGGCTTCTACGCATTAAAGGCCAACTCTACTAAGTCACCTAATGGCTAGCAATGATAAATGTGTACTTACAACCCACGAGGCTGCCATTATCTTCTTATTTGAAATTATTTAGCCAATTTTTCATCACTTTCAAGTTTCGGAGCTTTTAAAATTTTTTTGTCAGTAGCGGCTTTTAGCAGGAATATGTATATTTTGTAAAGTTACGCACCGACGGGTGATAGGTTGTGACAAATGTCTTTTGCTGCATGCGACCAGCGGTTGATTGAACTGAATGAATATCCTCTTTTGATGTTACCGATATAAACTTGGGTCTTTTAATGGGGTTGGGGGGGGGGGGGGGGGGGGGGGGGGGGGGGGGGAGAGGGTCAAATTTAAAATTTTAAAATCTCGCGGCCGGGTTGTTATTTCTACCTCATTCAAACCTTGAGTAATGTGAGAGAATCCTTCCTTCCAAATATAAAAAAAGAGTATCTTACAGGTTGACCATTTAAATGGAAACTGACCTGTTTAATTTCCTTTACACCGTATTTTTTTTTAATTCGGCAAAGCGAACCTTTTTTTTAATTTCATTTTGGCAGCTAAATGGAATGGCGTCAGTCAAAACAAAGAATCTGTACTCACATTGTTTACATATTTAATCAATTTGTCCAAATTTGTGTACCATGAGTCGGCATCCATAAACATGAAGTCTCCACCCATTGTCAACATGATGTGGTTTGTTTTGTAATGCGCGGCTTGTTTGCATGTTTCGTCTACAAATCTGTCCACTGTTTCTTTAGCATTGTTATCAGAGATTGGGTTAAAAGCACAAAACCGATCATAGCAAAATCCTTCTGGTGCAAAGTATGTATTGTAAAGCACGCCAGTGAAAATATCCGAATCTTGTCCAAGATTTCCGCTTCCTCTCCACACCAGTTCCATTCTTTTCTGAGCCAGGCGAAGCTTTTTGTCTGCGTAATCGATACGGCCGATGAAAAATCCATCAAACGACATTTGAGCGAAGATTGTTGCTTGTTCGGATGAGTGACCAAACGGGTCGATATGCCAAGCTATACGTGGCCTGGCATTCGATCCAAATGTCTCTTGTATAAAGTGGAGTCCATAAGTCATTTGATCAATAATCCCATTGTAATGAGTGGTGGCTTCGTCGTTCATACACAATCCGCCGTTAACGAACTCCAATCGTTTCTCGTGAACAAGTTTCCTCACCTCCTCTTGTTTGGTCATGCTTTGTTCATTCCACCATCGCTCGAAGAACGCGATTTCCACGAAAATAAACCGCCTTGAAGGATCCGCACTCAACTGGCGAATAACAGAGTCTAAAATCTTTTTCACACCGGCGAGAAAATCGGGAGTTCCATTATAATACTGATCCACAGTTTTCACCCATCCTAAATCATCGTGAGTGTGTGGTACAAGGTGGATTTGAAGTTTATCCCCGTTCTCTACTGTTCCGTCAAAGTTGCACTGAAAAGCTGAGCAACGAGAAAAAAGCACCGCAGCAAATATGAAAGGAAACATTTTTATCAGTGTGAACGTTTTCCTTCAAATTTAAAAATTTTAAATTTTAAATAGTCACGACAGGTATTTTTACAAGTTCTAACATTTACCACCAACCAATCGTGTCGCGCATGCCAAATTGCCATGAAATTTAATCTATAGGACAATAGGATGATAATTCAGGTCAATAGGCATCCTGTAGAAGGCGGGGATTGTCAAGTGGAAGGTTGAAGTTTAGTGATTTCGAGCTTAACCCTTAAACTACCAGGAGTGCCAAAAGTTAATATTCAAGAAAAATCCAAAATTTAATTTTGTAAAATTTTCAAAAACAAATGGTACCATGCAAACGTCCTGCTGAAGAACATTCACTTGAATGGTCCCAACATAGGATTTTATTGACTCAAAAGTAAGAACTAAATTACATGTCTCCATAATTGACCCTCGAAGTGAAAGCGTTAAAATAACAGGTCACCATTCAACACAACATTAAAATCAAATGAATATTCCTTCTCTAAAATAGTTTTACATTCATATTCTGGTGTAAAGGGACAAAAATACCACTGTTATATCGCGCCCATGTATGGAAATATAGTCAGACGTTGAACAATTCAAGTGGTTTAAATTATATTTATTTCAAATAATAGCTAATTATACAATCGTTTTGCATGGAATTTGCGCAAATTTAAAAACCCGTACAGCATCTAAGTACATGTATTTGCATCATCATCTATCGTCTTTCTCCTTGTGGAAAATAGGGCTATCAATCCTCCTCCTCCTCCAAGTTGTTCTGCCTCTGGCTGCAGTTACTGCTTCTCTTTAGGTTCCAAACTCTAGCTGTGTCCTTTCTTTATCAATGGTTCTCTGTCACGTTTTTGACTCGTACTCATCATGCTACCATTTTACGTGTATTTTACGAATGTTTTATTCTGATAAACTTTAAAGCAGGTGTATATGTTGCAGGTAAAATCCGGTCTCAGGTTAGATCAGTACTCAATCTAGGTAAATGTGTACCCAGTATATTCAATCTAGATAAGCTTACCCTAACCCCAGCACAAAGCTGCTTACCTTAGCTTATACTGGGTACACATTTAACCTGAGTCAACCTAAGAACGAATTTTACCTCTAAAATATATGCGTACATTTTATTTTTGGCCTTTATGGGATTTAATTTTTGTGATTTAGAAAGATTGTTATTTTCTAATAACATATGTTATTGTTAGAATTCATACGCGAATACATTGGAGCCTTGTCTGCTTTTGGACATCTCCATTAAGGGGACACTTCTCCTGCTCCCGGCCGGCAACACACTCATACAATCGTTGTAATTGAACGGTATTGGTTACCGACCAATGTATGTATAATACGTAGACAGTTACGGTACGGTTAATCATTAGCCAGCGTAGCACGCGTTCGCGCGAGGTCACAGGATTATATCACCTCTATTAAAGAGGCACATCTCATGGAGACCTTTATCTTGCTCCTGGCTGGCAGAACACAAACGCGAAAGGTCACGGGTTCGATTCTTGTTAAAAAGCCCTGATTTTTGTTCAGGCTTTTTCGGGCTTGGACACAGTAGCTTAAAGGCCTCACTTGACTATACTTACTTCATTTACGATGCTACTGAGACAACAAATGTTTACTGAACTTAGGCTCGGGCCCAGTCTACTTCGTTTCACATTAGACCTGCTCCCAACATGTGGCTTTGATAGCTCAGTTGGTAGAGTATCGCACAGGTAACGCGAAGGTCACGGGTTCGATTCCTGTTGAAAAGCCCTGATTTTTTTCAGGCTTTTTCGGAATTGGACATAGTAGCTTAAAGGCCTCACTTGACTATACTGAGTAATATAATCGTTGTAATTATTACCACTATTGAAGGTACATGTACGCCTCTATTATGGGGGGCTTTTCCTGTCCAGATGGTGTCCCCTTAATAGAGGTTTCTCTGTATTGGTTATTTCAAGCGACTCATCCAAGTACTACTAGTCGTTTCCATATTAAGTCATATACAGTGGAACATTCATTTTAAGGAGACACCATTAGGAGAAGCGTCCCCTTAATAGAGGGGTCCCTGTAATGGAGGTGATAATTAGAAAGATTATATGCGCGTTATGCCGGCCGGGACCAGGTAAAGTGCCCTTAATTAATAGAGGTGATAATTGCAAAGATTATATGAGCGTTTTACCGGCCAGGATCAGGAGAAGTGTCCCGTTAATAGAAATGTCTCCTTATGGAGGTGTTCCAAAGGTTCCACTGTATTGTCATAATTTAGACTTGTATTAGTGCAATTGTATGAGTACGGTGAAATGGTGAACAGTTTCGCGAGCTCGAAGAGTCACTCTATATGTTGGATCTAACTATGCCTGTCCGTGCGAAAATCTGCATTCCTTAAAATTACCGAAATTAAAAACCACAAATATTCCATGCTACAATGATTTGTACGGCATTTACACCCGTAGGGTTACTCAGCTATAATAGTGACGCGGATGTGCTTGTTTTCCAAACAACCTGCTTATCCATCCTGCTTTGCGGTTGCGAAAGCTGGATACTGACACAGGCTAGAAGACAGATTAAACAGCTTCGCCACAAGTTGCTATCGAGTAATGCTTGGTATCAAGAGATCAGATTTCATCCGGAATGAATAGGTTTTGAGCCAGGTCCACCAGACGCCTCTAGTCAAAGAAATTCATCACCGCCAGCTAAAATTTGTCGGTAACATCCTGAGGAGACCGAACTGATGAGCCAATTAATAAATATGCCGGCTTATTTCAACCTCGGCATGGAAAGCGCAAACCCGGCAGGCCGAAAAGAATGTTCCACCAATACATCGCTAAGGTGATAAACAGTGAGCATCCACCGCTTCCACATGAAATCAAAAGGGCTGATTGAGATAGAAAGCGATGGCGAAAGATCGTGGCCGACTGGCTTGCAGCCGGCCGGCTGAGTGAGTGAGTGAGTGTGAGTGTGTGTGCGAATGAGTCCAACTTGTTAGAGCCCAAAAATACCTTATTAGCCTAAAACCAGACCCCCCCAAAAAGTCCAACGGCTCTGAAGGTAATCCCCGGAAGGACCCCTTTACTCTGTACAGAAACATTACGACTTTTTTCCAACCCCCAAACAAAGTCCTCACCAGAATATTTACCCAACAAAGTCACTGCCAAACACAGATCCTCAAAAAGGGCTTTCGCATCCCTCCGTCACTATTATACCCGAGTATCCCCTGGGGTATTTATACATGATCCCCTGGGGCATTTATGCATCAGCGAATTAAAATAGGCAGATCAATAAACGATGGAAATCAACGTGTCGGTTTATGTCGCACATCAGGGCGTCACTTTTCGATGTCTTCGAAAATGAGCACTTTCGAAATCCTTTTGCACATTGCACACGGGGTCGTCTGGAGTCTTGGGGTACCTCCTTGACCAGTAAATGTAGTACACCCACACGTTCATATTAGTGAACTTTGTAAGCTGAAAATAAATAAGCAGCGGAAGTTACAATGAACTCAATTTAAAGAAAGGAAAAGTAATGACAATATTAACAAATTTCTTGCTCCGAAAAAAAGGGGAGCAGGCTTATCAGAGAGAAGGAGGCTTATTTGAGAAGGGGTTATAATGGGACACTGTCCCGTCGAAGTAACATGTTATATCGCCAAATGCCACCAAATATGCAACTAAATTGTTTAAAATAATCCTATAGAGCAAAACATAAGCAGTAGTTTGGAGAAAAAGTGCAGGATTACAAAAATGGATCGTTAGTTAATATAATTTTGCTCTCATTACTTCTGGCGATTTTCTCTTCCTATTGCAATATAATAAACCTCGCCATAATCATGAAAATACGATATATCAACCGGGACAGTGTCCCTTTAATATGGTTAGCACAAAAAACATGTCATCTTATGTATATGTCAATGTTGGTAGTGAAAACCAAGCATACAAGTAATCACATAAATAAACCAGACGAATAACGTAGTGTTGAAGTGTACAACATGTTTAACGTACATCAAGGTCTTTGCAGTTGGTATCTCGCATCTTGGTATCCGTACACGGCAGCATTTTGTTGACAGGTATCTGGAGCTCGTAAAAACCAGAAGGGCTTGTGCATTCGTCCTTTCCCAACATTATACTGCTAAGTGAGGGACCGTTTAATGGGTGGCTACACATTGGTTCCAGGCGAGTATCTTCTTTTTCAACGCAGAAATGAGACTCTGAAATGAGATTTCGAGTTTTTCATGGCCACGTAAGCTAACAACAATACAAAAATCGCCCAGGCTCAAGGATGAAGGATGAAGCAACCCTATTGCAACTTGAGATAAATGTGAGTCCACCACCTTTCACCCAGCTGTAGTTGTAATTTATAAATACTTTTCCTTACATTTCCTCAAGGTGATTCCATCGAAAAAAAGTTATAATGAAATCTTTGCACAGTTATTTATTACAGCTAGTAAATAAAAAAGTTATAATAAAAATAGGGGTTCATCATTCCCGTTTTCGCGTTATTACGCTGTAATATGAAACTAGCTTGCTAGCTTGTGACGGCAACATTTGAAATCCTAACCTTGAGCGAGAGGCAACCATTACTCCACAAAAGTTATTATTAGCAATGAAATATTAATATTTTTGTTATAATAGTCGAACAATGTCATCGTCAAAATCCTTAAAGTTACAGAAAAAGAGAAATTAACGAAATATATGCACGTTCCCAGCGAAACGCTCAAAACTAGATTTTTAAAAGTGATTTCATTTGGAAATTTTAAAATTTACTAATGCAAAATTATTTAAATTTGGATGTATAATTCTTCAAATACGTGGAATATAAGGATAGGCCACCATGCTCGTTTAGGAGAAAACAGCCACTTATATACTTAGCGAAATGAATCCTCAAAGGAAACCCTCTTGCTTCACAATGCGCGGTCACTTGTGCACGCGGAAATGACACAATATATCATGCGTAGTAGTGATGCGCGATGCAACACTAGGGGATTACCTTTAGTTAAGTATTAAAAATTACTTACCAGATTTGTTGGGATCTTCTTTGCGTTCCCGGCATTCCTTTGCATTGCTGATTTTAAATCGGTCAAATTTGAGGTCCCTGTAATTCGTTATTGGCTGGTGGAATTGCTTGATTTGGCCATCACCCGCGCGAAAATAAGCTCTGCTTAGATGGCGGACTCTGAGGCGTACCTTATCCCAGACGCTGTCAAGTTGCTTTTCAGAACCATAGAGCTCAATATACATCTGTTAAAATGATTGTTATAATTAAACTATTGCTTGCTGTATTTAAAGGTTGTAATTGTAACATAATAACCGTGATATTACCATTCTCGTCCCCAGAGCCCGCGATCCTTCTGGTCTGCGCCAGGGATCACGAACTCTGGCATGTTCCAATTTCGAGTCCGCGATTCGCGGACTTCCGGTCGTTCTGCGCAGGCTCAGAGCAAATCCAAAATGGCTGACCAAAGTAAAGTTGATTTGTTCCATGACGCTTTGAATTTTGGCCTGAACATTTTAGGTTTGGCCAATCTTCAATTGAAAGAGAAGCAATATGAAGTTTTAAAATGTCTCGTTGTTGAGAATAGAGACGTTTTGGCAATTTTGCCCACTGGATATGGCAAATCGTTAACATATCAGCTCTTGGCACCGGTGTTTGATTTCATGGCTTTTGGAGGGAAACCCACAGAGAAGAAGTCCACTGTACTTGTTATTTCGCCGCTTAATGCCCTCATTCGCGACCAAATAGTGAAGATGAGGGAAGGTGGTTTAAGTGTGTGTGTACTGAAAGGGGATCGTGTGGCCACCGAAGAAGATGACAACGATGAAGTGTCATTCGATGTTACGACAGAAATGCTGAGTTCAACTTACGACCTAATATTCGCACATCCAGAGATGTTTGTTGACAACAAGAAAGTTTCTAAATTGCTGAAGACCCCTGTATTTAAAGAAAAGGTTAAAACGATCGTGGTAGACGAAGCACATCTTGTCCTTTTTTTTTTTTTTTGGTACGATGTGAGGGATTTTTGTTGTTGTTTTGATGTAAGCTTGCTTATATAAGCTTAACTTATGTTTCACTTTAAAATGATATTTCCTGTGTTCTTCTCTAGGCGGTAACCATCCTACAAGAGAATATAAAATGCCCAATGGGAGGGGTGCATGAGTTGACTCAAAGGGGTCAATCTTTATTCCTTGCTGAGCAATGGGAGAAACCCTATGTTCCCATATTTGTACCTGATGAATTGCTATTGTTGTGTAGATAGAGAGGTGAATTGGGATAGGGTTTCTTGATTTTTGTTCAAGGGTGGTGGGTAAGAATTAATTTTGTTCCTTTCATTGGGGTGGGGGGTAGGATGTTAATTAATTTGGAGCTCCTGCTATTGTACAGTCCCTAATCTTAAAATGCAGGCTTAAAATCACAGATCATGAGATATAACTACATCAAAAGTGGACATATCTTAGCCTATGCTCAAATGTCTCCAATGTTTCCTTCCTGATAGGAGACATCTGTGTGCAGTCCACATAAATCCTTTCTTGATGTGGAATTCACTTAACCCATTCACACCTGAGGATTTTTACGTTTTTGAGTGATTTTCTTCATACACACGCCCCATAGGATTTCGTGACTTCATATTTGGAGTTACCATTGAAAGTGCTGCTGTTCTAAAACACTGAAGGCTCGAGTTTACTGGAAACGTCATTGTGACGATCTCATTTTGCTAGGTTGATTTGCAATAAAGGGTCCAATATGAATTATCTACGATTTTTGGTAAGTTCACAGCCATTTTTCATCTTTAGTAGCTGCCTGATGAGCATCATTAAGCTTGGAGGTAGTTCAGAGCCCACTTCTCAATGAAGCGAGTTAGGTGTTGTACTTCGTTTACGAATTTGGCTCATTGCTCGTTGAATTGGAAAAATGGCCGCCTGGAAACGAAGTAGCTTTGGGACTCGACTCTGGATGAATTTCTCGACCTACAGCGGCATATTTTGGAAGTTGCGACCACAGGAGAACACAACAAGCGCGAAATTTCGGCGGTGGGTCAGAGTGGCTGTGGACTTAGTATATATATGAAAATTGTGGAGGACGGAATGGACGCTGTCAAAAAAATCTGTTTATTTCCCAGCATGCAGTGCAGTGGTGATGTTGAAAATCGAGGCAAGGTGAGTATGCACTAGTATAAGAAGCTGTAGCTAGGCCCGAGCAACGAATAAGAGCAAAAAAATTCACTGCTAATCTAGGACTAGGACTGAATTTTGCTGTAAATGTTGACTTTTAGGTTTGCCACGATGATTTGAATAAAAAAAACTAAAGGCAAAAACGTGATTTTTGTTGTTTTTCTATGACGTTAAAAACGGTAATTTTTGTTATTGTCCAAATTCAAACGCTGATATTCTGCAAAAATCGCTGACTTTTTTGTGTTTATTGGGTATCTCAATTTGAAAGACTTTCTAGTCAATGCGCACAACTGCTAGTTAAGGCAATGTTCGCACGATTGAGAAAGTTACAATTTTTTAAAGCAGTGGAGTCTTGTACGGGCGGTTACGGGCGGTTCAGGTGTCTATGGGTTAATGAACATTTGAGATATACAAATGTTGATTTGTATCAAAGGAAGGAGAGAAAATAAAATGTCAAATATACCATATACCTTAGGTGTTTGTGAGGGGAAAATGGTTCTTAGCCATTCAGATATAAAAAAAACCCTGTAATTTCATAAATTATTTCCGTGTCACTGACTGGTATTTTTTGTCACTGATTTTTGAATTGCTACCACCTCAACGGGAACTGAGTTTGTAGTCAACACCCCAGGCTCTATTCAAGTAAATATGGTATTTGAATAATTCACATTTTACACCTGTTGTAACTCTGAGGATAAAGAGAATTGTGAAGGCCTGTTAACTAAGGAAGAATGTCTACAAGCTCTGAAAAGTATGAATAATGAAAAAACGCCACGCACCAATGGATTTCCTGTAGAATTTTACAAGGTTTTTTGGAATGATCTCTCAGACAACTTTTTTAACTCGTTCAACTAAGCTTATCAGAGGGGACAACTTTCAGTAAGCCAAAGACGTGGGATAATTAAACTAATACCAAAAAAAGGTGCAGAATCATACTATATTTAGGTTGGATATTGCTTATATTGTGGATTGGATATTGTTTCAATTAGTGTCTTTTTTATTATTTACTTTGTGTTAAATTATTGCAAAGGATTGTAAACAGGTGCAACACCTAACCTAACAGAGAGAAAAGTATAAAAATAAAAAGAATTATAACCATGTTTAGGGCTTATGTTTATAACAACTTGAAGTTTACCAGTATTGGATTACGCAGACCAGAATTTTAAAGGATTTCAACACTTTTTGATGGTTGCTTTTTCTCAGGAGGAGCAATTCCTGGAGGTAGTTTTCTGTTTAGCACTGACTGCTGAATTAGATTCAGCCACTACTTGTTCTGTGGGTCCAGTATACCGTATACAATATACCGTAAATCCTTGAATTAGCGCCCCCCTCAAATAAGTGTCCCCACCTTATCCTAAATTTGAAATAAGTGCCCGCCCCCTCTAGTAAGTGCCCCCTCCTCCCCTTCTGTTTATTTCTGGGCGAGTACTGAAACATATAGTGTCGGGTCATGTTTATCACTCATGTTTTTTAACAGATTTGCATGTTGATGTACTCAGTTTCAGTTTGTGAAAACGTTTGGTGAACTGAAAATACCGTAATTATGTACGAAGTGTGCCATTATTAGAACTATACAAACAACTTTGTGTATTAATACACAGGTTATGTTGTTTAAGCACAAATGTTACAAGTTAAGCCCCTTCCCCGCCTCGAATAAGCGCCCCCGCCTTATCCTAAATTTGAAATAAGCACCCCAGGCAGTTATTCGAGGATTTACGGTACTTATAGACCATTTTTATAATGGCAGGCGAGTAATTTATTCGTTTATATCTATGTTAATTAGCCCTAGTGGCCTCGTTAGCGTGTCAAAATTCAAAAGAATTTTTACTTTAAAATGAGGCCAGTGAGGCTAATTAACATACATATAACAGAATGAATAAATTGGCCGCCATTATGAAAAAGGTCTATACTTCAATTCATCACTTGATGAAATCAAGTCAGCTCAAGGAAACCAATGCCTTCTTTTCCTGTCTGAAATAATCAATGAAATAACAATTGACTTCCATATTTACATCATCTGATCTGCGGGTAACATGGCCAAACTACATATTATTAGGTCATTTATTTGAATGCCAATGAACAACAATAGTACTTTCCAATCCTATTGTGTCATGCCCCGTTCTAAAAATAGTTCCGACACATAAGCTTTAAAATTAGACTATACATGTCAAAATTGAACAGCACGTACGTGTGGGCCCTTAGTCTTCTTTTTCTCTCTTCTTGAACTTGGCGAAGAGGCGGAGGTCGGGCTGTCTTCTAACGATTTTGCTCTTTTTGATCGAATGACCGACTCTTGTTGAGTTTTCGACTGGACAACCATCTTAACAAACTCCTGAAATTTAGTGACTTTCACGTAACAAGATCTACATATTTGCGAGGGAAAACCATCGGCGCAAGTGATTTTTAACCCGCAAAACTTTTCTAAATCACTCACTATTCCTTCTTCGGTTACTTTAACTCCAAACAAATCCAACGGGTGGTTATAATATTACTGTTACACGTTCGGCAAACATAATTTTCCACCTTTGAATACCGCTTAGTCGGAGTTCTACCGTCCGCCATGTTGAATCTAAATTTCTCTTCCGGTCTTATTCTATTGTATTTGCAATAGCCAATCAGAACCGAAATCCTACCGGAAAAGGCCAGAGTTCGTGATTCCTGGCGCAGACCAGAAGGATCGCGGGCTCTGGGGACGAGAATGTGATATTACGTGTGACAAAATATATGATTACAGAACTGAACTAATTTGCAAGCTATATCTGCTTATCTAGGTTTCACCTGTCGATCAACTACAATCATTAATAAAAACACATTGTCAAATTTTTAGCAAGACTTTTATCGATATCGTATTTCTAATCTCTGATGCAACGTGAGAGTTAATGGAGCAAATAGTTTTCCACATGCTTAAGTCCTAGTAAAATATTATTGTCGTACCCTGGACACATCGGCGGCGAGAGTGGGAGCATTTACCTAGAACACTTTTACTTGGCTTACTCTGGACCAATAAATAATGTTCATACATAATATGATACTTACTCTTATCATACGTGCGTTGTAACATGTTTCACAAATTTGATCAACTCCTATATTGAATCTCGTGGAACCGTTCTTAATTTCCTCGAACATCTGCAAATGCGACAATTATTAATTAGAAAAAAAAAATATAAAAGATAGTGTTTCAAATAAAACAAAGAATAAAACATACACTTCATTAGGATATTGTTTTAAACACGGACCCGCGCTATAAAAGGAACCTTGGCTTGGCCAAGCCGCCAGTCATTTCACACTTGACACCGAACTGTCAACATCACGTGCATCCTCTCGCTAATGGAGAACCGTAACCGGCGCGAAATTCAAATTTGGCAAGCTACAATATTATATTCATGCTAAAAAGGCGCATAAATTCAAATAATGTTTTTAGTTTTATTTTCGAGAAAGATAAATCCTATACAAGATAGAACTGGTGAAAGTAGAATAAGACCTATTTCTTGGGGCAACGGTCTTCCCCGTGTTGCTCGCAGTGTCAGCCATCTTTGATGTAATAGATCAACAACGAGTGCAAGGGTTTGACCGGGACATCCAAACGCCGAGAAGCAATGAAAGCACGACGCCGCTTCGGCCGAGTGCTTTTATTGTTTCAAGGTGTCTGGACGCCCAGATCAAACCCGAAGCACGAGTTTTTGATCTGGCTTCTTAAATGAAACAATACAGAATTATTCAGTGTTAGTTTTTTTGGCTTTGTCCTTTTCAAATTCCGTCACATGCATAATTTTATTGAGCTTGTTGTGTTTCGCCATTTGGTATGAGACCATGTGCGAAGCAGAAGCGTCTCGGTTTAGGGAGGCTAAAACGGTTGTCGAAGAAGAATATCTAGTCGATAAAGCTATTCCCCCGTCAACGAAATATAAAAAACAAATGGGCAACATCCATTTTTTACGAATGGCAAACTACTTGGACGGTTCAAGTTCCCGTTCTCTGAGATTCGAGAGGAATGTTTAAGGACTATGATTTACACAAGATTAAGTCACTTTCTGCTCGTATTGAAGAAACGGACGCATTGCATTTGAATTATTGGCTAAGCAAATTTATCATGGACGTGGCCAAAAAGTCGGGAGAGAGATATCCACCGAAGACTGGAGTTGTGGCACAGTATGCGGTATCCGACGCTTTCAAGAAGAGAAAAAAGGTGCTGAAGCATTAAATCCTCTTGATAATGGCGACCAAAGGTGAGAAAAATGGTCCATATTGTTTTTAAATTAAAATGTCGATGTCATGTTGAAGTTTCAGTTATAATACTCAGATTATTGTTTTGAAGGTTTACTCTGTTTCACCGAGCATTGGACGCGGAATCGAAAGATGGCACACTAGAGGGCTTATATTTGAAGACCAAGAAAGGAATGTAAGGTTCCGAATGTAATTATATAATTTAGTGGAATAACATGTATTGTTGCAAAACTCATTAATATGCAAGTGTTTGATTTGAGATCAAACACGGTTTTGAACTGAAATCAAAACCCTTAAGATCTTGATCTGGTGTTTCATTGGGTATCAAGACTCATCCACCTGACCCAAATGGACGTCATTTATTGGCTGGTCACTTTATGAATTATTAATGAGTTTGAGAATAGCCGTTGAAGCAGTGATTGTGTGACACACAGGGGGATGGAGCTATCCTTTTTATAGTGCGGGTCGTTGTTTAAGGAACTTTTTACACTTTCTTACAGTGACGTGTTTTGAAATGAAATAAGCTCACGATATCGTTGTAAAATTCATTAATAATTCGTAACAGTTATGATCAATAAATAAGCAGTATTTGAATAAGGGTTATTTTTAGGCAACGAGGGGATACGTGATTTATTCACTGAGGGCGAAGCCCGAGGTGAATTAATCACCCAATGACAAACAAATCAATTAATCACCCAATGGCAAATGACAATTAATCACCCAATGACAAACAAACGCTTTTGTGCAATGCATATATCGGAATGGCTTTGTAGGTGTGGAGAACGATAGAATTAAAATGCTGAACGTACGCACTGGGATTTCGACGTGGTAAATTCGTACAGAACAAACATGTTTTGCGTCGTGTCTGGGCTTTATTTACTCCAAAATCAGAAGACATGAGTGACTCAGCAGACGACTTGTTTCTTACTCAGAACAGTTTCAGTGGTTCGTTAAATGTAAGCAGTAAGCTAGACGAGGAGCTCGCGACTGAACAACCTCGAGGTGCTTATGATAACGCGCAGTTTAGCGTTGCAGAAGTGACTGAGGGGTTGTTCGAAGATGCCAAGCAATGTCAAGATATCGCAGCAGTAAGTAGAATTCAGTAATCCAGTATTTCGGAACGATCATCGTCTGTGTTTAACAAATTGCTCGGTTGTGTTCAAAATGTAAGAATCCTTAAAGTTGGTGACAAATTTTTCTTGCTTTGCTGTTATTTTTGTTTGCAACTTTGGGTGTTGACAGGGGAATATGTCAGGGGAATATGTCGGGGGAATATGTCGGGGGAATATGTTCAGGTGAATATATTCCATTGTTTTGCTATTGTTTCAGCCCCGCCCTCCCCTGTAACAATCAAAAGCCGCCACCAGCTTTTCAGACAGTTGATAATAATAAGCGGGGATTACTCAATATAATCCCCTAAGAGAACAAAGGAAACCAAGCCATGTGGAATATAAGTCACATTTACACCTCTGTAAACCCCGATACAAATCAACTGAGTTGATGAATTATTAAACAGTAAATTTAACTTGTAATACAAACACCTGCACAGCTAATAAGCATTCATTAACTTTTCATACAGATCTCTACTCATTGTTTAATTTCACAAGTACGATAAAATACTGTATTCGCGTCCGATCTGTATGGGCTTTACAATGGCGAGCCGAAGGCGAGCCATTGTAAACGCCCAATAAAACATACAGATCTCCCGCTCAGAGTTGTAAAATATAACAGAATTTAACAATTTCATGCTTCTGGTAGCATTTTATGTTTTTTTTTTTTTTTTTTTTACCAAAAACACGTATTTTTTCACGAAGTGTGAACATGTCTTGCTTCAGAATTCACACTCGGCAGACTTTTCTTAGAATTTTCAAGAATTATCGAAAAGCTACGGTAAAGGAAATAACATTTTTGAATGCGCATTTTTTTTTGTAAGAAATATGTTATTGACTGTTTCTTTGTGTTATCAGTAGTTGTTGAGAATATTTAGAAAACTCGGCTTTCATTTCTTTTAGGGGTGTCGCGCTATAAAGCAAAAAACATTAGCGCGCTAAAATAGCGTATTAATGTCGTGATCACATGGCGAGTAAAATTGTCCTTTTTGAGAGAAAACAATGAATATTTTCGAGTTTATAAACGTAGTTATTTCTCTCGAGTCAGCAATTGTATGGTTTGAAAAAAAAAACTGATAAAGAGCAACCGCATATGTCCGGAATGTGACATTTTGTGTTTACGCAATTTTTGACTGACATTTCGTTAACTTTTTAAATGCGAATTTTATCATTTTTGAACTTTAAATTGTACTTTGCTAAGACGCAATTTGACTATATTAAATGAAACTAGCCTTTGATATTGATATGATACAAGACTACGAAAGTTTAAAGCGCGAACATGCTTTTTCTCTTTAATCTCAATCAGTATAGCGTTTTAGTCTGGTAAAAATGAAGCTTATTTTTAATGGCTGGTTAAGCCTTTTGAATGGATACAAAATAACAAGGTATATGATAAAAACACGTAGTAAATCCCTCATGTGTCACACGACTTGCAAATAATTCAGCATTCTATCAAAAAGAACAAAGTGATTTGAGACAAGAATTCCTATTTTTTTAAAAACTTTTAAGAGAAGTTCTCTAACAAAGCAGTGTAAAGTTGGAAATAAACATTTTTAACCTCCCTTCATTTTTTGGTGTGGAGGTAGGTTACCTGGGAGATGAACAAAATCAACCATGTTAGGATCAGCAGATGCTTCGTTGCCATTGTAACCGAAATTGGTCAGTCTCAGGCCCATGTTTTGATCAAAAAATTAACTATTAAGTGGTAAACGTTTTGGTTTCTCGTTCTCGGTTGCATGGAGACTAATTCAAATGAAATTTCATTAGAGGGTACAGCCGCCCTCCTAGTTTATAATGTAGAGTTTAAAATTGTTATTTCCAACTTTGCACCACTTTCTCAGAGAACTGCTCTTAAAGACTGTACCTCAATGTAGAGAGTGTCTGCTAGAATATCCAGTTGCTGAACAAACTCCATAGTTTCTCTTGTGGCAGCATCGAAATTTGAATTTTTTAATGCCAGCCGCTCTTTTAAATATTTTGCGTTAATAATTCGACCAAGTGCTTGATAGTGACCTGAAATAAAACAAAAATAAGACGCACACTAAATAACATGAAGAGCATCTTTCTCTCTTTTGCTGGAAAGCGTGCATAGGATGGGAATCCATGTAGAATTCCGACCGATTTTTTCCCCTTTGTTTTCAGCAACGTTTCTGTGTGTGACCGCGCGATCCTATCTGCACAGTTAGATGAAATTAATATTTCACTGTGTGTGGAGGAAAGTTTAGAAGCATTAATTACAAGTCCATCCTTTCATCTGCCATTTTGATTTCCCTTTACTTTTTACTTTGCGCCGATCTGTTCCCAAGTGTAAGGAAAAGTGATCGTTTGACCAAATTAGTGGCGGATCCTGGGGAAGGGCTCGCCCCTTTCCCCCTTTATCTTACCAAAAAGATAAGTCACTCCCCCACCCACGTTACGATGGATTCTGCTGTCGTAGTTGCTGCTATTACTTTATTTTTGTGCTTGCATGCGTTTGTGAGTATGGGTTTGTAAGCTAAAGGTACTTAAGTTTTTGAGTGGTATAGTAATATGTAAGTAAACAATATAACGTAATTTAGCTTCAATTTGCAAGTATATGAAATTTAGTGGAAAAAATGATCCGAGTCTGGATCCGCGCAATTTTTATAAGGGTTCTTTCCTACCTGTTTTTATTTTCACTATTGCCGGTGTTTGGAGCCAGGTCTGTGTCGCGATACTTGGATTGGGTAAATTCGTCTGACTTTTCCAAAGACCTGTCGTACACTGTTTCCATCTGTAAGGGTTCTTGCTAGGAACTACTGAAAAAACATGGCTTATTATTGTTATAATAAGTGTCAGCCAAGTTGTAAATAAGAAACAACGTCTCTCCACTTCCTCCGCCCAACGCCTCACCTCAAAGCTAAACCCAACGGGTTCAATGTTAACAGCCGATCGATGAAGTGAAAATTTGCATATTTTCCCGCATGCTGTAACTCGTAAATCGAATCATTACGGTAATTGGCTAAAGGTGATTGTTTGCCTAATTTTAATAATTACCTGCTGTACAACCATATAACTCCACCCTCATTGATATATGCTTATGCCAAGTCACTGGTCGAAAACGGATGTAAGGTGCCGTGATTGGTGGGTTAAGGTCATGAGTAACAACAGTATCCATATCTGTGTTACCAGAGAAAACCTAAAAGAAGATATAAAACAGATAATACTCTTAAATAGAACTGAGTTCATCATATTTTATATAATGAAGGCCTTTAAAGGACCATATCACCTATTTCTAACATCAATTCGAAAAGTTTTTATTTTATCAGTGAAAGCCTATAAACAATGATCCAGTGTTGTCAGTTTTTGCTCTATTAGCTAGTGCACTGGAACTATAATATAAATAATAGTCTTTGGATATGGATGATTCGGATGGAAATATATTGCATGGATGATGATACAATCGATTTTATCATTATCATCATCATCATCATCATCATCATCATCATAATCATTGTCGTCGTCATCATCATCATCGTCGTTGTCATCATCATCATCATTATCGTCGTCAACCTGTTAAATTGGTATAGTAAGGGAACGATGCTGACATTGCTATGCATTACCTTGTCAGTCGTTTGTCCTTGTTCTCTGTAGTATTGGAAGTTCACTCCATCATCACTGTACTGGAGTTTGTACGTTTTTACCCATTGTGCGTAATTGTTTCTCCCTTGCGTTGCTACTTTTGTGACTTTGCTGTACACACTTCCTAGCTCAATCTGCAGCCATTGATTTCCATCATTTGTACGAGCACACCATGCACCTGCGTTTGATTCACCTTTTTTATTGTTTAGACGGGCACGGGTTGGGCCATGAATCCCGCGGTCGGCATCCCATTCTGAAGAAGCACTTAATTGTCCATCAGCGATTGCACCATTTTCCACGCCGAGAGCTTCTTGGCATCCTAAAAGTTGTATTTATAATATATACATGTACGGGTTATTTTCGAGAATATCAGGCCCCGTTTACACGGGTCCGGACAAATTTTTGCACGGACGAATTTTGTTCCTAGACCACGTGTTTACATGGATCTGTGCAAATTCTGTTACAGATTGCAGTGGTGTTTACACGGAAACTTGCACACTTAGCCGTTCAAAAATTCGTCCAGTTCCGCCGGTCCCGTGTAAACGCCAGGTGGAACCATGCAAGTTTTTGTCCGTGCAAAAATTTGTCCGGACCCGTGTAAACAGGGCCTCAATCTCAGCCATATATGGTGTTTGTATCTACTGCGCATGTGCGCTCAGAACACTATGCTATTGACGGTGTCACAAGACGTTTGTTAAGTGGTTAACCTAAAGATTGTTAACAACAACAACAATGTTTATTTGTACTGTAAATTTTTATAAGAGCTGTACGTATATATAATATATAAATTAAAAATACATACAGTAGCTGGTTACCCAAAATAACTAAAAAGCTAAACTAGTTGGGTGACCATTATTTATTAATTAAAAATAATATACACGCGAGTCAGAAAAGTGGCTTTACTTAAATTAACTAAATTTTAATATACACTGACCTTAAATAGAAGTAAGGATTAGGACACCAGTCAAAAACAAAAATCCGCCCGTGCAAAAATCGAGGAAAACAAAAGAAACCGCTCCGGTGGGACACGCTTTTTGTGGAATGTTTTTGTTTTTATGTCATTTTGCACGGGCTAATTTTTGTTTTTGACTGTAGTGTGACCAGGCCCTTACAGAACAAATATACACGTATAAAATAAAATAAAATGAATAAATTAACCGGAAGTTTGTTTTAAACAAGACGTTGTTAACAACAGAACCACCAACACCAAAATGAAAGGTGAAAAAATGATGCAATCCATTCATCACCAGAATCACCGGAAATACATCACATCTCGAACTCGTTACAGCCATGCTCCGTCACGCGTGACCAGTATTTCTGAACATTTGATTGGAGTTTTCAAGTCGGTTTTGTAAATTCATTCCAAGATTCGGAATTCCCGTGAGAATTTTACCGCATTTTCGGAAACAACGAGCAACAACATATCATTTTATTTGAAATATTTTACATATCCAAACAATATATATTAGGTTTTTAATGCATGTGGCGAAGTAATTTTCATTTAACTCGTGACTTTCAAAGTGTTTTCCAGAGAGATTTTCAAGGTTTAATTCAAATCTCGGATGTTACAAAGAAATATGGAAATGTCCATTTCAGTCTTGTGGATTACTGGTCAAGCGTGACGGAGCATGACTGTAAACATTAATGGCACGAGACCTGACTCGCGCAAAGTCCTTTCCGCACTTTCAACAGACTAAATTCAATAACGGCATAGAAATGTTGCTTCTCTGTCTGCAAGTTTGTGAAAGAGAAGTTGATAATAATCAAACTATTAGTCTGTGACTCAGCAGACAGCGAGGAATATATTTCAATTATTTAACCCTATCCAGACCGGGCTTTTTTTGACCGTCTGGGACCGGGGGGGGCTCCAGAAGCCCCCCCTATGTAACTTTGAAACCGCTTATGCTATGGCCACCAAATTTACACAGGATAATGTTGTCATGAATTCTAGTAACTACAGATACTTTGGTGTCATAATGACGTAACGTGACGTCATTATGACGTCATATAGTCGATTTTATTGGCTAAAACAGTCTTTCATCAATATTTTCTCAATTCTGAACATATAGCAACAAGACTTTAACAGCTACCTATTTGATGAAAGTCGTACGTTTACTAACACTTTTGGTGTTGTTAACAATAACAGTGACGTCATTATGACGTCATATACAATGAAATAACCAACTGAAACGTTCTATAAGGCATATCTCTGAAACAAACGATAGTGTTCATACCAAACTTTCACATATTGATGCAGGAGTAAAAGTAAATGAATTCGTACACTTTGTTGCTATGGTAACAGCGTGTGACGTCATAGAAGTGATGTGTACATGTTCTTAAAAGCTGGAACAGTTATCTTTGCAAATTATGGCTTTTCATGTACGTAATGAATTAAAAAAAGCTTTCTCAAGTGAAAAGGACATTTTTATGATATTTTGACAATAAATGTTTAGAGATAATGGAATTACACAGACACGTAATATACTAGAAATAAATTCCTGGATCCGCCATCTTGGATCCGCCAACTTGAATTAGTCCAAACGTGTTTATTTTGGTAAAAAACACCGAAAAATAAAGCAAATGGACTGCTAAAGCTTTGTTTGTTGTGGGCAAGTGTTTTACAATCCAAATATGAACCAATAATAATATTATAGAGAGAAACGACCTTTAGTAAAACTTCGATCCGCCATCCTGGATTTTGACATTTCATATTCCATATTTTCCTCAAATTACAGTTAATTAACCTTAATTTATAAACAATTATACATAATTTGATCAATTATCGCTAAATTAAGTGGAAAATATTAATTCAATAAGAAATCTTCGAAATAATCTTGATTAAAGCGAAAAATGCTAATTTTGTAAAACATAGGTGTCAAAAAGCGGTTGCTATGGAAACGTCAATGTCGGTGGACAAAGGACGCTAACGTGAAAATGTTCCCAGATAAATTTTAGGAAAAGTCACCAAATTTGGTGGCCATTGCGTCGACCGTTTTGAAACGACACAACTTCAAAGTTCGAGCGGGCTCCAAAAGCCCCCCCCCCCCCCCCCCCCCCAGTCTGGATAGGGTTAAATATAAACTCATCCTACACCTCCATTGTTGCTTCCATTGCTCTTCGAGCTTTCGCCTCGGATCGACAGAAGTACCACAGATAACATCAACACACCGCAGGTTTGTTGAAAGAGCACCATGCCTTGAGAAACAAGCAAAGAAACAGACAAAAATATTAATTTAAGAAATTACGAGATAAATAAATTAACTAATTAGTGCAAATGACGTGTAATGGTTATGAACTTCGACGGTTTATAGGACGTCAAAAATGTATACGTCTAAAACTGTCATAACGGGGATTGTGTCATCATCCCGAATGACCGCCATCTTGGATCCGCCATCTTAGATATCGATCATGTTAGAAAAGCATCAAAATTGTGTTAAAAGTTAATCCCAAGTTAATCCCAAGTCACATAAAAATTGCTAAAATGATCTTTAATTTACTCACAGAAAGTTCAATATTCAATTTATGTAGATAATTCGAAGTTTGGGTATTAAAAGGTGCTTGTCAAAATATGGTTACCATAGAAACGTCATACATAGTATGCCATGAACAAATATATTTCACATGATAACTTTCAGAAACAAGTCCCGACATTTGGTCAATAATAAACGTTCAATGTCAGCGCGGGCACCTTCCGACCCCCATCCCCCCCCCCCCCCCCCCCCCCCGCCAACCTATCACTCCTACCTGACAGACGTCCTTTCACTGGCTGACATGACTATGTATTATAATTTGTGATTTTTAACATGATTGGCTGGATTATTAATGTCGACAAGAGTTTACACGCAATAGATTACTTTGAAGACTAAGAATGTTCCATGTCATTATTATCATTTGTCTTATTTACAGTTTAAAAACTTCTGAAGTGCGCGCCTTCTTTAAGTGCGTTCTTCCTTTCCACTATAACATGTTTAGATTGTCATATTTCCTTCCTCACACCCCGCTATTAACGAGGTGCGAAGCAGTCAGTACGACTATGATGACACAAAATGTTATATATATACCATGCGCAATTTAGGGGTAACACTTATTCTTTTGTTAAAACAATAGAATATTAGAGCACAAAAGAACGACAATACAATAGAATACAATACCATAGAATATATTAGAATACATAATTTTACCTAATACAATGAATGTGTACAATGTACAATAGAGCTAACACCCTAAATCGGGCATCATATGGTTATATAACAATTTTCTGAGCCTTGGACAGCAGCGGCAGAATGCAAACAACTCTACTCACACCTAAAATAATGTCATATCGTACTAAAAATAGATGTACATGTAATTTTTCAACTGAGATAAAACTTGCAAGTTTTTAACAATACCAACAATCCGACACCAGCAACATGTTGAATTCACTGAGGCGTAACGTTTATGGTAAAACAATTCCGATGTACTTTAAAACTTGCAGTGTAAACTTTGAAGTAAATTTTGGCGCTTAAATGACATATTTCTATAACTAACTACCATTACTCATTAATAAAAAGAAGAAAGCAAAACATAAAATGATGTTTACATACTCACATCAGTGGTCTTATGATTTGTGGTGGTTGACAAACCACCATTTACAATGAAAAGATAAAGGCAATTAACACATTACCTGCCCAAAATATATTTTCTTTGATTCATGAAATGAAAATTACTCGATTTCTAAATAATTAGCCGCATAAACGTCCCGCTGGAAATAACTTAACAAAAGGGTCTGGGAGTTTGATATTTGACCTTTTTTTTCTAATTGTTACTTTGGTGGTAGAGAGATTTAAGGAAACTTCAGCAAATGAATAAAGATATCTAGTTTTTGTTAGTTGTCAACAAAAAGCAGAAAATCTCAGTTCAAAATGAACAAAAAAGTAAGTGTATTTGGCACAAAGTGTTTATATTAGGCAGGGCGAAGCTTTTCATAAAATCGGTTTAAAGAAATTGGCTATCCTGCTGGTCTTTGTATACTGACCACATCATCCTAAAATATCAAACCTCCTACCCGATCTTATCATCTGTCCTATCATCTAGCAAACGTGCCGCCATCAACAGTTCCTCTTGATTAAAAAAAAGGAAGATGATAATTTTTTGAAGTCGGTCATGAATAAGAAATTTGTAATGTCATCATGCGACAGAAACAATATCTGAGTCCCCGAAGTAATTCGAATTCATGATCCTCCAGAAATCGGTCGTACGTTCTAAGCGCCTATTTTGTCTTATGCTGTTTACATGTTAAATATTGTGTCTTTCTTGATTGATGATCTTTCTTTTTTTTACGAAAACACTGACGAAAATGCTAAAAATGTTTACGTTTCAGGTATATATCGTGTAAGAATGAAACTTTGTATATTTAAATAATTCGTTTAAACAATTTTCATGCTTAGTCTACCAATAAATGTCTTAATAGAATCCTGAAATTTAGGAGAAAAAGATAATACAAGCTACCTTTGGAGCTCCCGAAGTCGTCTTGAATGTAAACGAATGAAGACTACAAATGAACAGTTGAAAAACTGGCACTTCAAATCATCTCATTTAGCTGACAGGCGGTTAATTAAGGTTGGCACCTGTCGTTTTTCACGGTCCAAGGTTTTAAAGAATGGAAAGAAATGAATCATTTTCATGTCATATGTTAAATCGTTCGCAGTTTGCCAATTATCAGATATATAGTCGGTAGTGAACTTAAAAGAAAAACTTGTTTTGACTTCCAAAGAGGAATCAATAAAGTTTGTTTTTTGGTTGTCGTAAATTGCAATAATGACCTCTTGTGTTATTTAAAATGTCAAGCTCATCATTTGTTGCAGAAAATAACGATTGTTGAACCATTTGTTAAAAGCAACTTAATGGGACGACATGAAATGGAGGCTCATGTGGGGGAATATTTTCAAATGCAAATATTTGAAATGATATTCCCCCGCATTCCTCCATTGCAAGCTAGTTTCAGTTCAATACCAAGAATATGAATAAGGCCTATTGGTCAGTGGCTTCCCAAAACAACCATATACTAATATTAGTAATTATTATAGCTAATGGTGGATACCTGAACAATCAGAGTCCCCGACATCCTAGTCTCAAGAGGGCTTTGTGAAATAAAACTGTGTGATTACCCCCTCGCCACATACAATAAATGTACTCCTACCTCACCAAGATTTTTCAGTTGGGGGATTTTTGTTTTATGCATGGTATGAGTGGGGTCTTGAGCCATTTCAAAATCCAATATGGGAGAGGAAATGAACAGGCAGTAAACAACATGCAGGATTGAAATTGTGTTTTATTTCATAGACCATAGAAGATAGCTGAATAGCTGAATAGATAGCTGAATAGATAGATGATGTGGTTTCATTTAAGAAAGATGAATAACACCAATTTAACAACTTTATCTGTGAATAAAGGAACATTATCTTTTCAGAGGAGAGAGAGGGGGCGGACCCCATACTACCCTTTATTTTTCACTCAGCTATCCCCCCCCCCCCCACCCCCCTACCTCCCTCCCTCCCTCCACATTGCACCTTTTCCTTCACAAGCAGACATGTGGTGTATGTATGTTGTAGAAATTGAAAATAGGAAGAGATTACTCAACAAGGAGATGGGGGTCCAAGTGAAAAGATTGGCTATTAGTGGGGGTCTTTACATTTTGCATATACAATCCATTAATTGACATCACTCCTTTTAAAAATGAACTGTAGCTAAAACAAGAGAGTAGTAATAGCATAATCACAGCAATGCGACATGTCACTACTGCCACTAATTTATTTTTGTTAACCCCCTCCCAGACTTTATTGTTTAGAAGCCCCCCCCCCCCCCCCCCCCGAAAAAAAAAAGTCCAGTCCCCTATCATAAAAAAAATAAATGGTCCCTAATAAAATTGACATTTTCTCGGAAAAGATGAGGAGTAGAACTATATTCAACGACGCCTAAAACACATATACACGCCATCTGGGGACGGGTAGACGCCACGCACAGTCATCACCACACATGCGGAGCAAACACGCCTGTTACCTTTTCCCAGTTTACCGTACCGCCGAAGAATAAATTGGCAGTAAGCCGCCTTTCCGAAGCTATTCATATTGTAATCGGGCTCTTCTGCGCGTATATCTCACCGTGCACGAATAGCCAAACGAAGAACCTCCTCTATCAATACAAATGTTAATGAATAGTTCATAAGAGGTGACACACGCTCTTTTTTTCACAACACTTATTTTCCTCCTCGGTTCCCATGTCGCGGCACACCGAACTGACACCAGTCTGGCTGACTTTCCTCTCCGTTTGGCTCTGGTTTTTCCGTCCTGTTCTGCTTTAATGACACGATTCGCGAAGTCTAAGCTACCACGGCCATTGCTGAGTAGTTCCCTGAGTAACGCATCCTTTTGAGCTTCGGAAAGTCTTGACAGTAAATCCTGAATAAGACAGCAGAAACGTGAAGGTGTGAATGCTTTAATGTAAAATGGTGAATACAAAACAAGCAATATTTACCTGTTCGAAATTACTATAAAAATCTAACTGCAATAAAGTATGACTGCCTAAAATCTACCCGAAGACGATAATATAAATCCTTACAGGTTACATCTGTAAATGAAAGGATGCTTGGTGAATAATCGCGAACACTCAAACGAAATTAACTTTATTCATTACCTCAATTTCTTCGTTTAACTGACGCACTGCATTTTGATGTCGTTCAAAAGCACTTGCAGGTAGATTTTGCCGAACAATATTACATTCCTTGTTGTTTTTGTAAGGTTTCTTACTTCAACATTTGCAAGTAGAGTGACAGCGTAACCCTTCATCTCGGCAAGGACAGCCTCGGTATTTGCCTGTTCTTTTTTTGGAGCACATGGTAGAACAACTGCAAATCTATCAGAGAGAAATATCAAATATACCACATAAATATTGTGCTAATCACATCTCGAATATAAAAAAAAAAATATGCATCTGCCTACTTACCACGCTATTTAGCGGCGCTGAATAAGCTGGTTGTTGGCCGGCGCTGATGTACTTGGCTGTGGAAAACGATTCCTTGCACTCCTGTGAGCCGTAAAAATTTATCGAGAGTCCCTCGCTTCCTAATCTTCAATGTCTATTGGACGGCTAGTGCTTAGATGTTCTTGCATGTTCGAAAAACTAATTAACTGCTTTCCAAGAGGTCTTCGCGCTGGGTTTACTGCAAGGCTTACTTTTGGCAAATGGCAGCCCATCAACGTGCGATCGACTCCAAAAAGAAAAACAATAATAGACGCGCGCAAAGCATTTTGGTGGAAAGAGACTCTTAAAATTTAACACACAACAAAAAGTGAATTGTAAAGCAACCGCAAATGTCTACCGCGGTCAAACGTCCGAGGCGTTTTTCATTTTATTTAGTGGGATTTTTTGTAATATTAAATGTAAATATGGGCAAGGATGTAGTTGACGTTACTATGTTTTAATTTTTCTCAAAATGATGAGCTTTTTTCCGTTGAAAAGTGAACAAAACTCTTTGCGCCTGATCACAATTATGTTGGCAAATGGCGCCAACAAATCTGCAATTCACAGTTTGTAAACGTTTAGAACTTTTTTGGTAAACTAGTAAATTGACAGTGTATTGGCAATGCATTAAACTTTAAACAGTGAAAATGACAACCTTAACTTTTAAGTTCTTTGCTTAACTTTTGCAAATTTCTCTTGTTTGACCGTGGTTAAATAAACAGCTAGATAAGGCTGTCAAAATTTTCCAAGGATCGTGTCGGACGATGAAATGGCGTTTTCAGAGATGATTTCCAGTGTGTGCCAGCCGTGTTTGCTTTCTGATAATCTGAAACCGTTGTTCAAATAAAACAAGATTTTATCATGTTTTACCCGATAAAATACTCCACAAATCTTTACGTGTTTAGGCAGCCTTGTCCAGAATGCCCTGGGATGAGATTGTAATTTGTCATATATTTCAATGAAGACATAGGTTCGTTTGAAGTTCACAAGGGGCTAAAAGAAGCCCCTATTATTTGATAACCGGAAAACAGCAGCAATTTAAAAGATAATTTGAAAATATCGTATATTCGTCAATCCATGTCATACGTTGTGAGAAATATACACCCAAAACCTTAAACGGTGAGGCACTGCACATGATTTTCATGTTTGCGTTTAACCTCAAACGTTATCCGCAAGAAGTCCAACTGTTGACTCTATTGGGCAGCAAATTTAGCCGACTGTGACTTTATCGGGAGACTTTGCAGTACCCGGTTTTACTATATTGCATATTGCATCATCTGAACATAACTTCATAAGTTTGCCTACAAGCCTTTCAAGTTTTGAAAACGGATATGGACTTTATTGGGAATAAAGGTTTTTCTCTTTTCGTCTCACTCGATGTGATACAGTAGTGATTGCAAAATCCTCAGTCTTAAGATCGTAAAAGAGAAAGTACATGTAAATTTCATGACGTAACATAACATCAAGCTACATTGTACATTTTCATGCTCTCTTGAAGTTATTTCACAAAACCGGTGTTAATCTTTCCGTCCATTTATTACCGCTATAATTGCTATTTTCTGGAAATCAAACATATATAAATAAATGTGGGATTTTCAATGCGGTATCGTAAATTAATAAACGCGCAAAATTTTACTTTTATGCATTTCGAAGTTTCTTGCTTATCGTCGTCATGGTAATATCGATTTTGCCAGAAATACATCTTGCCAAACTTCAATTTAAAACCAGTAATTGGTGAAAATTTTACGTTGATCTAAATTGGAGAAGACCGCTTCAAAGTCGAGTGGAAAAGAAAGGAAAAAGTTTTTTTTTTCTGAGGTTTCTGATGGTTTTATTTACAACGAAGAAAGCAAAAACCTCACGGGTTGGACTTAATCTTAAATTTGAAGCTTTCTTTTTTTTTTTGAAGAAACTTGTGCAAACATAATCAGAAAGTCCAACCAGTGTCTCTATTGAATACTGAACTTAACCACCTGTTAGCGTAACGATTGATTTTTAAGTACCCGTTTTGTTTCACTGTATTACCTGAGCTGAGCATATATCCATCAGTTTAGTCTTCACGCGTATGCATTCCAGTCAAATCCGAGACTCTAAAGCCGTCACTGCATGCACTTCAAGGTAACGGTTTTTTTTTTGCTTTTCTTTTCTTTCGCACTACTACCTTCTTCAATTTAAATGCCAAATGCTATAAATGAAAATTCACTTTAAACATTTTATGGACAAAGATAAACCGTTTTAAAATTGTGAACCAAGCATACGGTAGTTCAAAGTTATGTCATGGGACTGGTTTTCTATATCTTTTTACTGCCTTTTATGAAAGGGGACTATGTGAAGGCTGAGTACCATTTTAGCTTTCCAGTTATTTCAGTTGAGGCAGAAAATTTTAGCGAAAGGAATTTTGTCGCTGGAATGCACTTCTAACTTCTTCAGCCGTTTATATCCACGTACATTACGTCAAAGACTAAAATCATAAGGATATCAGTTCATTCTCTTTTTTCTTGAAACCTTTGCGTTCAAGTCGATTTTAAAGGCTCCACAGAACTACTATAACAAGGTAACTGCATTTATCGATGTTAATTTCGCGTTCGACCTCAAAATTTATCCACAGGTAGTTCAACTGGTGTCTCTATTGGGCAGCAAATTTAACCGCCTGTGACCTTATCGGGTGGATTTCACTACTCGGTTTTACTATATCACATCATTGAGCATAAATTCATCAGTTCGTCTACAATATAATACCGTTTCTACATCAAGGTAACCCATTTGTTTCTCTTTCTACCTCTCTACTTCTTTAATTATCAGAATTCGTTTTGAGCCATGCGTGTAGGATGGACAAAATAATCACAAGTTGACTGATGGTACTAAATGTTATTTTCGTGTTTTCGTTAGGCAGAAAAGAAGAGCATTTTTTTACAGCAAGGAAATAAACAGAAGGTTATAACCACTGTTAAGGTGAACATAATCAGTGTCATTCACAAGGTCATTCGAAATTTTAACTAGGGCCTTTATTAGTCCCGCCGGAGAGACTCACACTTATGTAATCTATATGTGCGGCGCCAAAGGGTTTTGTTTTTTGAGCCGTTTCGTTTTGAAAACGGGTATTGATTTTAAGGGGAAAAACTTATTTCTTTGTCCTTCTTTAAGAAAAAAAAACGAGAAATAGAAAGAAAAGTAACATACAAATATCAATCGATCTGATGCAGCGTGGATTGCAAAATCCTCGCGAAAACCAATTAGGCTCAACAAAATTTGAAACATTTTTATTTTTTCGTTTTTTTTTTTACTGGGGCATTAACAAACACACCAGATGTCTCGAGTTCACAAAAAAAAAAAAACATAAACGTTGCGATTGCTAGTATTTAATATTATTTCAGCATTTTCGTTAAGGCCCGTTTACACTGGCGATTTTTTGTGCAATTTTTGTCGCGCACAAGTCGCATCTTCAAATCGCGTTTGTAAACAAGCGGTAATTTCAGTGCGATTTGGGAGCGATTTTTCGCGCAATGTCGGAGAGGTTTCGAACATGTTCGAAGCCTGATGCAATTTGGCGGCCATTTTTGGGAAATCACAGCAAATGTCGCCAAAGAATCGCACAGGAAATCGCCGCTAGTTTACAATTGCGACAAAAATTGCATTGGAGAGCGCGACAAAAATCGCATAAAAAATCGTATGTGTAAACGGGCCTTTAGAACACTGAAACCGAAACACTCTTTTCTTAATGATATAAGCAAACGATTATGTCCACTGCTTAACCGTAGCCGTTTTGTTTTGTTTTACAAGAGGAAAATTGTTTTTTTTTTCTGGAGTTTTCTCGTGATGACATTATTTGTAACGAAGGATTAAAGCAAAAACCTCGGGCATCGGTCATAATCTTAAATTTGACGCTTTCTTTTGCTGAAGAAGCTTGAACAAACATCATGGAAAAGTCCAACTAGTATCTCTATTAATTACTGACCTTAACCACCTGTTAGCTAAATGAACGATTTTTTGAGTACCTGTATTTTTTTAACTATATTACCTGATCTGAGCATAAATCTATCAGTCTTCACGCGTAAGCACTCCAGTCGAATTGGAGACTCTAAAGACGCTACTACGTGCATTTCAAGGTAACTGCTTTTCGTTTTCCTTTTCTTTCGCTCTACTGCCTTCCTCAATTTAGATGACAAATGTCAAATGCTGTAAACAAAATTCATTTCAAAACATTTTATGGACAATAATAAATAGATAAACCGCTCTTTAAAATTTGTTAACCAAGCATACGGTAGTTCAAAGCAATGGTATCGCGATCGTACGGTTTCCATATTTCTTTTATTAACTATAATTAAAGGAGACTATTTAAAAGCTGATACAGTTTGCCCTTTTTATGTTCTTTAAGCTGAATATTTTAAGCAGCAGAAAATTTTTGATAAAGGGATTTTATCTCTCGAATTTTACTACACTGTAGCAGCTTTCAGATTTTCTAAATCCTAGTTATACTTATTTTGTACCCGAAGGCACACTCTTTTTTCCTCCGAAAACAGCAAGCGTTAAATTTTCCGATGCTACAAAAGCTTGAGGCGATATGTTAATAAAGAAAACTGTAGCTTTTGATGTAATCTATTATGAATTCTTAAGATGACCAAGGCAGCCTTATGAACAGCTTTCCAGATTCGTTGGGCGTTTAGCGCTAATAGCACATGGATGCCTTCGGCTCAAATGGTTTTGTTGTGCTTACTAATTTCGTTTTATCTCATATAAATGTTATTTTTTATTTATCATTTGTTTATTTATTCTGCTTGTTTCCCAAGGAATGCTGCCTTTTCACTTCACTTGCACTGAATTTATATTCTTGATGACGCTATTGTCGGTTCAAGGCGAAAACACGACTGACGACGGAAGCAACAATCAGGGTACAATCAACAATCAACAATCAGGGATGAGTGTATACACCTAATTCAATAAAGGTTGCTTTGGCAGTTGGTCATTGGTAATTGGGAATTGGCATTTGGCATACGGAACACAATGCAATGCTTCGCTTGAGTGACCGCCAAACAATAGCTTTTTAATTCCCAATGCCCAATTACCAATGACCAAAGCAACCTTTTTTAAATTAGGTGTATGTTGTAGTTCAATTTTATCCTTGCTTCAATTTTGATTTCCATTGTTTTTTTTTGATAATGTGTATGATAATGAATACGAAACAAAAGAAAATCAAAATTATACCAAGGATAACAAAGAACTACAATACATACAGCAAGTTCATCTTCACTTGAGTTTTAGCGCGATGGAAACCATTGGCATATACTTGCGCGTTTTTTATAAAAAAGGACAACAGAAATAAGTATGGATCATCTAAGTTAATGAATACTCACATGAACGTATCATATACCAGATAATTAGCTTTGGTATGATCGCATTCGCTTCGACACTTCTATTTGACAACCTTGATAGCTGTATAGTTGAAATATCTATGCCGCCATCTGGAAAATTGCATTCACCCTCGGTCGTAGACACATACACTGGGGGTCCGTGACGTCATCCACATGGCCGCCATAATGGCCGCCATCTTGGATTTTTTTGAAAATTTAAATTCTCGGAAAAATGCAGAAATTGCAAATATTTTTTGCTACAGTTGCTAAATATTAATTGCAATTAAAAATTGTGATGCTTTTGGTAGCATTTTATATGTTTTTTTGTTTTCAACCGAAAAAGGCGAAAACAAACCAGACAGGTTATCAAAATTACTCTGCGCGACATGTTAATCTCCTTCATTTTGTTTTCTTCTGTGAAGGATGTTCTTTTGAGAATCACTCGCTATATTCTATTCTCGGTTTTCTTCATATAATACGGTTTCGTAGTCTGTAAGTATTAAGCTTTCAGGAAATATATAGTTTGCTGTGGTTTTAATGAGGCATAGCGCAATAAAAGGCAAGCATTCAAAGTAGTGTTTTGGGGTACTTTAACACTTCTAGATTGAAACTCATAACAATTATGTATAATACTTGCAGAATGTTACAAACCTCTCGGAATGGAAAGCGGTTCAATAAAAGACAAACAGTTGAGTGCCTCTTCACAAAATGATGCAACAAATACTGGCCCAGATCGTGGCCGACTCAACATGGAAAAAACTGGAAATAAACAAGGAGCTTGGGTTGCTCGTACAAATAATGCCAACCAATGGCTTCAAATTGAGTTAGGTAACCAATACACCAAAGTGAAACGGGTGGCAACGCAGGGAAGATTTCAATACAACCAGCAGTGGGTAAAAACATACAAGCTTCAGTACAGTGATGATGGAGTGAACTTCCAATATTACCGAGAACAAGGACAAACGACTGACAAGGTATAACATGTTACGGTGCAGAGTCATTCAGTCAGGTATAAGCTTGCATACTGGCCAGCTCAGCCATAACACCAGTAGTTTAGATCTCCACGCAACAAATGGCATCCAAAGGTATTCTTAGAGTAGTCTTTAATCTTTAATTGTGATAATTACACTAGAAAACTAATACAGCAACTCCTAAAGTTCATAAGGATAATTGCGAAAACTCACCTGTTTTACCATGTGAAGTCTTGACTATGACATGTTCAGCGGCTCTTTCTCCTCTGCCACTCCGATGTTCAACTTTAAGGGGATTGATATGAAGATCCACAAACGCTTAAGTCCGAAACCCCACGTACATCAAAAACAGTATATCATGTGCCAAACCACTTATTGCTGTTACAAGGCAACAGAAGTTCGCTATGCAGTGACCCTCGAAAGCTCGACCGGTTGACAGATTTGCTCGAATATTCTACCCCAAGAGAGCGTGTCTCAGTGGATTAAAAATATAATTTAATGTCTCATCTACAAACAAATGCCTAAAGAGAGTCGGTTACATTCACAAACACTTTTGCACTATCAACTTTAGTAAATGAACAAATCTAATGGGACGATAACATCAGATGAGGTAGGGCATATAAGTTGTCAGTTTTGCACACCCACCATCGTACATTCATCGTGGATTTGCGCTCTTTGATTTCTCGATTTCTGCAATATCTGCGGCCATTTAAGGAAGCCTCCGACAAGATAATTATACGAAAAGCTGTATATGTGCAAGTGGCGTAACCTCGTTTTAATGCTGAGCTGGGTTTCGTTCTATACGCTTCATATTGATTACTACGATCAATAATTTGAAAAGTCCATATCTACCCTATTCAGACGAGTATTTTTTAATTTTCCAGTGGCCCGGAGTGGGGCGGGGATTTCGATTCCGATTCCGATTCTGCCAAATTTTAGTGTTTCACTCGATCTCACACCGACACAGCACCACAGTTATTCGACACATCGCCAGAGTTATTTTGAGAAAATTACCCCTTATTGATTTGTTAATAACCAATAACAGCATTTTATCGTGTTTTAGGTTTTTTCTGGTAATACAGATCGGGACACTGTTGTTACTCATGACCTTAACCCACCAATCACGGCACCTTACATCCGTTTTTGTCCAGTAACTTGGAATCAGCATATATCCATGAGGGTGGAACTATATGGCTGTGCAGGTAGTAAGATAAGTTATTTCTCCTTAAACGATACTATAGTTACCACTATCATTGTCGATAAAACTTTGTAAATTCAAGTGGAACCGCAGAATAGCACATAGTAAACCCTATAGCCAAGTTAAATTGTAATACAATCTACTTTATCTTTCAATTTTATTTCTAATATTTGAAAAAAGGGTAAGGCTCTGATGTGACACTCTTTTTATTATATTATATTATATGTCTTGAAATAACATCAACACTTGTTTTACAGACGCGCCTAACAGCAGAGTCTATAAGTGGAAACATTGTGCTACTGGCCTATGGAATAGTCGTACTAGCTCACCAGTTCCAAGTATCACGAAACCGACATGGCTCCAAACACCATCAATAGTACAAGTAAAACCAGGTACAATAGAATTGCCTAAATGTTAAACTAATTTCCAAATTTACCAGTCTGGCCGACCAGTTGTGGCAAATAATGGAATAATATTTACGAATTAGGCGGTCTGGCCGGGCAGTTCTGACATATGGTAAGCGCCCTTAGTACAAGAAATAAGACCAGAAGTACAGGATGAGGCATCTCGTTTATTGATCACGTATAAACGACCTTAAACTTAGCTGAATACAACTATCATAGTAAACCTGGATCAGGCGTAATACAAAAATGTACTAAAGTAAAATGATTAGATTAAATAGGATCAAGAAACGGAGATGCCGTGGAATGACAACTTTTAACTGACAAACTCCTTAAATATTCAATTCGTAACATGATTACGTAACCTAGATACGAACGAATCTACATACCAACGCACAGCTATCTTACAATAACAACGTGAAAAATTATATCTTCTTGCTGTCTTGACGGTGGCCTTTAGTCATTTTTGGTACTGCTTTAATTTATTTCAGGTCACTATCAGGCTCTTGGTCGGACAATTAATGCAAGATATTTGAAAGAGCGGTTGAAAATGAAAGAATCTAACATCGATGCTGCTACAAGAGAAACTATGCAATTTATCAAGCAACTGGACATTTACGCAGACATTTTCTATATTGAGGTAGTGAAATACGTTTTCTTTTTTCGAATGTTTTCTTTCGCCTTTAGAATTTGAGAAGACAAGACACAACCACCTTGAAAGCTTCATTACTCTCCAAACTTCTCAAGCATGTTAAGGCATGGCTCAGAGCCTAATTTGCATAAAACCTGAAAACGATCATAACTTTAAAGTGATTCACCTAAACAGGCTCAGATTTAGCAGCAGGATAACACTCGATAACCTTAAACCACTGTTTACTTTAAATGTCGCATATTTGCATCACGTGACCTGTTATGATTGTTTTCCTACACAAAAAGAAAATTGAAAATGGGGTGCCGAGATGGCATATAATGGATATAAATTGAACCGTTAATGTATTTGTATGCTTCTCCCCTATATGAATCTGGCCGGAATGGTTGACTATGATTTACAGTTAAAGGGTTATTTCGTAAAACAGGTCATGTGACATATTTTGTCTCTTAATATCTTGTTAATAAAATACAAAAATTGTCCATTCCGGGCAGGGATAGTATTTATGCATTGAGGCAAACAATTGCTTATGATTTTCTCTTGGCTAAAGTTAACCATCCTTACCCCATTTGAAGTTTCCTTTTTGTCCAAATTATGACGTCATCAGACACGTGACCTCAATAATGAAACCTTAAGTTATTTAAGAACGCAAAATCCAGTCTGTTGTATACTTTTAGGGACTCTTGGGGCTAAAATACATTACTTCCAAAGGTTGGCTATTGAATGCAACAATATTTATTGCCTATCGTTTTTCATAGGCCGCCGTTGTCTTCTATGGTATCAAACGTATAAAAATTTACGCCAGGGAGATTGTCGCTTCCAAGGGAAGCGCGATTGTTTTTTCTATGCCAGACTGGATTCAAAATTATGCTAATGCTGTTGGGGATGGCACTGATGGAGAGAATGGCAAAAATGGCGCAGAAGGACCTCAAGGTGAGTAAAGTCTTTCTTGGACTAAAAAAGGTTTGCCCGTTAACATCTTACACAAAAGGCACATGAAATCACCTCAACAGTTCGTTCTAACAGAGGAGGGAAAAAATGATTTTCAATTTGTACAACAAGAAAACATGGCGAATAAACTCGCATGATTAACATATAATTTCATATTGCGGAATTCTATAAAATAGTCTGAACTGCCTTTCTATTAGTATCTTCTGTTGTTGGTATACTTTGGAACAATTAACAATACAGCAACAATTGTTTTTGTATTTAACAATGACTTGCCATATTGATCAATAACCCGATGTTGCGACGACGACAGTTCGTTTTCTTAAGGGGTATTAACGAAGAGCTGTCGAGTATTGATGACACTACACTAATGCTCACGAAGATAACCAACGACTGTTTTCAGGCTATTGTTTGGCACCCAGATTAATGAACCATAACATTAAGAATAAATTCAACACGGACATTTTGGACAAGGTTAAAATGCACACAAAATGATTCAAGTGTCTCTTTTTTTACTATTTAGTGGAAGTAGTCTGTGATGTCATAAATGGCGAATTCGATGTCAGTTCTAAAGGAGGAAGTGGACACAAAGGGCAAGATGGTGGTGACGGTCGTCCTGGTTCTCCTGCCAGTAATGTAGGTTCATAATTTGAATAACTACGAAACTAATCCAAACTATCTGAGTGTGTCATTAAAAGGGAGCCTGGAGAACCTTAAAAAAACTATTTTGGAATTGACATTCAATGTTTTCTAATTTTTATCAGGCTTAGCGAAGGCACGGTTCATAAGTTCGGCTTAACAAAATAACTGGAGTGAATTTGCACCCTCGGATGTACATGCAAACTTGTTCCCCACCATGGTAGAAAGGAGGGGGTGGTTACAACCCCTACCTTGTTGTTTTTGTTGATTTTGTTTTTTGCGATGTTAAAATATTACAGAAATATTTTGATGTACTCTATAATATAAGGTAAATATTATGGGTCATGGTACTGCTGGGGATCCGAAACGTCATCCAAAAGACCCGCGCCATTTTGGATTTTACTAAAAATCAAATTTACCAATGTAAAATATGATCCAATTAAACATTTGTTTTTCTTTTTTTATTTCTAATCCGGTGAAAACTTTGTGAATAGATGACATCCACTAACATGTCTTTCGCCATGTAGCGCTTTTTAGTAAATTTGGACGGTTAAAAGAGATTTTGAAGAAGTCAAAGATGGCGGAACCAAAATGGCGACTGTGCCACCCCTTAACCATCCCCCATCCCCCTTTACCAATGCCCACTCCCAGACTTAGGAACTCAATGGTTAATGAAACACAAACCGAAGATCTAAAAAAAAAAAAATACAAGAAATTTCTGAGAGAAATGATCGCTTTTTAGTATAATGTAGTATATTTTTTATTTGACCAAACTGACATTTTGCTAGTCTTTTTTCAGATGTTAGACAAATACAGCAACCCACTATGGTGCATAAGGAATGGCTATTACAGACTTGGTTTAACTGGTGAAACTCATGACGAAGCAAGTAGAAAAGCACGCGAAAGATGCAACGGCCAAAACAGAAGCCCAATAAGGGGGTACAGAGGTGGAAATGGAAAAAGAGGCGGAAATGCAGGAACACCTGGTAAAGTGAACGCTCTCCATATATTCGCCAAAGGTTTTGGGAGACTAACGCAACACTAGTGATATGATAATTGTCCCATTTCACATAGGCGTCATTAGCCTTCAAGTTGGCCAGATTCCAATAAAAATACGTATCTATCTATCATGCAACCAGTTTGCGAACGACCTTGATTAAGCACACCCTCCGCAATGATTTAACATGTACTATATCAAACACGCGTACGAGGAAGAATGAATACCTGATGAGTGTTTAATATATCTTTTCACAATGAAAATTATATTCGGAAAAATAATGAAGGAATAAATTTCGCCAAAATCTATGCTGAAATAATTCGAGTTTCTAAAACACCGTTATGATTTTCTTCGTTCGAACTTGATGACACGTTAAAGAGATTGAGAAATATTGATCAGTGGTGTAATACCCTTTTAGTATCACGAGTTACATCTAATTATCCCAGCCCATTTACGCCCGAAGGTTTATATATTAAGAACCATATTTTGATCACAGTCGTTTGACCCGATGAACCTATTTTTACAGGAAACGGTGGAAAAGCTGGGCTTGTTACACTCCAATACAGGAAATTGAATGGACATTTGAAATCTAAGGTTTGCGCAGGAACTGGAGCAGAACCAGCCAAAAATGGAATAGGTGGAAGTGGTTAGTTAAAAGTTTCATTCCATATTAAAGTAACCAGTGATAATCCTAATCTTTACAGCGTTCTTATTTGCTTCGCTTTTGTACTATTGTGTCATTATGCTATTCCGCTATCGCCATTCCGTGCTGTTGTTCTTCCTTAGCACATTATTTGACAAAAAGTTCTGCGCTTCAAAACATTTTTTTCCATGAGACTCCCGTTACCAAACTGGCTGTTAGACACAATGAACACTCGTCCAGTTGCCTGGACTCACCAAATCACACCCACATAAAGATAATTTTGTGATAGGTTCGCTTTTCATATACCTTTGAATTCTTTCATTTTTGGTCGCCTCGCTTGTTGTTGTACCAAGTTCTTACCAAGTCGTCTTGTTGCTGTACCAAGTCATCTTTTCACCCTAATAACCACGCAGTTAAAACATCCTAAAACATTAATTTACTCCAAGGTGATTACATTCAATCTAAACACGAATATAGAGAGTTTTATGCCGAGTAGTGCACTACAATCTGACGATCAAGCCGTTATTTTAAAATACGCGCCCCACGATGAAACTCGCGGTATATACACTTGTCCCATCATTTACAACGGAGACAAATTCTCGAGACAAAAGAGATGTGCCAAAATTACGAATCTTTTAACTCTCGGACTGATGATGGATGCCATCTTGGTTTTGACAAAAAAGGTAAACTTTATTGGTGAAATGCGAAAATTGCAAATATTTTTTTGTAAGAAGAGTTGATAGAGTTGTTAGAGTTTGTTAGAGTTTTGATACTGTTTTACATGTTTTTTTTTTTCACACGCGTTTTTATTCAAAAAGTTCTTGACGTCATGCTCCCTACATGTATGACCTCATATCTCGTTGCCATAGCAACCTATGTTACTAAACTTTACAAAAATGTGTCTAGCTCAAGATTAAAAGAACAGACGGTCGGATCAAAACTCCATTTCAAGTTTGCAGATCGGTTTTAATGTTCCATTAAAGTACTCCAAATACAAAACATCAGAGTAGCTCTTTCCCTTTTTTTAATGAATTTGCCCTCGACTCCGATAACCCGTTCATTACACTTCGCGTATTTACGGGTTAATGATCAATACCTACACTGTACTCAGGCAGTCACACATTGCTCGATGTGAAACATCCAAAGTGTATTCGTGTGTTTGCTTGTTTCAGTTAATTTAGGACATTATGTTTTGTATGCGTTTTTCTCAACTCGATTATTGGGGTTTAAATTTCAGGTGGTAGAGGCGGTCTGGGGGTACCTGGAAGAAGATGTAGATCGTGGGAAGAATATAGGGTTAATAGTGACTATGACAGATGGCAATGCTCGAACAATGGGAGGCCAGGTGCCGCACGAGGATCATCCGGCCGAAGTGGAGCATCAGGACAGAGTAACGAAAAACTTATACTAAAAGAACGCGCATGCTTAAAACATTTTGATGAAAACGTATGGAAGGACATTTAACCCTCGGATGTACCCTCGAATAACCCACCCCCTCTTTTTTGGCGGTGTTACAATATTTTTAAATTATTATACCTGCGATGTGCTCTACAAGATAAAAGCCTTATGTTATTCAAAAACTGCTCATACCTCATGCTACTTATGACATCATATTCCGTTACCATAGCAACTGACTCCAAACTTTACTTAGAAGTGTCTCAAGGATAAACAGACACCTACGAAAGACGGAATGTCCTAACGTTAAACGGTCTAAAAAGAAAAATCGGAGAAAAAAATATTTAGGTGGGATGGCAATAGAGTACCGAAGTGATGACGTCACAAAAACTAAATTTGTGAAATTATGGGATTTGATTAGATATTCGGAAAGGGCATGACGAAAAATGCCCGCTTGCCAAAAATCAGCATCTTATTGCAATTTGGGGGTGAGATATTGGCACCGTTATGCTATGATGACTGCATACAAACCTTTCTAATTTTTGCCTTGGTTCATTACGTAATGAAGCTACAAGCGGGCATTTTTCGTCATGCCCTTTCCGAATATCTAATCAAATCCCATAATTTCACAAGTGTGACGTCACACTTCGGTACTCTGTCCTCTCCCTCTTGCACGTCCGAGGTTTAGCAAAACTCCACTTTGAAGCTCCCTTTCTCAGATACCTGGCCCTCAAATCCAAACCCTTCAAAGTTTAACTACAAGCTGGAGCGGAGCGATTCGTGCTTTGCATGGTAATTCTGTATCCCTTATTTTGGGCATCATTAGTCAAATCCGAAAAGTCAAACTATAATTGTCCCATTTCTGTTGTTTCAAGTTTCGAGTTAGCTCTTTAAAAATATGCAAAATATGGTTAGTTTTCCCTGTTAAAGTATATGTTAGTAGAGAAGATATTCATCCTTCCTTTTTGGTCATTGTTAAAATGAAATTAATTACAATTTTTCAGTGTTGATGACGTCAGTTGCAGTTGAAGACTGGCTCTAAAGACATATTTTTGCACTAACAAATAATAATCGCGTTTAAGTCAGAATACCGCAAAAATGTGCTTCAAAAACCTATGGCCACGACAACAAACAGGGTGCAATGACCACATTGGTATCATGTGGGTATTATCTCTAGACTGCCTACCAGAATAAATAGTGAGTCCAAGTAGTATTATTCATGCAAAGCGGTTTTGGCCTTGTTTGGCCCATTTCTGCGGAATTCTGACTTTGTGACCTTTAGCCATATCCTCACATTTTTATCACTTGATTGCTTTACTTCTATTTTATGCTCTAGTTTTAACGCAATCCCACATACACATTTCAAGAATAACGTTTTCTGCTTCCGTATATGTTAATGATTGTAAAATAATTAAGGCGATCATTTTTTTCTTAAATGAAACGATGGAACCCACAACTGTTTCATCCAAGTGTTCTTGGTGGTTCAACTAAATATCATTATCAAACAATTTTTACAGCCTTATAAAAGTGCATAAATACACAATTGTTTGGCTTGCTCACTTTCTCCTTTATCTTTTATCCAGTAGTTTACCTTTATTAAACACCATATTGAACAGTAATTTAGGCATAAAGTTAACTTAGTTTTTCTACGTTAGCTGTCACAGTGAAAGGAAACGATGGCATGATAAGTGTGACTTCACTTCGATCAGTTCGATCAGATACATTAGACGCAGCAACTAGAAAAGGCTTCCCAAAACAACTTCTTCTCATCATAAGAAGACAGGCGGTGGACTTGTTGCTGGGAAACGGAAATGATAAGAAGGGAAAAGATGCATTACAGTTTATTGTCAAGGTGACAGAAGGAAGAGAGGACGTGAAGGACATCAAGAATATTAAGAAAGGTGAGCTTCTTAAAACAGGGAACTGTTAGCTGCCTTAAATGTTCGGTTACAAACTCCATACTCACAAAACTGCTACCTCGTTCCCAGGACGTTTCTCGCTTTCAAAATAGCAGTCCAGGCGTAGACCCCCCACCCCCTTCCATGGACAAGGCTGCAAAAAAAATACTCCGAAAAACGTGTCCTATTTTGTCTAGTAACATACGATGAAATGGTGTTTCCTGAGGTTATTTCCGGCGATATGCAGCCGTCTGAATCCGTTTTTCAAACGAAACAAAGACATTTCATCAGCTTATCGCGACAAAGTATTACAGTATGTTTGGTTTTGTAAAAACTAAAAGACACGAACAGCCAAACTCAAAATCGCAAACCGAGAATGAACGAACGGAAGGGCAGCCAAAATGAGGCACAGAAAATCAGGGCACAACTGAAAGGACAACAGAGTCCATGAATGACTGAACAACAAGGTGACCGGCAACCGAACGTAAAAACTAGCAAGCAAACGAGAGTAAGACTGAACGAATCCTTTCTGCTAAAAGAAAAAGAATTGTAACAAAGAAAGAAACATGTGGCTAATGCTATCATTTTTATTAAAATATTACAGTTTCACCCTGTTTTTTTTTATACCCGCTGCAAACCTTTAATTTAAGTTGTCTGGACCAATAGGTGAAATGATTCGTTTGTGTCAAACCGTAACTTGGCAACTTCGTCCAGTGGTTTCTCCTCTCGCCATTTTGAACGAAGAGAAGGGCCTGGGGAAGAGGTAGCAACTGCCTCGGAATACCTAATAGTCAAATACCAGGTTAACACTCGTTTCCATCTCTCAAACTGACTTTTCCTTTTCACTTTAAGTTACATGAAGTAAAACCTATTTCACACTTTAGAGTAAAATTAGAAAAAAAAATCCGAATAGAATATGCCTCAAACCCGAGTCGTTCACTTCATAACTAATTTTACTTATATACTATACCAACGAGGACAAGCTACCGGGAGATGTAATTTTTAACATATTTATAGAGTTACCCATAACAATATATGAAAGCTAACCGTTTTCAAATCAGTGCTTAACCCTAAACACTGTAGATCAATGCTAAAACCCAAAACGCTACTCTTTGCTTAACCATAGCTCTATTCTATCAGTTCTCTGCCCAATAAATGGGGTTCTGTTCTCGTGTACGTCAGTACCATAACGAAAAAGAATACTAAATTGTGTGAACTTCATAAGGTATCCAACGTCAGTTTGAGAGATGGAAACGAGTGTTAAACAAATACCATGGACGTTCCAATATAGTTAATAGGGAGCTTTAGCAATCACGACGGCAACGGTAACGAGAGCGACACAAAATAATAAGTTCAATGAGCGAAAAAAAAAAAATGCCTGTGCACGTGGGTTTTACATTTAAGGCGTTTTGCCGTTTCCTGCAAAACAACAACGTTAAATGATCAAATAATAGGTTTTGCGGAGAAACTGAACACACGACAGTTAATTTTCCTTGCTCTATTTGAACTTGAAAGCTGTCCCTACCAGTTCAGCTCCCGGACAAATCAGTCACATTAGACAAATGAGACATTTGAAACAATTTCATAGTAGTTTAAGTGAGAGCAATTTTTTTTTTTTAATGACGTTTAGTTGGCGTTGGCGTCCTGGTAGCTAAAGCTCCTTAACAAATCCAACAACAGTACAGAAATTTCATCAGGGATTTTGTAAATCAATACCGCCAAATAATACAAAATAATAGGGAATAAGTTCGTGTTCCAGTATCCTGTATGATGCCTAGTGATGTTGGATGATGTCTAGTTCCATTAGATGATTTCTAGGGAAGTTGATTAGGTCTAGCAACGTGCGATGATGTGTAGTGATGTTCCATGACGGGTGGTTAGGATTGGTGGCGGTTTAGGGGACAACATTGTTATTGATTTTCAATTTGGTGTACTGGAACACCAACCTTTTATCAAATAATACCTTATACAACAGTTCCAAAATGCCGGCATTTAGGTAAGCCCTTTAAGTGGACCTTATAGTTCACCTAACCCCAAATATTCGCTTTATTAACTCTTTGTATGTCGATTAGTTGGATACTGAAATATTTCTTGTTTTTAACGTCGCGTTAGTGAGTTATAGATATTTTAATTAACATTATTTCTACTTCAACTTACAATACGCAGTTTACAGCTTCATAATAATCAATTTGAGAAATAATAAATGTAAACTGTGAATAGTCAATTGATCCGTGAAAAAAATACTTGTAGGTGGAAGCAAGTAGTTGTATGGAGTCCTGACTTGACTTCACATTATTAGCATTTTTTAATAGAAATCTCTATAACTCACTAACGCGGCTCTAAAAACAAGAAATATTTATCTATCCAACTATTCAACGTGCATATAATTGATTAAACAAGTATAACTAACTGTATAACTATATTAAGGAAATATCATTACATCATTTTGTTGTTTGAAAAAGGCATGTTACAGGTAACATCGTATTTCTTTTAGATGCTCAAAGAATGATTGCTTTCGTGGGTAAGAAGGGTTTTGACATTTTCGGCAAAAGTACGCTCTTTGTTCCTCTCGTCAAATGGGAAACCTTTCAAAAGGACGTGAAGGAAATAAAAGCGGCAGCGGAAACTTATGAAACGGCGTTCAACAATGTTATTCGACAACAAACAAACCAACAAAACTTCCAGCAGGTTAGTCATGAAACGTTTGCTTTCTTTGTGGATTAACCTCCGTGACAGGCATAAACAAGAAGGGTTAAGGGGACGAAAAAGGAGAGGGGGTAAGGAAAGGGATACCTACTATATGAACTGGGCTATTCGTATTACGCCCACCGATTTCTTGGTGATCGAATTATGTCAACCATTCAAGACTGGCATGCGCTTTTACGCGCATGGTTGACTTCTCGCGGGAATTTACTATGTTTACCTCCCAGGGAGAGTTAGCCAATCGGAATTTTGCGTATGCCAGCCTCCGCTGAAATGAACAAAAAGGGGTGTGCAATGCAAGCGTCCTTTTTTCTATCTCCCCAGTTCCCCTCTCACCGACGCCTGCTACACAGGTCAATTCTGGTTGTAATAAAACAAAGACGTGGAAAAGTGCCTTATAAGGATTTCTAAACAGCGAAGTGGATTTCTAAACAGCGAAGTGAGTTGGAAAAACGAGGCGTAGCCGAATATTTTTTTCACCGACTTCGTGGCAACTTTAAACATTCATACACTGTTTTTAATATGAAATTAATCACCTTCATACTTTGTGACTTTATCCGGCAACGATTTGGTACGAACTTCATTGTTCACATGTCGGGTCAACAAGATTCTGGCAGATATTTTTAACGACAATCGGTTGCTATGGTAACGAGATTGACGTCATAAGTAGCCAAGCCATTTAAAAAAATCGCGTTTTCACCTTTTTCGGTCAAAAACTTATGAAACGCTACCAAAAGCGGAAATATGTCTAATTATATCATATTTTCCAACTCTAGCAAACTACATTTGCAATTTACGCCTTTACCCGATAAGGTGGAACTTTCAATGAAATCCAAGATGGCGGCCATTTGGCGGCCATTTTGAATGACGTCACAAGTCTCAAGTAGTGCCATAACCCTTAATATTTACCGTGTAGATCACATGACAGGCTATCTATTAGAGGCAAAATATTATCAAAATATTGTAACACAGCAGAAACCCAGGGGAGTGGTTGCAATAACCACGGCGGGAAAATAAGTTTGCGTGTACGTCCCAGGGTTTTATTTGTATTTGTATTACCTTTTAAAGAAAAAAGAAAACTTTATATATCATAGCTTCATAACTTTTCATTTTTTTACGCCATTTAGCGTTTAGTTATTGGTTTCAATTACTTAAGAATTAATTTGGACGCTTTTGTGAGATTTTGGAGAAATCTAAGATGGCGGATTCAAGATGGCGGCTGTCCTGAACTAAGTACGTAATTGGTACATTATGTGACGTCATCGTTCCATTTTGTGGACAGCAATGCAAAGAAAACAGATTTGCAAGTGTCATATACTCTGTAGCTAGGTTTCAAATTTGTCATAGTTTTAAAACTCTTGAAGTTATGTTGTCATAGAATGTCATAGTTCTAATGCTTTTAAAATTATGTTCTTAAAAATTTTGAACGTACTATGTACCACCTTGTTATTCATTGTCATAGCCTTAAGGCTCGTGCCCAGGAACTAAAAAACACTCGTTTTGTAAAAGTCGCACGCAAAATTGGACACAGTGTTGATTGTATATCAGCAATAAGACACATTGTCAAACTTTTCCGGCAATTGTCGAGAAAAATAATATGTAACAAGACGCTGTACACAGCTTGAACTCGTATCGCCTTTAACTCATTGCGGCATTGATTCCCGAGTGTTTTGAGTGCTTTTACGGAGAAACTTATGCTTTAAATTGTCTAATCAAAGGGTCCTAAGAGCCAACCCGTGAAGAAGAAATAGTAACGCAATATTGCGGTAAGCTTATGTTTTCACAGACACGGTTCAATAAGAAAAAAAAAGTACATCACTTTCAGAATGTCCAGTCCGAAAAAAAGGGGAAAAAAAGGAAAAAGAAAATGGATCCGAGCGTGACTTGAACTCGGGTTTTGCGAGCACTAAGCCACAACCTCAGTCCACTACCCTATGGAGGAACACAACTCAATTACGACTAAATTTTATTATTTCAAGGTAGATACGCATCAAAACGCGTGTTTCGGTTGAAAAATCCTTTTAGATCGATTTTAATGTTGCACTAAAGACTCCAAATGCGAAACATCTTTAAGCTTATTGTTGTTTATATTCGTTTACATCAAATTAATTATTGTTATCGCTGGATTCACGTTGGTCTTATTACGAAACGCATTCGTAACAAAACATTACTCACTAAGTTTACAGCTGATGGAAGGAGCGAGTGAGTGAGTAAATTGAAATTAGCCACCGTTACCGATAACCCGCTCATTACGCTTTCACGTATTCACGGGTTCAAAAGTACATTACATTCACTACATTCAGTAGCCGACACTTCAAAGCTCACTCACTCAGCAAATTGCAAGTTGTATAAAAGACAAAACTTGGCGGAACAAAAATACCACAGGAATAAGCGGCGAACACAATATCAAACGGTCCAATCCATTTATGAACGCCTTGCATTGTCTTGTAAACTCGCAATTGTACGCTGTAGTTTTGCTTCTCCAGTCAACACACGGAGATATTTTTGCGGTATGTATTTCATGGCTGAAAGCCATATAGTCGTCGACAAAAACTAAAATATGCGTGCATAAATTTGCATGCGCTAATGTGACACGAGAAAAAAAAAAAAAAAGAAAACTCAGAGCCGGATTTACAACTCGTGTGCTGCGCCACGAGTAATAAAAAAATGATGGCATGTCTTTAGTATTTTAATCGAAAGCTTAAAGACAATGAATACATTCAATTATAAATTTTATAAATGTTTTAATGATCTCTTTCAATCAACTCTAAGTTGAAAAACCTGGTCCTTTTACCTGGAAATGCTCTTTTGCAGATGGCGTCTCTGATGTCTCAAGTGGCAGCACAGCAAGTTAAAGCAGAGAAAGATCGACTTATACAGGCTCGAATAATAGACGAATCTGAGAAATGGTTGTATGTTGAGGTAATTCTGAATATATCTTTTTAAGAAAATCGGATCATTAAACAATACCCATTTGACATATTCTTACCATTTGAGTTACATATACCTACAGTAGAAAGACCACTTTCTAATTCTATTATTTGGGTGTACAATAAGAAATAAAACACAAACAGCGGTAATAAACATGGTAAACCAACGCATTTTTTTATAAACAAAACTTGACGTTTCGTATGCTAAGCGACATACATTTTCCAAAGTAACCGTTACAGTGTTAACGTCAGCAGTGAGAAGCTTATGCTTTATTAGCTGTAGCTTCTTAGGACTGACAGTCCGTACTATTAAATTGCTGTTAAGATTGTTTTTCTTAATCTTGGTTCCAGACCCCTACTTTTGATATATAAACAGTTTTCAAACACTGTAACGGCTACTTTTGAAAACATGAGAACATAATTCATCAAAAAAAAGTATATAAAATAGCACAAGCAAAGAAAAAGTTAATTAAAGTTTTCGTATACTTTAATGAATCAATAATTCAAATCTCTATCAGTTGATGCTACCATAATGCTATCAAATAAATGCCCATTCAATGGTGCTCATGACGTAACAGCTGTCATGACGTAACACGTAACCGTAGTAACCGTAATACCCGTTAGAAATGGAGGGGAGTTCAAAGCCACCTTAACCTTTCGAAAATGAAAGGTGTCTCTGAACCCTTATCAAGATCATTTTTTTAAACTTTGAAAAAAATTGATTAGTTCTAAGCACTTTTAGCTAAAATAAAGGGTGCTTAAACAGGTTATACGGCAAAAATCGTAACATTTTACGTGATGACAGTGAACATAACTTGTTCAACAATAACGAGGCATTTAGTTTAATAGCATTATTGTAGCACTAACTGATGTAGAGTGCTGGTATTGATGAATGAAAGTGTATGTACTGTAAACTACTAGTAGTTGTTGTTAGCTTTTTACTTCCACTTTTAAGGAAACACCAAAAACCTTCGTGACTTTTCTTAACATTTATCTAGCAGCACTTTGATGTGACATTTCATTGTTTACGCGATTTGCATTTTAAACTGAAAAGAATAATTAAAGTTTGTCGTCGTCACTTTGACATCTTTACGCCATTTCAGTGTTTTTCTATTTCTTTTGAAAACTTTTAAGACAATAGATTTTATGAGGTTTTGAAAAAATTCTAAAATCCAACATGGCTGATCTAAAATGACAGCAGTTCGATTTAATATCGTAATTTGGACGTATCATATACCATCTATGTTCCATGGAGTTATGAATGGTGGGGACGGGGTTCTAATGATATTTTCTTTTGATTTTCAACTTTTAAAATATGTTTTGCTATCCCGTTAAAGGAAAATTAACCTCCTTAAACATAAACTCACTGTTTACAAAAATATCTCTCAAAAGTTCCGATGTTCACGCCCCCACCTATGTCTGACTCAAGAACACGCAATATTTGAAACATTTTGAAAAATGACTGAAAATTATTTCAATTGTTATCAATGAAAAAAGGAGAGCAATAAAGCTATTTATTAATTTATTTTTTTTAAGTTAAACATATCCTCAAGATTAAACGGGTCAAAATTCAATACTAGAAGGTGTTCTCAGACGTCTTTACGGTGGCTGCGAAAGAAAGGGTCCATGCTCGGATCTCAAAAGTACTGCCAAATTCGACTAGAGGGAACCATGTATTTTCTTTTGGTGTGTAACAAGTCAGCTTTATTTAGCAATTTCGATGGGTCAAATTGCCGAACAATTTGGAGGTTTGTTAGTGTTTTCGTTGCTGTTCTGCTAATTGGCTACCTTGTTAACATATGTAAATTAATCCGCAGTCGTATGGTTACGCCAGTGCGCAAGCACAGTAAGGAAACTGCTGTCCGCGCCAGCCCAAACACCAATTAAAGTAAATATTTACGCTTGTGGGAAAAACGTTTAATATGATTGGACCGTCCATATCTTTAAATTTAGTAAATCACAAGAAAGTTTCATGTCACATGACTACAGATTATATTCGCGCAACCTGGCATTTGACATAGAAAATAAATTTAAAAACTCTCCACTATATAATATATATGTAAAAAACCTATTCGCATAGGTCGTCCCAAACTGGTGTCAATAATTTAATATTTGTTAATACATTTTCGGCAATTGTTGTTTTGCCCCTGCAGGCTATTAACGAAGCAGAAAGACAAATGACAGACACGCTTAATAGGATTTACTCATCATTGAAGGTCGCTCATGGAACAGCGCGTAAAAAATTAGCTCGGGAACACGCGATGGCAATACTTCAGGGTCTTACAGGTTTTGCTGGCTCCATAGCAGGCAAGGATCCTTTCGCTTCCATCGATACGGCTGTCAGTATTTCCGATTATGCTGCCAATAAAGCATGCCTGAAATCACTTGGGGATGTTCTTAAGAGTGCCAAGAAATGGCTGCAATTTGGAAAATACAAACCTCTGAAAGATTCCAGTGACTTGGATTTTAACAAAGTTGATGTCACTGCAGTCCCCGACATAATGCAGGTAATACCCTTGACTACTGTAAATAGGCTGGGAAATCGGTTGCATGCAGTAAACTAACTGAGTGGGATTTATTTGCTGGTATGATCGAACATTAACCCTATCCAGAACGGGAGGGGGTGGGGGGCTTTTGGAGCCCGCTCGAACTTTGAAGTTATGTCGTTTTAAAACGGTTGATGCAATGACCACCAAATTTGGTGACTTTTTCTAAAATTTATCTGGAAACATTTTCACATTAGCGTCCTTTGTCCACCGACATTGACGTTTCTATAGCAACCGCTATTAGCATTTTTCGCTTTAATCAAGATTATTTCAAAGTTTTCTTATTGAATTAATATTTTCCACTTAATTTAGCGATAATTGATCAAATTATGTATATTTGTTTATTAATTAAGGTTAAGTAATGGTAATTTTAGGAAAACGTGGAATATGAAATGTCAAAATCCAGGATAGCGGATCGAAGTTTTACTAAAGGTCGTTTTTCTCTATGGTATTATTATTGGTTCATATTTTGGATTGTATAACATTTTCCCACAATAAACTAAGCTTTAGCAGTCCATTTGCTTTATTTTTCGGTGTTTTTTTTTACCGAAATAAACACGTTTGGACTAATTCAAGATGGCGGATCCAAGATGGCGGATCCAAGATGGCGGACGATAAAATGGGAAATTTATTTCTAGTATATTACATGCCTGTGTAATTCCATTATCTCTAAACATTTATTGTCAAAATATCATAAAAAATGTCCTTTTCACTTGAGAAAGCTTTTTTTAAATTCATTACGTACATGAAAAGCCATAATTTGCAAAGTTAACTGTTCCAGTTTTTAATAAAATGTACACATCACTTATGTGACGTCACATGCTGTTACCATAGCAACAAAGAGTACGAATTAATTAACTTTTACTCCTGCATCAATATGTGAAAGTTTGGTATGGACACTACCGTTTGTTTCAGAGATATGCCTTATAGAACGTTTCAGTTGGTTATTTCATTGTACATGACGTCATAATGACGTCACTGTTATTGTTAACAACACCAGCAGTGTTAGTAAACATAAGACTGTTATTAAATAGGTAGCTGTTAAAGTCTTGTTGTTATATGTTCAAAATTGAGAAAATATTGATGAAAGACTGTTTTAGCCAATAAAATCGACCATATGACGTCATAATGACGTCACGTTACGTCATTATGACACCAAAGTATCTGTACTTACTAGAATTCATGACAACATTATTTTGTGTAATTTGGTGGCCATAGCATAAGCGGTTTCAAAGTTACCCCGCGGTCCCAGACCCCCGGTCCCAGACGGTCAAAAAAAGCCCGGTCTGGATAGGGTTAACTGGCCAACAATTTTGTGAGTGGCGGTAGGGGACTCCGATTGTTTTTAATTTCGTCAGAGTAAGATTTTGGGAAATCCAATTAAAAGCGCTTTTCTAGAAAGTCTGGGTATATGTGCAGTTCCAAAACAAATGGATAAGAGTTTCAGTGCAATCACCACAAAAAGAACAAGAGTCTACCTCTCTTAGGCCTATTTTTCGAAGAAAGTCGTTTGTAGCTATCCGTCTGTATAAAAAATTAAACTGAAAAACTCTTAGTTTTGTTTCTGTTGTACATAAAACGGGCAAACGATAGGTGTTTTCCCAATTGACCTCCACCTTTCCAATTATATCGTCTTCAGAAAGCCATTTTCCTTGGCTTTTTACGGGGGTAGAGGCTTTTTTCTCCAATACATTTGTAGAGTAGGGTTATTTAGGAGAACACTTTTTTCTGAATTGTTTCAATGCTGACACTACCTTGTAAAACTCTAGGTAGTTAGGCTCCAGGGTTTCTGGTCCAAAGTGACAAACGCGAGGCTCCAGGGCTCGAATGCCGTTTTCAGACTTTTTTCCAAAGATACGAAATTACAGGTAGCACTCATTTCATTCATTTCCACTTTTCTTCAAGATACGAAATTAACCACCGTCGCCGGGTATATGTCACGTAGTGTATCGATGTGTTGAATTATAAGTGACAGTTATCTTGCTATAGAGGAGTTGTCAAAATTGTGTTATTAATACTTGACTAGGTTTAACAGTCACTCATAATTTTCACCCAAGCTTTCTAATTAATTTATTTGTCTCTTTCATACAGGCCAATCTGGATATAAACAAAGAAAAGTTTGCCCAAGACCTTGTTTGCCTGCTTGAAGAGGCTTCCAAACCTAGTGACATTGCAGCCCTTCAAGCAGAAATTGAATCGTATTTTATTCTAGGATCAGCTCGTATGGACATGATAGCGAAAGTAATGGATCTCGACAACGGCATTGGGGGACACAACTTTGATATCCCACTTCTTGCTGATACCGAAAAGGCAATTAAAGATCTGAGCAAGCCACCAGGTTTGAAAGAGAATCATTTTCATGAAACACCTTATTATGTTGCTTTTATCTTTATACACTGTTTTCCCTTATTATTAACTCAACAACACGCTAAGCTTTGAACGTGTGATGCAATTATAACCTGCCTTACGCATGAGGAGGGCGTTGAAGGGAGAAGAGAGTGGGGAGTTCGACGCTGGGTAAGGGTGGTGGGTGAAGCAAAACGCCTAGAAAAGGGGGAGGTCCGAAGGTGTTCATTATCTCTTATTTAGAGGGTTTCGTATTCACGAGGTGGCTCATACAAGGCTTTGATGCAAAGTTACTGTGCTTATTATAGGCGGCCTTATTTCAAACTAAGGGGCTAGATAATAATTAACCAATAGCAAATTCGACCTAAAGTGGCTGATTTCGGACTTAGAGTACAAAACTATACATAAAGATAATGGAATTTTCCCATAAAATTGTTTTGAAAAAAAAAACATATTTTGGGTATAAGACCACCTTAACCCTTTTCGGCCTGGGGGGGGGGGGGGGGGGGGGGGGGGGGGGGCACAAAGTGCCCGCGCTAACTTTCAACATTCATTACTTCTTTAATATGTATTCAAACGCCATCAAACTTTGTGACTTTTCCTAAAATATATCTGGCAACAATTTCATATGACAATTTTTTAATCACGTGACTTGACGTTTCCATGGCAACAAGAGTTTGACAGCCATGTTTTTGGAAATTTGCATATTTATACCTTTGAATGAAGAAAAACAATGTGTATTGGTATAACTTTTGTATTTTTACGTCATTTAGCGTTCATTTATTGGTTTTAAGTAATTTTGCGTCAATCTGGACGGTTTTTAAGAGGTTTTAAAAAAATTCAGAAATCCAAGATGGCGGATCCAAGATGGCGGCCGTATAACTAATTACCTAATAACTACGTCATATGACGTCATCGTTCCATTGTGCGGACCGCAAAGGAGACAGTTTTGGACGTACTATGTACCCTCTAGGTTTCATTGTCATAGCCCTAATGTTCTTGAAGTTACGAAGGGGGGGGGGGGGGGGCACAATGTGCTCAGGAATTCAAAAAAAAGCCAGGCCGAATAGGGTTAACCTTTAGACGTACACGCAAACTTATACCCCAACCGTGGTACAAGTTGGGGGGTTGTTGCGATGTTGCAATTTTTTAGAAATATTTTACATTTGCTAGATAGCCCGCAATGTGCTCTAAAATATAAGGTAAATATTACGGGTTTTGGCTCTGCTAGGGGTTCGTGACGCCATCCAAAATGGCCGCCAAGATGGCCGTCATCTTGGATTTTACTAAAAATTCAACAATTTTGGATAAATGCCGAAATTTCAAATATCGTTTGCTAGAGTTGCAAAATAACATACAATCAAACATTTTGATGCTTTTAGTAGCATTTTATATGTTTCTTTTTTCACTAAAAAAAGGTAAAAAGATGCATTTTCATTCAAAACTTAGCGGCCAACCCCTACTTAACGGCCACTTACAAGTTCCCTAAGGGCGGCCGCTCTCGGTTGAAGAAGCCAGAATCACACGAAGGAGAAGGTAGAAAAAAAAGAAGGCATGCAAAATATATTGGAAAATAATTATGTTCAGCATAGCTTATTTGACTAATATGTTTGTGTTTTTCTTTCAATTAGATGCTTCTATAAGCAATACACTCCGGCAGACCTTCATGGAAAACCTTCTCGCTACTTACAGAGAACTGGAACGGTCGTTCATGGAAAATCTTTACAAGCTTCACAAAGCCCTCGGTTTCCGTACACTGTGGGAATTGGATGATGTGATGAGCTCATTCCGACGAATTGCCTCAGATAGTGCACTGGGAACTGGGAGACTCAACGGTGCAGTGGAACTCACAAAAGAACTTACAAAGTTGTCCGGAATTATAAGAAAAACAGAAAAGTGCTTCACTAAACTGAGATACATTAAATTCGTTCATAAATGGAGTTTCGATAATGTCAAAGACAAACAGGTAGCTTTTTTTTAGTTCCTGAGCCTGGGGGGGGGGGGGGGGGGGGGGGTGTGGGAGGGGTGGGGGGGGGGGGCGTGAGGGGGTGGGACATTGTGCACCCCGCTCGACACTTCAAGAATATTAAGGCGATGACAATGAAACCCAAAAGGTACACAGTACGTCTAAAGCTGTCTCCTTTGCGGTCCGCACAATGGAATGAAATTTTTCAAAACCTGTAAAAAGCCGTCCAAATCGACTCAAAATTAATCAAAACAAATAAATAAACGTTAAATGACGCATAGGGGTTGGTGGAGCAAGGCAGTCAATTATTCTAAGTAACAAGTAACAGGTTGGCAGGATGGCACAAATTCACATAACAGACATACAGACTCGAACAGAAACAGGCAAAAAAATTTAGAGTAGAAAAGCAGTGCCTTGTAATAACGTTTAGCATCATTCAACCACGACAGATTCCACGAAGAAAGATATAATAGAAACGTCACGTCAAGGGTAGCTCTAAACTCTTTTTACCGGCACATTTTTTTTTTCGAATTTTTAGATCTTCGAAGAAATTAAAAAAGGTTCTACGAGATTCAATATAGGAGTTGATCAAATTTGTGACACATGCAAAAATGCACGACTCATAAAGGTAAGCATGTTGTAAGTTATAAAAAATAATTATGTGTAAATAATGCATCATTCTACCACGGGCAAATCTAGGGCAATGTCATTTTGAGTGTAAGCGTAAGATAGGAACATGATATTCTGGAAATTATTGTTAAAGTAACAACTGATTCAATGTTGTTGCTGGTGTAAAAGTGCACGTTTTTCACGATCATGTGGGGGGGGGGGGGGGGGGGGAGTTCCATCTCCAGCTTATTAATGTAATTTTTCTTGTTTTTTAAATGCATTCATTAAGGACTTAAAGGGAGGGTTTCACGGTTCGGCGCATGTGCGAGCTATGACGTAACTCATTTAAATTTCATTGTTTAGACCAATCGGAATCGAGTAGATAACTCCGGCGGGAAATTTGCCCGTGAAAATGCCGCGGTCGGTCAGCTGATTGAATAGATGATTATACATACCCATGTGTGCCATAAAAACCACCAGAGCGTAGAATAAATCCTTCGGGTCAAAGGTTTTATTCAGTGTTGACTTTGTCGGTGTAATCTGTTGAAATTTTCTGTAAATTTTGGTCATCCTTCGTTTTGTTTGGACTAATTATAGTATGTGATTATTGAAGTAAATGTGAGTGGTTTTTCAACCGATAAAATTGGTAAGAAAGCGAATAAAGCATTTTAAACTGTGCACATGCGCCGAGCCGTGAAACCATCCCTTTAAGGACTTTAAGTAACTACAACGGCGGGGGGGGGGCCCTAACGCGGCTACCGGAAGTCAATTTCTCAGGTCCGTCGTTGATGTTAAGCCGTAATATCAAATTTGACTACGTGAGCCGTAGTCGCAAATGCGTCGGGTTTATTTTGCTTCTGTGTCCTTTTCTTACGGATTTCTCAGTATTTTGTGTTTCAAATATAACCTTATAACCTTATAACCTTTTTACTCAATCACAATGTAATATAAGTAGCTGTTCGTTTCTCCTTGGAACACATTTTGATGAAGATTGGGACACTATAACGAGATATTACGTCATAAATAACATGAGGTCAAGCCATTTTAAATAAATATGCTAATTGCCCCTTTTTTCGGTGAGAAAAAAAGAAACAGCAACAAATAAAAAGGAAAAAAATTCAATTCGCATTATTCCAATAAATTTGAATTTTGAGTAGAATTCAAGATGGCCACCATCGGAGGACGTCATAACCCATAATATTTACCTAATCTTGTAAAGAACATAATATGCTGTCTAATATTTTCAAACTATAGTAACAGCAATCCATTTTGCAACACCCCTCCTCCTTTAAATTTTTTTGAGTGTTTTTTTCCGAGGGTAAAAATGCGCAATGTGTAAAACAGTGACATTGTTTATTAAAAGTTTTGATTTATAGCTCACAATATTGAAATGCATGAGGTTTTTAACGCTGCATTTTTAAATTAAAGAATCCAAGAAATGAAATTATGCCCATACAGCGCGAATGTAATCGGGTTTTAGTTCATTTTGTCATGTTGTATATGTGTTTTTTAAATTATTTTGTGACAGATGTACATTGAGCTTTATGGACCTCAGGAACAACCTGAAAGCGTTTCGGATAAAGTGCATCTCAGAGTGCGTCATCTTAGCAGAGCTTATTTTCGCGCGGGCGATGGCAAGATCAAGTCGTATCATCAGCCAATAATGAACTACAGGGACCTCAAGTTTGACCGTTTTACCATCTCAGATGAAGCAAAGTGTCGATCACGCAAAAAGAATGGCCAATCAAGTAAGTGATAGAATTCTCAAATACCGTAAATCATCTGTAAGCTCCCAACGGAAAGGCGCTTATTTATTTAAAGCGCGTTTGAGTAAGGACTTGATAGAATGGGGTGTATAATTTACAGAAAGCTAGATCCATGTCGTCCTAAGTTCCTACGCGTGGATAAACGTAAATAAGTTATACTTTTTCTTATAAAGCTCTCAAGTACTAAACCCTCGGACGTACATGTAGGGGGGTGGCGAGGAATGCCTCCTCCTTTCCATATAATTTCAGGGTCATTTAAGGTTAACACATGTCGTCCCCAGCAGCTGTTCGTTTAACCTTGAGATACATTTTGGTAAAGTTTGGCGACAACCGGTTACTATAGCAACAGGATATGACGTCATAAGTAGAGTGAGTCAAGCCATTTTGAATTAAACTGCGTGTTTTCACCTTTATCAGTTATTTTGCAATTGCCGCATTTTTTCGATAAATTTGAATTTTTAGAAAACCCAACATGGCGGCCATCACAGGACCACAACAGCGCCACAACCCATAATAATAGCCTTATATTTTAGAGCACGCCACAGGCTGTCTATTAGACGTAAAATATTTCCAAAATATTGCAACATCGCAAAACGCCAAGGGGGAAGGTTGCAACAACCCCACCCCCGTTGTACCACGGTGGGGGTATAAGTTTGCGTGTGCGTCCGAGGGTTAATAAGAATTCGTGTCCAGATTGTTGCGGTAAAAATGTACCTGTAATAGAGTCTGTTGTTTATTGTTTTGGTTTTAATTGAAAAGAGGTGGGGGCGATGGTTGGGGTTGGGGTGAGGGCCGGGTTGGGGGTACTTAATAAAATCCTTGCTCTCCAAAAGATGGAGCGGGGGGATTATTCGAGAGGGGTTATTTGACAGGGGGGGATTAATTAACCGAATACCAGTAATTTTATAAGCGTATGTTAGCAAACGTTCTGGTGTATTTACGTTTGAATATTATCAGCACCCTTTCTTAATGTTAACTACTTCAGAATTTTACTGAAGTGGCAGGTAAATACAAGATAGCAGCTCTACAGATTAATAACAGCATACGGCTTCATTGTAGATGTGGACACCTTATCGATTAAAGGACTGTCTATTTGAAAACAAGCAGCTGTACAAAGTTCGAACTCGTGGCGTCTTTAACCCATTGCAGTATTGATAACTGAGTCTTTTGAGTGCTTTTTCGGAGAAACATAACAGTTATGTCTAAAACGTAAGACTACACTACATTTACTACATGTGCATTCAATCGGTAACAATTGATACCTCGATCGCCAAGCAAATAGCAAATTATATAAAACAGATCAGAAAACTTGCCGGAAAAAAATCCCACAGCAATAAGCGTTAAACGGAATATCAAACGATCCTAGCCATCCATGAACACCTTGCATTGTCCCAAAAACTTGTACGCTGAAATTGTTCTTTCTGCTTCCCAAGTCAACACACGGAGAGATTTTCCGTCATCTTGATATCAAAAGCGAGATCACGAAGTCGCGTGTCCAGCAATCAGAACAGTGAAACTAAAATATATGGGTGCAAAACGTGACATGCGCTAATGTGTATGACACACATGTACAAAAAGAAAAGTCACCGGCGAATTTACAACTAGTGCTCTGCGCCACGAGTAAAGAAAGAGTTTTTTATTATCATACCTGTTACGTCGCAAAATGTAATAATCGCCGCAAAATGTAATACTAACGCAAAATGTAATAACAATCAACGCAAAATGTAATACTAACGCAAAATGTAATAACATTGACGCAAAATGTAATAAAGTGGTTAACGCAAAATGTAATAACATTTTAACGCAAAATGTAATAACTTTTCTAACACAAAATGTAATAACGCAAAATTTAATAACACTTCAGTTGCATATTATTTGATGCTATCAGACGAAGTCAAAGTACGAAAGTGTTTTACTGTGACTGATGCATTCCTGTCCAGCACAGGTTGATAGAAACAGAAGGATATAAAATTAATTGAGATATTTTTTTTCATCAGTAAATAATACAGCTATAATAAGTAAATGTGGAGGAACAGGATTGAGCTAGAAAGCGAGACATACATTGTACGACGGAAATTAGTTCATCCGATCGATGCAAGTAAAAGGCCGCATACGCAGCCCTTTCGCCGGGTACTGTGACTTCGACGCGCAAACATGGTACGTTCAAGAAGATCTCAATGGGGTGGTGGCTGCTAACGGTTAACGGTTAAGAAAAGCGCTTTGACTATTGACCTTCAAAAAGCGGTCGTTCCGGTGGGAAATGCACTGCATATATAACTCAACATTACAATGTACGAGGAGCAAGTTTGATATTTCCTTGAACTCCCGAAATAATGAGCATCAAAGTGTGGCAGTATGCGGAGTACCTCGGATCGATGACCTTCAGATAATCTTCTGTACAGTACTTCGGAAGGCTTCGGATAATCTGCTGTAGCCTCGGGATGGTATTCAGAATACCTGAGGTGATGTTCGGTCATCTTTACAATGTTTCAAGTGATTTTCTCAATTTTCAAGTCACTGCACTAATTGCATGAAATTGTTCACGCATTTAGCACTCTATTTTTCATGTAATAGACATAATTGAAGTGTTATTACATTTTGCGTTAGAAAAGTTATTACATTTTGCGTTAAAATGTCATTACATTTTGCGTTAACCACTTTATAACATTTTGCGTCAATGTTATTACATTTTGCGTTAGTATTACATTTTGCGTTGATTGTTATTACATTTTGCGTTAGTATTATATTTTGCGGCGATTATTACATTTTGCGGCGTAACAATACCAAAGCAAAAATTTCTAGGGAAATGGAATCTGTATGGATTTCAACTTAAGACTCAAAAGATTTGTTTAGCTTAAGTATAAAGTGTACCGATGGTAAAATACAACAGAAGAAACGGATAGGCTTTCACGATTAGCTAATTCAAAACCCGTGTCTCTAAAGTGATCCAACATGTACATTATTCAATTGATAAAGTTAACCCTCGGATATACACGCAAACCTATACCCCCCACCTTGGTCCGAGGGGGTGGGGGGAGTGGTGTGGTAGGGTAGTTGCAACCACCTCCTTCTTATTATGATCGGGGAAATGCCGAAATTGCAATTTTATTGTTTACTTAGGTTGTAAATTATGATACAATTAAACTTTTTGCTGCTTTTGGTAGCATTTTATATGTTTTTCCACATAAAAAGGTCAAAATGCGCATATTTATTCAAAAATGGCCTGACCATATGCTACTTATGACGTCATATCTCGTTACAATAGCAACCGATTGTCGCCAAACTTCAGCAAGATGTTTTTCTAGAATGAACGAACAGTTACTAAAGACGGTATGAGCTAAAAACAAATGCTGTTATCCTCTGTATCTGTATTGTACGTATTGATCTTATGACCGCGCCCCGCCTCTCGATGTTCCCTCTGTAAGACTATCACAAGAGAAAGTAAGTTGTTTTTATTTATAATTATTATTCGAGGCAGGACCAACATGACCATACTAAATAAAATATGAAATTAATGAAGCCAAAGATGTTAAACAAGTTAAAAAGGACCGCTGTAAAGTGTCGCTAACAGGAATATGCGAAATATTCTGAAATGGTCAATTGTGCATTTTTAGTATTTAATTATTATTGATCAGGATTAATTATTATTAGTATAAAACTCGTGTAAAATAAGTATTAATTAGGATTAAATTATAATTAGTATAAAATTTGTGTAAAGCGCTTTTGATCATTTTAATGTTAAAAGGCGCTATATTAAGTGAATAAATTATTATTATTATTAAATTATTAAATATGTTTCTAAATATATTTGAGAACTGGAAACTGGTTAGATACGTTTAAAGTTGGTGCCGCCAATTCCTTCCCCGGTTCGGAGTGAATATATGTGAATATATGTGGTGTCACAAAATTTCAAAAATAATTTACATAAAAAGATAGCCTGTGATATGCGCTACAAGATAATGTAAATATTATGGGTTGTGGTTGGCGCCATGATGTCATCCAAAATGGCCGACAATATAGCCGCCATCTTGAATTTTACTAAAAATCCAACTTTATATATAAGGGAAAATACAGAAATTGCAAATATGTTTCGCTAGAGTTGCAAAATATAATACAATTAAATATTTTGCTGTTTTTGGTAGCATTTAATATGTTTTCATATGTTTTATGACCTCATTATGAAGCTACTGATGACGGCATGTGCACTGTGGTACAAGGAGGGGGGGGGGGGGGTTGTTGCAACTCTCCCTCCCCCTCCCCCCTCCCTTTGGGTTTTTGCAATGTTGCAATATTTCGGAAATATTTTACATCTTATAGATAGCCCGCGATGTGCTCTACAAGATAAGGTAAATATCATGGGCTGTAGCGCTGCTGGGGGTCCGTGACGTCATCCAAAATTGCCGCGAAGACGGCCGCCATCTTGGATTTTACTAAAAATTCAATTTTATCGGGAAAATGTGGAAATTGCAAATATTGCTTGCTAGAGTTGCAAAATAACATACAATTAAACATTTTGATGCTTTTGGTAGCATTTTATATATTTTTTCACTAAAAAAAGGTGAAAACACGCATTTTGGCTTGACCACATGTTACTTATGACGACATATCTCGTTACCATAGCAACCGGTTGTCACCAAACTTTATCAAAATGTGTCCTTAGAATAAACGAACAGCTGCTGAAAACGGCATATGCTAATCATAAATGGTCTTGAAAATATCGGAGAAAAACCTTAAGAGATGGTGGCAACCACCCCCTCCCCCTTGTACGTCCGAGGGTTAAGGGGGTGGCATCCAATAGGAAGGGTTTCCCGTTAAAGCCCTAATTTTCTTTTCGTGCTTGTTTGCAATTGCTAAAATTGCAAAACAAAACTGCCAGGTTCGTTTCTTCACTTTACATTATCCATGCGTAGTTCATATTTGATTAATTCAATTTGTCATATCATTTTAGCTTTGCATTTCTGTGTGAACAAAGATGACGCTCGCCTGGAGCCAATGTGCAGCCACCCATTAAACGGGCAAACAGGAAAAGGATTCATGTTGGGGAAGGAGGAATGTACAAGCCCTTCTGGCTATTACGAGCTTAAGATTCCTGTGAACAAGAAGCTGCTGTGTACGGATCCTAAGATGCGAGATACCAACTGCAAAGATCTTGACGTAAGATAACCCTTTTATACTACCCGCGACTACTTTATTGTGTAACTACGCCATTCAATTTTTAACTTCATTGCGGTTTTGATCGCTTTAAAAGAAACAGTATCCCGAGTAAAATGTCGTGCTTTCATGATTACGGTCAATCTAAGAGCTTGCTTAAAGGTTGATTTATTATCCTAAAATCTTATTATTTTTAAATAGGAAGATGAACGAAAATGAACTAAGAAAATGAATGATTAACGAAATCAAGATTCCACGGGAATGGAAACTTTAGTTGATGTCCACTTCCATCGTTGTTATCCTGAACTTTATCTCCAAACAAACATCTTCTGTTTTGCTTTATAAAATCCTTTTATCCAACTTAGTTGTATATTGGGTGGCAATTTGCGATATGACATTTAATAATTTGATGATGTAAAATGAGACGTTAAGCTCATCAAAAATAGTCCGTCAAACTATAATGATATTACAAAGCTGATCTTTGGATTTTTTTTTCTTAAAATTGCGTTCATTGTAATTTTTCTTTCTTTCCTTTGCTTTTCGTTTAGCTGACAAAGTTCACTAAAATGAACGTTTGGGTGTATTACATTTACTGGTCAACGAAGTACCCCAAGAATCCAGACGACCCCGTATGCAGTACAGTCCAGAAAGACTTAAGCAGTTGAAGAGTAACTCATTGATGTCTCAGATAAACTGCAATGTTCATATTGTTCACTGTTCGAACGAGTTATTTCCAGGTTCTATTTTCAGTGTTTTTGCGGGATTTAAAAGTTTGTAGGGTCCATTTTGAGATCGCACCAAGTTTGATTTCTGACACTATAAACAAGAAACAAGTCAGTTTATAATAACTCGATAGACTACTATTCAGGATTTGTCGTTTATGTGATTGCCAAAGCTTAGAACCATTTAAGGTCAAAAGTGCATGATTTCAGTTAAATTAAAATAAAATTTAATACGCTATAAAAGGGGCTTAACTTCTAGTAATATGGACAAGTTGAGTTTCAGCCATTGATATCGCGGTTTGCAGAAGTTTAATACTGATTGGAAATACCTAGGGAGACCCCTTTTATTGTGCTTCGTCATGTGTGAAAGTAACGACAGTCGTACAACATAATTTAACCATATTTATCAGATTATTATAACATATTTGCTGCTCAAGTTTATAATCACCCATCAAGCAAACGAAATAAAATATTAATCGCAGATTAAAAATTCGTTTAGTGTTTGTCTGAATTTATTTGCACAAGATAGCCATTTTCCCTTTTCATTTGTGTGAATGCCATTTGAAACTTATGTTTTTTTCTATTCGAACTTTTCCGAACACTGGCAACGATTTTCCGAAGATTTTCAAAGAAACTAACAAAAACTTAGAGACTGACCGCAGTCTATATTGTTTGTGGACGGAATCCTGAAGAGATAGTCCAGGTAAAATTAGGAATTTTGAAAATGACAAGATACAACTCCATCGCAATATTTGCATGCTTAAGGATGATCGGAAGAAAGTGATAAAATCGATATTATTTTATCTTCTAAAACAAAGAAAAGGCCATGTGACGTCCAAATAAAGTTTGAACCACCAGCGAGTTTTTATTTTCATTTAACGTTCTTTGCAGTACATAGTCACAATGGACGGTTTCATATTGAACCTTTTTTTTTATCGGGAAGTCGTCATGTAGGCTATAAACTTTAATTTATTCAGGCCGGGCATTTTTTGGTCTTTTAACAACGGGGATTCTCCCCAACCGCGTTTCTCCGAGATTAGAGAGCTTAAGCAACGACGACGGCAACGCCATGAAAGATGTCACTTGAAAAAAGGATTCGCGCTATTTTAAACTACTTTGTAGTTGTTCCAATTTGTTTAGTTTGTCTAATGTGTCTGGATTGTCCAGGAGCTAAATTTGAAGGAATGGCTTACCAGTTCAAATAGAGAAAGGAAAATTAACCGTCGCGTGTTCACGTTCTCCATTAAACCTACAATTTGATCATTTGACGTTGTTGTTTTGCAGGGAACGGCAAATAAATTTACTAAAATGTAAAACGCACGCGCAACACTTGCAGAGGCATTGTTTTCACTCATTAAACCTATTGTTTTGTGCCGTTCTCGCTGCCGTCACCGTTGTGGTTGCTTGAGCTCTCTAATATTAAAGCTTGACCAACGAAACTTTGTGGGTGTACAGTACGTCCAACAATGTATCTTTTAACATATAAATTTACGCGACTGTGCCGTCATATGCCGCCATCTTGGTTCCACCATCTTGGATCTCTTGATTTTTTTCAAATGCAGAAAAAAAACCACCAAAACTATGTCTCATAAGTAATCAAAATCAATATCATGAAAAAGATAATTTAGTTATTGCCAGGAGGTTAGTTTTTTATTAAAAAACCGAAAAGGTCAAATTTGAAAAAAAATATTTCTGTCAAAATGTGATTACTATGGTTATATTTACTAAAACGTGTCACATTAAATATTTCCAAAAAAATTTGACAAGTTTGGTGGTTATGGATGACACGGTGTTCAAGTTATAAACGTTCAAAGTCAGCGCGGGCACTTCTCACATCCCCAGCCTGAATAGGGTTAATGCATCTTTACCCTTCTGATTATTTCTGTCTGCCAGCAAAAAGTCCACAGCCTGTCTTCTTATGAGAAGGCGAAGATCCTCTGAAAAGCATTTTTTTAACTTTGTGAGTTTAATATCTGTGATTGAATGACCGAAGACTCCGTAGCCATGCCATCGTGTTCTAAAATAATACAAATCAAAATTATTACCTGGGTCCAGAATATTGCATTTTAAGCTTAACCCTCGGACGTGCACGCAAACGTATACCCCCTTCCCCTCTGTTGCACAAGTGGAGGGGGGGGGGGGGGGTGGGGGGGGGGGGGGGTGAAAGTTACAATCCCTCTCATGGGTTTTTGCGATGTTACAATAAATAGCCTGCTGGTGGTCCGTGACGTCATCCGAAATGTCCCCCAACTTGGCCGTCATCTTGGATTTTATTTCAAATTAGAATTAAGCGGAAAAATGCGAAGTGGCAAATATTTTTCTTTGCTAGAGTGGTAAAATGTGATAAAATTGGAAGCGCTTTATATCTTTTTATTCACCCAATTATGATGAAAAACATGCAATTTTATTCTAAAATTGGCTTGACCTCATAAATAAACAAAGAAATCAATCAAATCTGGTGCCACTTCCTCCATTACAGCGCGTAGCTGAATTACGGAGGACCTGAGAGGTGAGATCGGACGTCAGCATCAGTAAGGCGCAAATTACAGACAAATCAGTCCAGGAATGATCTCAAAATAAATAGAGGTTTTTACGGTAGCTAAAACGTTAATTGCGCGCGTTCCACACGGTAAATTTTTAAAAAAATTGGCAAATTGGTAGGATTTTCTTGGTTCGCGATCACAGAGAAAAGACAACAATTTTTGTACATACACAAACCCAATAAACGTAAAAAATCGAAAAGTGAGTAAATTGTCGAAAATTATGTACCGATTGTTTTATGACTTTATAATATGAGACTTACCGGATGTTTGTACTGTTTCGCCAAAAATCGTGAATATTTACCGTGTAAAAACCGAGAAAACCCGTCAACAAGCCCAACAACTCAGTCAGTGGTTGCCATAGTAACGAGACAAGACTGCCAAATAAGACTTCTCCGTAAAAGAGAAAGCCTAAACTACGTGCATAGTATAACGAAACAAAACTCTCGAAAGACAGCAATAAGATCATGTATATTTTATTTTGAAGACTGACCAATGATGATATTGAGCCACCTTACCCTATTCAGCCTGGGCTCTTTTTGAGTTCCTGAGCCTGCGGGGGGGGGGGGGGCTTGTGTCCCCCCCCCCCCCCCCACCCCCCTTCGTAACTTCAAGAACATTAAGGCTATGACAATGAAACCTAGAGGGTACGTAGTACGTTCAAAACTGTCTCCTTTGCGGTCCGCACAATGGAACGATGACGTCATATGGCGTAGTTATTAGGTAATTAGTTATACGGCCACCATCTTGGATCCGCCATCTCTGAATTTTTTTAAAACCTCTTAAAAACCGTCCAAATTGACGCAAAATTAATCAAAACCAATAATACAAAAATACAAAAGTTATACCAATAAAAATTGTTTTCTTCATTCAAAGGTATAAATATGCAAATTTCAAAAAACATGGCTGTCAAAATCTTGTTGCCATGGAAACATCAAGTCACGTGATCAAAAAATTGTCATATGAAATTGTTGCCAGATAAATTTTAGGAAAAGTCACAAAGTTTGATGGCGTTTGAATACATATTAAAAAAGTTATGAATGTTGAAAGTTAGCGCGAGAACTTTGCCCCCCCCCCCCCCCCCCCCCCCAGGCCGAATAGGGTTAAACGTATATAATACAAATTTCAATAAAAACATGGCTGTCAAAATATTGTTGCCATGAAAGGAAATTGATCACAAAGTTTCAAATAGCATACACGCACAAATGACAAGTGACAAGAAGCCACCTTATGGAAATAAAGTAAACGAAAACTAAACGACTTGTTATCTGCAATGTAACTTTTATTTCGTTTGCTTGATGGGTGATTATACAACCGAGTAGAATATAATTATTTTGCTGGAATTAAAAACCTGAGCAGCATATTTATCAACTTAACTATTCTGATACCTAATGTTGTATTAGGTGTTACGTCTGTCGTTAATGCAGGCATTTCCAATCAGCAGTAAACGTCTGAAAACCGCGAAATCAATGGCTGGAACTCATTTCTCTAATTATGTATCTAAACCAACAGTGATTTATGTCACGTTACATTATATGTAGGGATTATTACTATTGAAAAATGCAATGTCTCAAGCTTGAGTCGTTGTTTTGGTCCTAACTTGATAAACTTGTTCAATTTACAAGACAATCATAATATTTAAAAGTGGGTAAAGACAAGTATATTTCATTGCGTGCCTTTGTACTTCATTAAAGTATTCAGTATTTATACTTGCTTCTAGATAAAGTGATATTTTGCAATATTTTTGAAACCAACATTTCAGTGTCAACAAAAATGTGAGCAGCTAAGTGAAGAGTCAAACTTTCTACGATCCCATAGTGTAACATAAAAACTCCTAAATGCAGAAAAAACACAGAAAATAAAACCTGCAAATAATTCTATTTAATATATACGGTATTTATGCATCGGCAAATTGATATAGAAATATCAATAACGGAAGAAAATGAATGCCCGGTTGATCTGGGAATTAAATCAGGGAGTTAATTATCCACTGCTAAATCTTTCTGGACATCACTGCATACGGGATCGTCTGGATTCTTCGGGTACTTCCTTGACCAGTAAATGTAATACACCCAAACGTTCATTTTAGTGAACTTTGACAGCTAAAACAATGGAAAGCAAAAAGAATAGGTTACAATGGACGCAATTTTAAGAAAAAAGAAAAAAGGTGAATCACTCTGATGTCTAATAGTTGAACGAATGATTTCTATTAAACGGATTACATTTGCCAGTTTTGATTGCAACCCGCAAGTTAATTACATGAACATTACATAAACATGTTATGTTCATGTGATTCATAGTTCGACGTATAAAGTCTATTTAACGGATTATATTTCATACTTTATATACCATGCGCATTTAACAAAGTTTATTGCAATTACAAATAAGGCATATGGATTTATCATATACGAACTTCGGATAGAGAATGTAAAGTGAACAAATGATTGATCCTCGTTGTTGTGTTTGAAATTTAAGCAACTGTAACGAACCTTGAAAAAAAAACTAATAATTCATTCCACAAAAAAGTTAAAATCCCCGTTATACATCCCCTGTTTATTTTGTTATAATACAACAAGTGATGGTGATTTTATAGATGGCCAATGCTGATGATTATGATGCTACAACAAATCAAGATGCTGATGCCCATACTGATGTTGATGCTGCTGCTATTGCTGCTGATCCTGATTAAGATGATGGCGACAGTGTTGACAACAACTATACTGATAACGACACCATAGCTATAACAACGACGATAGTGTTCATAGAGCTCTGAGAGTGAATATGACATACTGTCCCGCACAAACAAACAAATAACCGAAATTGTGTTTTTTTAATGTCCATATTATATCGCCAAATGTTACCAAATACACAAATAAATTGCATAAAAAGATGATATAAAGCAAAAGACAAGCAGAATCAGTGCAGCATAAAAAGAATGGAAGTGAATTACATTTCAGCAATTTTGATTTCGTGACAGGCAAGCGTAAAGCAAGCTCTGGTCCTAATAATGAAAACACGATATAGCAGCTGGAAGCTGTCACTTTAAAAGCGATCTAAACGGGACCACGATAAAGTTACCAAAGCAGTTACCAAAGTAGCTCAGGGGAATAAGAAAGAGTTAACTTACGTCAAGATCTTTGCAATTGCTGTCTCGCATCTTAGGATCCGAACACTGCAGTTTCGTGTTCACAGGAATCTTAAGCTCGTAATAGCCAGAAGGGCTTGTACATTCCTCCTTCCCCAACATAAAACCTTTTCCTGTTTGCCCGTTTAATGTGTGGCTGCACATTGGCTCCAGGCGAGCGTCATCTTCATTGACGCAGAAGTGCAATGCTAAAACAATATGACAAATGAAGCATATGAATGAATCACATATGAACTAAGGATACAAAAGGTAAATTGAAGAAATGATCCTCGTAGTTATGTTTGCAATGCAACTGCAAAAAAGCTCGAAAAAAAGTAGGGATTCGACAAGAATCTTCAGGCTTCTTTGCAATTGCTTCAATTGAAAAACACAACTGCGAGGATCATTTCTTCAAATAACATTCTAATGTTTGAAATTATAGTTTATTTTTTTTTAATGTGTTGGAAAATTATAAATAGTATGTAGATGTTAGCCATATAATATCCAGATAGGACTGGGAAAGGAAGTGTGGCGCCAATTTTTAACGTATATAATTTGAGACGCATTAAACCAGTGACGGTTTCGGAAATTTATTAAAAAAAAAAAGTTAACATATTTTCTGTTAGCGACACAAGCCATCTCCATAGCAACTGTTCTTTTAGCATTTTTGAGTTCCTGGAATTATGTGATTTCCAAATGTGACATGTGGTATTTCAGGATTGCTTACTAGATTTTTCCTCTTTCTTGCGTAATCGACACTTTGCCTCGTCTGTGATGGCAAAACGGTCAAACTTGAGGTCCCGGTAACTCGTTATTGGTTGATGATAGGACTTGATTTTACCATCGCCCGCGCGAAAATAAGCTTTGCTTAGATGGCGGACTTTGAGATGGACTTTATCCGAAACGGTTCTTGGTTGTTCCTCGGGACCATAAAGCTCAATGTACATCTGTTAAAATATCATTAAAAAATAATTAATAGTACATATTATAAACCTGAAAAAAATATACCAGAAACCGATACTATGCTTGTGTACGGGCAGTACTTAATTATAGTCCTGGCTTCGTTAAATTAATGAGACAACATTGATGGCCTAATGGAGTTACAAATGGAAACTCCTTGGGATTGTTTTCTTCACAACTGCAATAAGGTATTTACTTAGAAACCAAGGCCACTCTTTTACCCAGGGATCAATTACATTAAATCAAAGGAGTTTCATACAATGCGCATATTAACCCTCGGCCATACGTGAAAACAAATATCCCAACCGTGGTACAAAGGGGGTGGGGGGGAGGGGATCGTGGCATCCCCCTTGTGTTATTGCGGCATTACACTTTGATATTCTGCCTTATGGCGTCGGTAGGGATTCCTGACGTCATTCATACTCGCGGCCATCTTAATCTTGGGTGGAACTAAAGTTCGTTTATTTCGGGAAAATAAGGAAATTGAACATTTGCTAGAGTTTTAAAATATATCATTAAACATTTCGCTTTTTTTGTATAGATGGTTTTCAGTCACGTGACCTTCAATCCTGTGGGACTCAAATGACAAAGGCCATGGCGGCCATGTTGGTGCACATAACAAAAGAAGTTCATTAAAATTATTTTGTAGGTGTGCACCAACATGGCCGCCGCGACGTAACGTGAAAACCACCGATAGTTATATATGTTCTCTTATCGTCGAATAAAGGTGAAAACGTGCATTGTCATTCAAAAATGGTTTGACTTGACGCTGCTTTTGACGTCATGTCTCGTCACAATATCAGCTTATCATTGAAAACACCCATGCATGTAGACATGTCGACTATATTTTATGTATTTGATATCGCCTTTAGTCCAAAACTTAATTATTAAGCGTTCCCAGGCCGCCGTAAATAAAGAGCGCTATTGTTCCCATCTTGCATTTAGTAAAGTACTGTCCATGTTACATTGTCCTAGCCTAGATACGTCGGTGATTAATGATGTATTATTTGCACATAACCATTTACGCAACTTTGTTTGATTAACCTGTCACAATTGTGTGATGATAGGAAATAAATATAATATCACATTCTTACCTTTATGAGTCGTGCATTAAAGCATGTCTCACAAATTTGATCAGCACCTATATTGAATCTCGTGGAGCCTTGTTTAATTTCCTCGAACATCTAAAAAATTCGAGAAAGCAGCGGCAGTTGTGTAAAACAAATAGAACGCTTGGTTTCAACAGCACAATAAGACTTCAGACAATTTGTATTTGAAGTAAGAGTCGGTCTCATCAACTTATAACTGGTTAGAACATTGATTTTGATAACTATTTATAGTAACATGTTAGCTAAGGTCAATAAAAGAACATGAAAATGTTAACACGGTATAATGTCGTGATGATGGCGATGTCGTGTCATTTAGTATTTATTTAGTTAATGGAATTGGTCGTAGTAGAATAATACTAAACGATGTTATACGGAACTGCTTGGGGTTTCTAGAGGAGGGGGGGGGGGGGGGGTGGGGGCTTAATTAAAACTCTCGGAAAACTATATTTACTGTACTAAATACAAAACTTGATAAGTAGTAAAACATCAAGAAAATAATGCCAGTTTTTTTTTTTAAGTGGGGCTTATTAAAAACTTTAAAATTCAAGTGGTGTGCTTATAAAAGATGGAATATAAAAGGTGTTTCATAACAGATCAATACAACTACTCTTAAGCAATTAGTGCTACAATGATGGTATCAAACAAATGTCCAGTTATTGTTGAAGAAGTTATGGCTATATCGTTATAATGTAAAAAAGTTACCATAGGGATACACAGCCACCTTAAAACGAGCTAGGTGATCCTTTTGAATTGCAATAAACATATCAAGATAGTATTTTTTGTAAAGTTTAAAACAATTATTGGGAAAGGTATCAGAGCTACCTTAATTTCTCAAACAAAATATACAACTTCTTGCAAAGTTAAAAAATTCTCGGGAAGGGAATCAGATCCACATCAATTTTACAAAAGCTTAACCCTCGGACGTACACACACTTCTATCCCCACCGTGGTACAAGGGGGGGGGGGGTCGTTGCTTGTTTGAAACATTTTTGTAGCACTAACTGATACAAAGTCATGAAAAATTAATACTGGGAACTATTGCGAGCCACCTTAAGTTGTAACTCAATAAAAAAAAAAACATTTACGGTAGCTTTTGGCGAAGTTATATCTTTTTGTTCTCTCTTCTGGGTGTATGGGTCCATTTGCATCCACAATAACAGCAAACAAAAATCCTGGTTAAACATTAGCGTGATCAAATAACTAAAGAAAAAACTACCTGTTTATCTTTGACATTATTAAAACTCCATTTATGAACGGTTTTAATGTATCTCAGTTTAGTGAAGCACTTTTCGGTTTTTCTTATAATTCGGGACAACTTTGTAAGTTCTTTTGTGAGCTCCACTGCACCATTGAGTTTTCCAGTTTCAGGTGCACTTTCTGAGGCGATCCGTCGGAATGAGCTCATCACATCATCCAATTTCCACAGTGTACGGAAACCAAGAGCTTTGTGAAGCTTGTAGAGATTCTCCATAAACGAGCGTTCCAATTCCCTGTATGTAGCGAGAAGGTTTTCCATGAAGGTCTGCCGAAGGGCACTGCTAATAGTAGCATCTTATTGCAAGAAAAACATATAAACTTGTAAGTCAAAAAAGCTACGCTGAACAAGATGTTTTTCTATGCTTTTTTGGAACTAGAAAATTATGCAATTGTAAAAAACTTGCTTTTTAGGTAGATATATTTTTACGAATATACTTTTTTGTAAAAAAAAAAGCAGGTTTTATACAATTAGGTAATTGTAAAAAGCAGCTTTTTTACAAATATATATTTTTTGTAAAAAAGCAGCTTTTATAGTTTTATTTTTTGTAATAAAAGCTGCTTTCTATGTAAAAAGCCTGCTTTTAAAAAAATATATATATAATTGTAAAAAGCTGCTTTTTTATTTAAAAAAACCTTGCTTTTTTACCTGCTTTTTTCTTTGCTTTTATTTATATTTTGTAAATGCCTATATTTCGGCATTTATGAACGGTTTTAAGTTGTATATTTTGTTTGAGAAACTGAGATACATTTGTTTTCATCGGGGTAACGATGAAGGCTGTTGAATGCAGCCGAAATATAGGTATTGACAAAATTTACAATTTATCTTCATTTGTGATAGTATATATTTATTCATGGAGACTGCGCTTTTTTATATTGGTGCTTGTGAAAGATTATAGTAGTTTGAAAGGGCTACCCGAGCCAACGAAGACGTTTTTTCCAAGGAGGATCTGTTCAAGATTCTTAGTCCAGACCTCGGCATGTGTAATTTAAAAAAGTTAAAAAAGGCTGAGGACGGACAACTTCTTGGAAGATTAAAAAGTAAAAATTAATATAAAAAACGCTTCGGTCTTGTGACCTTCATCAATTGTACAGCTATTAGGAAAGTTATCTTAAATACAATTCTACAAGCCCTAAGAGTATTAGTTAACTTACACCAAAGAACTAATTACAAGATAAAAGGATTTTTTTCAAAACGTATTACGTAACTGTAATGTTACATTGAACAAAGAACAGATCTAAACATAACAAGCTCCCCATTGTCAGTCCCTGAATAGTTTCAGCAATCACACACATAACAAGGTCAAATAATAGGGCACCTAAACAATTGTAATAAGCTCCCTATTCAGAGCCCTTGAATGTTCAAAATTACCAGAAAAAAATTCCCAGAATGGAGTTCTTGAATGGTCAGATCAATAAGTAAGGGATGATGCCCGAGCTCCGAGGCCTTCTTAAAAATAATGACCGAGCGCGTAGCGCGAGGTCATTATTTTTATGAAGGCCGAAGAGCGAGGGCATTATCCGTTTTAATGCACCTTTTCATTGTTTTAGAACAAGCAAACCAACGAGTTGCTGTGAAATTTTGCTCATTAGTGACAGTAGTGATTCTCTAAATCCCATAAGTATTGTGCACGTGCAAGCATTTTAATCATTGTAATGGGAAAATCAATTTAAATTTAAATTTTGCCCTCGATTTTGACGACGGCTTTAATGACTCCCTTGGGAGAATTTTTTCTTGCTGTTACAATCAGTTTAACGTTAGTTAGAATTGATTAACTATGGCCTCGATGAAACGCTGTGATGCGCTGTGAAGCGTCGTTTGTGATATTATTTACTGGCCAAGTAGAATACTTTTTACAACAAGATGCAGATAAAGTTCTCAAGTTACCGCAAAATAGGAAAAAGGAATCTGGAGGATGCAATCTTGGGAAAAATGTGAGCTAGCGAAGTGAAATTTTAATAGTACACTTTTGAAACGTTTCAATTCTTACACGAGAAGGGTAAAACGTTCCTTCACAGTCAGCAGTAGTAATAATAAGGAATTTGGGGATATGGGCTTTAGATAAAAATAGGAAATTCACTGTCGATAATTTTTCATTCCACGTTCAATGTAAAAGAAAATATTGAGTATTTGCCTTATGCTGTCTATAGTGAAGGTTTATTTAAAACTATTAACAAAGTTCAGAGTTGAAAACCTAAAATTATAAGTCCCTTGGAGATACAGGGCGTTTGTTGTTGGTCCAGAGGGATTATTGTTTATTTTGTTGACACGTACATCAAAAGTATTTGTCAGGGGTGTTATGAGTGCTATCCATTTTGGAATTTTTAATAAATTATGCTGATGTGCTGAATTGAGAAGATTCTAGAAAATCACTGAGGTGGAACAGTAGGTTATTATTGTGGTCAGTGAGGTAGAACAGGAGGTTATTATTAAACATAATAACCTCCTGTTCCACCTCACTGACCACAATAATGACCTGTTGTTCCAATTCAGTGAGCATGTATGCGGATTATTACAAATAATAACCTGTTCAAAACAATGAAAAGGTGCATTAATGAAAGTTTAAACATTGAAATTAATTGAAGTGAATTATGTTTTTGGAGTGGAATTCTTGTCTTTTGTTGAGGCCACGAGGCGATGGTGTGAAAAGTTGTGCGCTCCAGTAAGCTTCCTTTGTGATAAATAAGTTTTCAAGATTACCAGATGGATTGACAGAATCAATTTGGTCATATTTGAATCATTTCGCTCACTGCTTGCAGTTTGAGCACTCTCGTGACTCCACAATGCAATCCAACAATGTGTAACCGTACATCCTGTGCCCAAGTTCAGGAGTTGCCATAAAGCCATTATGGTAACAACCGGGAGGGCACATTGTATACATGATTGTATATATATATATATATATATATATATATATATATATATATATATATATATATATCGTAAATGACTGAAAACAGAATCAAATAATCAAGTTTGAAATAGCGAGGTTCGACTGTCAAACTACATAAATGTATGGAGATTTGCACGGTATTTAGTGTTGTAACGAACATGCGCGAATATATTCCTCTGAGTCCCCGACAGGACGTCTGGAACCTATGCTCTTTATAGAAGCGGTCGGACGCTCTTATCAGCTGATCTACTTGAAAACTCGTGGGAAACTTGGTCATTTTATAAGGTTCCTTCGTGACACGGGTTCTAGTCTGCATTTTGCTTAATGTATCAGACAGATCAGGGGAAATATCCTTAATGGAAAATGAGGAAAATATTTCAAATAGGGTAAAAGCAACATAATAAGGTTACAATGTTCATGAAAATGATTCTCGTCCAAACCTGCTGGCTTGCTCAGATCTTTTATTGCCTTCTCGGTGTCAGCAAGAAGCGGGATATCAAAGTTGTGACCCCCAATACCGTTGTCGAGATCGATGACTTTCGCCATCAAGTCCATACGAGCTGATCCTAAAAGGAAATACGACTCGATTTCTGCTTTAAGGGCTGCAATGTCACGAGGTCTGGAAGCCTCCTCAAGCAAGCAAACAAGGTCTTCGGTAAACCTCTCTTTGTTTATATCGAGATTGGCCTATAAACAAGAAATAACAAAAAAGAAAATAAGAAAAAGAACGCTTGGGTGAAATTTATAACTGAGTGATAAAACTATAGCCAGGTATTTAAATCCTGTGTTCAACAGTTGCAATGAATTTTACGGATCAAAATCCCAGGAGAAACTCGAATTCCCACTCTAAAGCAGTTTTCAATTGAGTGTCAAAATTAATTCCGCGATTCTTTTGCTGCGCTTTCAAATTGGCTTGGAATTCTCAAGCCACTTTCTCAACCAATCAAAACCAAAATCAATCACGACTTACTCAAGGCGCGTTTTTTCGCGCCGGTTTCGAGTGTTTGGTTTGATTCTGATTGGCTCATTAGATTACCAGTGCCTGTTGTGAAAGGCCTGGGTAATTTCTTTGTTTTTGGTTCTTCGACACTCATCTGTAAACCGCTCTATATAGGTTAGTGAAGGCTGTCACAGTGTACCTGCATAATATCGGGGACTGCAGCGACATCCACTTTGTTAAAGTCCAGGTCGCTGGATTGTATCAGAGGCTTGTATTTTCCAAATTGCAGCCATTTTTTGGCACTTTTAAGAACGGTTCCAAGTGATTTCAGACATGCTTTATTGGCAGCATAATCAGCAATACTGACGGCCGTATCGATGGAAGCGTAAGGATCCTTGCTTGCTATGGAGCTAGCAAAACCTGTAACACCTTGAAGCATTGATATCGCCTGCTCCCGGTTAAATTTTTTCTGCGTTTTCCCATGAGCGTCCTTCAATGATAAGTAAATTCTTTTGAGCGTATCTTTCATTTGTCTTTCTGCCTCTTCAATGGCCTGCAGGTACAAAAATAACAAGCCAACATTTGCGTAAAAGGTATAAGCAATAATGAAAATCGTTGACGCGCGTGTCTCGTTCAACTCAGGTTTATAGAGCCTTTGCGATGCAGTAAATTAGTTGGTTCGATCTGTGCGTGTTGATTTATTTACATGTAGTGACTAGTATTTAAATTTATTATCTATGTTAAATTTCAGGTTGTGCGCATGTGGTCTATAGTCATGAGACCACAACTTCCTTGTGATTTACCAAAATTAATGGACGTTCAAATGAGACGTTTACATTTATCATTATAAATTAGTCCTTGTGTTTCCGGTTTGTGGAAAAAATATGAAAATCATAATTCCAATAAAAATCGTTAAATCAAGCTATATAGCCACCTCAGATGATCTCACACATGTGGTGTCATCGTACCATGTCAAAGTGCTCAAACAAATACCTGAACATACAACCATTTCTCCGATTCGTCTACTACTCTAGCCTGTATAAGTCGATCTTTCTCTGCTTTTACTTGCTGAGCTGCCACTGTAGACATCAGAGACGCCATCTGCAAAAGAGCATTTCCAGGGAAATGGTAAGATTTCCCAAGATACAGTTGATAGAATAGACTTATTTGTAGATGGGATTAGTTACAATCCCGCTATATGCAGCAATAACAGTAACCAGTTACTGTAAAACGAGTTTAAGTCATGTCTACGCAAGCGTGACCTCAGCAATTTATTACATGGTTACAGTAACTACCATCTATGCAACACATTTTTTTTAATTTCGGGATTTAATTTATTGTATTTATGTTTTATTTTTCAATTTGTAGATAATTACTATTTAAACTTTAGATATATGTAGACTTTTTACCTTATTGTAATTTTTAGTGTAGTTAGGTGGCCCCTATTTGTGGAGGGTTTTTCCCTCTGCTAGATGACTTTTGACACATAAATAAAGTTATTATTATTATTGTTATTAATATTATTATTATTATTATTATTATCATCATCATCATCATCATCATCATCATTATTATTATTAATATTCAAGGCCGGAAATTTCATTTACAACATAACTGAAATTTGTCATTAATCGTTGTGACCGTCCGTTTAATGCAATGTGCAGGTTTTCAGTTATTTCGAAATAAATAAAGTTCATTACAAAAGCTACTTTTGCATATTAAACTCACTATTAATAAAAATATCTATCCAGTTCAGATAATCACGCCCCAACCAACGTCTGACTCGAGAAAACGCAAGATTTTAAACATTTTGCCCGATTACTCAAAATATTTTTAATAGTTAGCAATAGTAACATCAAAACGAGAGAACATCTAAGCTACTTATTAAGCTGCTTTAGTTTATGATGGCCTCACGATTTAATGGGCGAAAATTCCATTTTCAGATTTAGCTTTACACCATATTAGAAGGCGTTCTCAGGCGATTTCACGGTGGCTGCACAGAAATGGTCCGTACTCTTTTGCCGTAATCAGATCTCCTACGTACTGCCAAATTGGATTAAAGAGAAAAATGTGCTTTATTTTAATGTATATGTAAAACTAGTTAAGTTCTTAACCAATTTCAATGGGTCAAATTGCCGCACAAGCTGGAGGTCGATGGGTCAAATTGCCGCAAAAGCTGGAGGGTTTTTATTGCTTTCGTTGCTGTTCTGCGTATCGGCGGCCGTGTTTACAAACATCTACGTTCCGACGCCAAGTAAAGCAAATGTCCACGCTTGTGGGAGATAAGTTTCATATGAATTGTCATTTCGAAACAATTAAAGTCCATTAAAAAGTTACTTTTGCATACCAAACTCACGGACGTGAATTGTCCGCGCCAGTCCGGACGCAAATTAAAGCAAATGTTCACGCTTGTGGGAAATAAGTTTGATAAGAATTGCAGAAACCATCCACAAGTCAACCAAAGCAAGTGTTCAATATCTTACCTGCTGGAAGTTCTGTTGGTTCGATTGTTGGTCGATAACATTGTTGAAGGCCGTTTCATAAGTTTCCGCTGCAGCTTTTATTCCCTTCACGTCCTTTTGAAGGGTTTCCCACTTGATCAGAGGGACAAAGAACGTACTCTTGCCAAAAATGTCGAAACCCTTCTTACCCAAGAAAGCAATTTTTCTTTGAACATCTAAAAGAAATGCAATGTTACCTGTGACGCAATGATATTTCTTACCTACATTTATTTTACAGTAAGTGAATTATTATTGGATTAGTAAGATAATTTTCGTCAACTGTGATAAAGAGCTCACCAAAATACCGGCATTTTGGAGCTTCTGACAAAGGTATTATATTTCTGTACTAGTTAACAAAGTTCTTGATAAAATTTGTCAAAATTTGTTGAACTAATATACTTCATTGGAAACCATTCAGTATTTGATGATTTTTGTTTTATTCAGAGACATTTCCTAACTCGTTCCCAGGGTCTTCTACGCGTTTAAAATGACTGCCAAAATACTCCAAAAATCCTGGAGTATTTTGTCGCCTAAACCGTCACGAAATGGTAGAGTCTACAGTCCATAACTCAGAAGGAGGTAGGACACCTTATTTAGACCTATATAACGGAGAAACTGGTTAGCTTTCAGTTGAGGTTGGGGTTAGCAGTTTATATAGTCAAATTTAGGCCTAAACAACCCGAGAAGCTAGGCCCAGCTGAGGTCACAGGTTCAATCCTGAGTGGGGATTTTAGATTTTCTTTTTTACACTTAAAAATGTATTGAAAATAAAATTCCAAGTGTCGACTTTACGTTATATAATAGCCCAATTTCGATGTCTTTTGTTTCAAGTTGAATTTTAATATTAATCCCTGCTATCATTCCCCTAAGCTTCGTAGTGATGTCTTTTGTTTCAAGTTGAATTTTAATATATCGAAATAGGGCTATTCTCAATAAGTGTCCGACCCCCTTTCTGAGCTATAGAAGGTAAACTCTACCTCACGAAATGTCTTCGTGTCGTTTGACCAAAGAATTCAGATTACCAGAGCACAAACATTGCTGCATAACACTGGTAATAACCACAGTAAACGACATATTATCGTTTGTGTTATGAGTAAGACAAATTACTTCATGATTGTTGGAATATCGTGGCAGCCTTAACCATGGGTTCTATGCCCGGCTCGCGGGGGATGGCCTGGGGACGAGGTCGAAGTCTTTGTTCTAACCTCTACCACATTTGCGAGTATGGAGCGGCAGCTACTAGTTTGCTGTTTCAAGAAGCTTACCTTTCTTGATATCCTTCACGTCCTCTCTTCCTTCTGCCACCTTAAGAATAAAGTGTAATGCATCTTTACCCTTCTTATCATTTCCGTCTCCTAGCAGGAAGTCCACTGCCTGTCTTCTTATGATGAGAAGAAGTTGTTTTGGGAAGCCTGATCTACTTGTTGCTCCTAATGTCTCTGATTGAACTGACCGAACGAAAGATTTACTAACCATGCCATAATTTCCTTTGTCTGTGAAAACTACCAAAGAAAAACCAAGTCACCACCAAGCTCAAATTAGGTGCAGTTGTTCAAAAAAAAAGTTTCAAAAACCACTGTAAATCGAAAACTTATACCCGAAACATAAGCAAGTAAATGCCTTTGTATTAAAGCGCTTTTGTGCTGAAATGCACGAATCGTTTGAGAACATTTTTTAGATGACCAACCAAGAACACTGGATGCTTTTATGGTTATTTACACATACGAAATCATACATATCTTTGCTAGCAATGGATTAAAGAGCATGTGATTGTACTGAAAACTTAAAAATAGAGGTAAATTTAAGCAATTAAGTAATAAATATACGAGTCTTGTGGGATACGTCAAAATATGATAAAGCCAGAATATTGCCGCTGTGTGCCATGCTGATGAGATCTAACAGGCCAAAACAGTTGCCCGGCATGTCTGATGATACATGTTCTCACTATTGATTCTGGTAAGCAGTCTAGGGATAATACCCGATACTAACGTGGCCATTGTACATATACCCCATTAATTGTTGTGGCTATTGCTTTTCAAAGCACATTTTTGCAGTATTCTGATTGTACAGCAATTAATTGTTTTAATACAAAAATATGCTTTAGAGCTAGTCTGCAGCTGACGTCGCCAAATCTAAAAAAAAGACTAAACTGACTACTCTTTAAAAAACAAGGAATCAAATAATTAATTCTCTGTGTATAAATTATAGTGCTAAGGTCAACCTATCAATTTCCCTGTACTGAGCATCAGCTCTAGTTAGGAAATGAAGGACCACACGAGGGAAAGAAAAAAATATTTGACCTCGGTGGGATTCGAACCCACGACCTCCGGATTAGATCTTCCGTCGCTCTACCGCTTGAGCCACGAGGCCGTACGGGAGCAGATCGTGGGTAATAAGGTGGTAATTCGTGACAATGAGAATGTGAAGGGTACAAGTAAATGTTGAGCCACGTAGTACTGGTATGTGAACTTGACAATGACTCAAAGAACAAAAATATTCCAAAAGTCTGTAAATGACTATGGCGAAGCACTTGAGACTCAAGACTAAACTTTGTGACCCTTCCTCCAAATATATAGTGGCCGGTACCCACCTCCTCCCCATTAAATAACGATTGATCACTAACAAAAACTTTAACAGGGAAAACCGGCCCTTCCGATTAGATTCTCTCAACCCGAAATGACACTCACCGCGAGGGGATCAAAAGTTTACATGAAGCATAGAAAAATAGAAAAGGAAAATTTAGTGTTGGCCGGAATATTGGTTTGACTTTTCGGATTTCAAACTTTTGACACACATGTCCTCTTCATGTTAACGATGCCCAAAATTCGGGGTACCAAATTACATGCACAGCACGAACAACACCGTCCCGTTCGTAGATATTAACTGTCAGGGGTCGGATCTGAGAACCATATTAGGAAAATAAAGCAACCACGACGGCGAAAACAAGGCTTCTGCATATTTTTTGGCAGTTCTCTGGAAATCACAAAATTAAGGTGAAATAACCAAGTTGAAGGCTCTTTTTCTATTTGAACTTGAAAGCGGCGTTCAGCGCATTCATCCCTCTTTGTCAAATTGGATCAATTGCACTGGTAGTCATTTTCAATGATGTTTTCTTTGTCGTTACCGTGGTAGCTACTACAGCCTCCTCTTATTTTCATCCGAGCAGAGCCATGGTAACATCCACTTGGAGCTTTGTCAAAGTTTCTGTTATATCATGTGTTCAACATGCATGCAAAGCATGCATTTTTTTTCCTTACGTGGTCCTGCGTATCCGTTTCGGCCGGATGACCCTTTAGGGGCGCCTGGTCGCGGCTTAATTTCCGTGCACTGCCATTTGTCGTTGTCATCGTAAGTTTGTATTTCTTCGGACGATCTACACCTTCTTCCAGGTACCCCCGCACCACCTGTACCGCCTGAAATTAAACCCAAATAATTGAGTTGTGAACAAAAAAACTAAACCCTGGTTCACAGGAGCATGGCCATGACGACAATTAGTATAAATATAGCTACAAGCGTTCCATCACGAATGCTGTTCTCTTATTGGCTAAACTACTCACTATCTATGCTGTTGTAGAAAGAGAGTAGAGTGAGTAGCCTAACAGTGTGAGGCATTTTATTAAATAAATTTTAAACGTGAGCCTTTCTTGTTGTTAAGTGTTGAATGTCTAGTAGATTTATACTAAAACAATTAGATTTTTCGCTCAGCTCTTGTTTTCTATGCGTGATACATGTAGTTGATTCAGGCTTTGCCCTCGTCAACTATTACGCGATAGAAATCTCTAGCTCATAATCTAATTGTCAAATACAATTAATCAGTATTATTATTTTTATTTATGTCATTGTTCATGTTATTATATTATGTTCATATTATATATTATCGTGGAGTTGTGTTGTTCACACTGGTTACATTAAGCATCAATGTACAGAACGTTGTGTTTTTCATTTACGCGACTTTGCCGTTATGTCGTTATGACCCTAGTACGTATGAACCAGACTTTCAACATGTTCAAAATTGTCCTCAAACTTACGGGAAAGAGGGTGTTCTCTGATTTTTTGCAAGAGCTCATAATGTTAACATATTTTGTCTTCAGTAGCTGTTCCTTTGTCCTTAACCCCCGGACGTACAAGGGGGCGGGGGAGTGGATGCCACCCCCCACCCCCCTTAAGGTTTTTTTCCGATTTTTTCAAGACCGTTTAAGATTAGCACATGCCGTCTTAAATAGCTGTTCGTTTATCCTTGGGACACATTTTGGTAAAGTTTGGCGACAACCGGTTGGTATATTGGTAACGAGATATGACGTCATAAGTATCATGAGGTCAAGCCAAAATGCGTGTTTTTTTGCGTGTTTTTCACCTTTTTCGGTAAAAAAAAAAAACGTCTAAAATGATACCAAAAGTATCAAAAAGTTTAAATGTATGTTATTTTGCAACTCTAGCAAAAAATATTTGCATTTTCCGCATTTTCCGATAAATTTGAATCTTTAGTAAAATCCAAGATGGCGGCCATCTTGGCGGCCATTTTGGATGACGTCACGGACCCCAGCAGTGCTACAACACATAATATTTACCTTATGTAGAGCACATCATAGGCTATCTATTAGACGTAAAATATTTCCAAAATGTTGCAACATGGCAAAAAACCAGGGGGGCAACCCTCCCTTGTTCCACGGTGGGGGTATAAGTTTGCGTGTAAGTCCGAGGGTTAAGGTACACTTTTGGTAAAGTTTGGTGTCTGTCGGTTGTTTTGGTCACGGGATATGACGTCAAAAGTAGTATGAGGTCAGGCAATATTTTTAATAAAAAATGTGTTTTTCACCTATTGGTCAGTGAAAAAAACATAAAACACTTCCAAATGCCGCAAAATATTAAATTGTATCATATTGTACGACTCTAGCAAATCCTATTCGCAATTTACGTATTTTCCAGATAAATTTGATTTTTTAGTAAAATCGAAGATGGCGACCATCTTGGCGGCCATTTTGGATAAAGTCGCGGTCCCCAGCTGTGCCTTAACCCATAATATTTACCAATCAAATCTATCTGTTAGAGTTAAATTATTACGACATATTGTAACACCGCAGAAACGCAACGCAGGGGTTGCCTTGTTGCACAGTGCGGGTATAAGTTTGGATGTACGAACGAGGGTTAAGATGCGCGGCCGTCAATTCTTTCAACGTCTGAGTGGTAGATGTTCTCGGAAACGGAAACTTCATCGTTTTCTGTTTCACCGCTGTTTTACCATCAGGACAATCACGATGATTGTTGCTGGTTACTTTAAATATGGAACAACACTTTTAACTAACCTTTTCCACCTCGTCCATTTTTGGCTGGTTCAGCTCCAGTTCCTGAGCAAACCTTGGATTTTAAAAGTCCGTTCAATTTCCTGTAGTGAAGAGCAACACCTCCAGCTTTACCACCGTCCCCTGTAAAAATAGATTCATCAGGTCAAGCGATTGTAATCAAAATACGATTCCCAATATATCAACCTTCAGGCAACAAGGCCGGGGCTGGTACTCGTGATGCTTGGTCTAAAAGGGTATTACAACACTGGCCAATATCCCTCAAACTGATAAATAATTCATGAGGTTTGAAACAAGAAAATTATATTAGTAGGAGTAGTAGTAGTAGCAGCAGCAGCTGCAGTAGTAGTAGTAGTAGTAGTAGTAGTAGTAGTAGTAGTAGTAGTAGCAGCAGCAGCAGCACCAGCACCAGCACCAGCAGCAGTAATAGTAGTTGTAGTAGTAGTAGTAGTAGTAGTAGTAGTAGTAGTAGTAGTAGTAGTAGTAGTAGAAAACACACAGAAAAACGTGTGACCCTCGAATTAATATATACAGATTTCTATATATTAAATGACAAAAATAACTACCTTATTACATGAAATTTTGGCGACACTTAAATTTAGCGAATTTAGCGATTTTTCTAAAAATCGCTAAATTAAAATGCACCAAAATTAAGTGTCGCTAAATTTAAATCGTCGCTAAATTAAAGTGAGTACAATATGAAATTCCGCCATCTGGTCAGTTTCACACAATCATGTTGTTTACGTGTATCGGATGTCTCGTGCACATATCAGTCATTTCAGCTTGACAACTGAAATGATTCTTCGCTAGTATTAAATTTTGCATTCCCGTATGGACTCCGCGGATTCTACGTTTACAAAGAGCTGTGGAATCCTAGAATAAATGAAAAGCTCGACACAATTCACAATTCGCCAAAGTTTCAGTTCGTGAAATCGCGAAAATTAAGTGACTTATGTTCCAAAATTTACGAAAAATCGCTAAATTAAAGTGCCGCTAAATATGGATTTTTCAAAATCGCTAAATTAACGTGTCGCCAAAATTTCATGTAATAAGGTAGTTTATAACAAATCCATAGATAAATTCTTAAAATCTAAAAATATAAGTTTAAAAAAATAGCAAATCTAAAAAGAAGAAATATTAAATTTGTAAAAAAAAACTTAAGGATTAAAATGAAATAACAGTTTCTGCCTGTTAAGAGTTTCCTTTAAAATACATTTTCTGAAAGATTTGGCAGACGTCAATGTGTTAGTTTTGCTGGGAAGTGCATTCTGCAGCTGGCACGTAGATACAGTAAAGGCCCTGCCTCCTTTAGTTTGACGATTGAATTTAGGGCAGATAAAATTAGGTTTGCAAAACCTTGTGGACCTCGAATGTTGTGCATTGCTTGTCTTAAAACTATCCGTTACTTATGCAGGAAGAAGAACGTTAACTTTACCAGGTGTCCCTGCATTTCCTCCCTTTTTCCATCTCCACCTCTGCGACCCCTCAATGCGCTTCTTGTTTTGCCATTGCATTTATTAAGTGCTTTTCTCTGTGCTTGCTCATATGTTTCACGAAATCTCCAATAGGCACCCAATTGACACCATAGTGGGTTGCCGTACGAGTCTGGCATCTGGAAAAATAAAGCAAACTGTCAGTTTGGTAAAACCAAAAATGTTAAAGTATTCTTAAAAATGATTATTTATTTTGGAAACTCTCTCTTTTTAATATGTTGCGTTTGCATTTCATTAACCACTGTTTCGCCGGGCGTTCTTTCTTTCTTTCTTTCTTCTTTTTCTTTTTTCTTTTTCTTTTTGTATTTCTTTTTGTTTAAATTCCTGGGCCTGGGCAGTGGGAGGCACAGCGCCATTTTAGATCCGCTCGCGACTGCTTTGTTTGATTTTCACGACTCTGAGCCTGCCTTCGTCGTTAGTAAAAAACAACCTTTATCTCTTACTCTCTCGTAAAGGGGATATAGTTAAACTTTTGTATAAGGCGGTTGACTATACCGGAAAATAGTTATTCATCTGTCTTCGTTTCCGTTTTATATGTTTTGCAGAGTAGTTTTGGCAATGTCCGTTAGATCCAAATTTAAACCACATATATCCTATCATTATAGCCGATTTATTATCCAATTGTTAAGAGCATTATCATTTCAGTCTAATAACTGACGTTTGCTTTTAAGACCTATTTAACCCTCGGACGTATCCACTGTGGTACAGGGGTGAGGAGGGGTTTGTGATGTTGCAATATTTCGGAAATATTTTGCATCTAATAGATAGCCCGCGAGTTGCTCTACAAGATAAGGTAAGTATTATGGGTTGTGGCGCTGCTGGGGGTCCTTGACATCATCCAAAATGGCCGCCAAGATGGCGGCCATCTTGGATTTGACTAACAATTCAAATTTATCGGAAAAATGCGGAAATTGCAAATATTGTTTGCTAGAGTTGAAAATAACATACAATCAAACATTTTGATGCTTTTGGTAGCATTTTATATGTTTTTTGTACTAAAAAAAGGTGAAAGACACGCACTTTTATTCAAAAATGGGTTGACCTCATGACGTCATATCTCGTTATCATGGCAACCAGTTGTCGCCAACCTTTACAAAAATGTGTCTCAATGATAAATAAACAGCTACTGAAAACAGCATGTGTTAATCTTAAATGGTCTTGAAAATATCGGGGAAAAACCTTTAGGGGGTGGCACCCCACCACACCACACCCCACCCCACCCCACCTCATCCCACCCAACCCACTCATCCTTTTACGTCCGAAGGTTAACCTTTAGACATTTTACAATTTATGGTTAAACGTCACTACCAGTTTCTTGTTTAAGTTGTATTTGTGACACGTCACTCTTCTCTAAGCCCGGTAAAACTTTAGAACAGTCCAATTCTATTAGCAGGAAAGGGATGCTCGTTTTATTGCTTTTAAGGGACTATTGAAGGCTTCTTTTTACTGGAGGAAGCAAGGCATGAAGGACAGTTTGGGTGAGTTTTGTAATTATTCAGAAACTAAACCTACACCACCGGCATTAAAACCAGGACGACCGTCACCACCATCTTGTGCTTTATGTCCATTCCCTCCTTTAGAAATGACATGGAATTCACCATTTATTGCATCACAGACTATGTCCACTGAAAAGTGAAAATAATAACATATAGCATTGCGCGTGTTTCGACCCTGTCCAATATGTGCATGTTGAATTTATTATTAACGTTATAATCAATTTATCTCGGTGCCAAAGTGCTTTTCTCACATTGTCATATATCTCGTTAAACAGCCGTCAAACAGCCGTCGGTTATCTCCGTGCGCATTAGTTTAGTTTCAATAATGCTCGATGTAATAAATACTAATTAAGTAGTAGCATTGGGTTATCGAGCAGTATACAGTAAAACTTGTTTTAGGCGGACACACTCGGGACCCTCGCTGGTGTCCGTTTAACCCTATTTGCCTGGGCTTTCTTTTTAGTTCCTGAGCCTGAAAAGAGAGGGGAGGGGCGGAAGGGGGAGGGGGGGGGGGGGGGGGGGGGGGGGGGGGGGGGGGGGGGGGGGGGGGGGGGGGGGGGGGGGGGAAGGGGGTGGTAAAGGTAAAATATGCAAATTACAAAAAAAAAAACATGGCTGTTATTATACTGTTGCTATGAAAACATCAAGTCACGTGATCAATAAAATGTCATGAAATTGTTGCCATATCAATTTTAGGAAAAGTCACAAAGTTTGAAGTGCCCGCGCTAACTTTAAACATTCATAACTTTTTTAAATATGTATTCAAACGCCATCAAACTTCGTGACTTTTAGTAAAATTTATCTGGCAACAAGTTCATATGACATTATATTCATTCAATCAATCAATCCTTTATTTAGCGTCGTCGGTACGATTAGCTTAAGAGCTCGTAGTTTCCAAGTTCGCCACGAAATAATAAAGATAAAAGATACAAAATAAAACTTCATTAGAAGTGTATACATTTCAGTTAACTCTATTCAGCCTGGACTTTTTTTGAGTTCCTGAGCCTGGGGGGAGGGGGCACATTGTGTGTAACTTCAAGAACATTAGAGCTATGACAATGAAACCTTTGCGGTCCGCACAATGGAACGATGACGTCATATGATGTAGTTATTGGGTAATTAGTTATACGGCCGCCATCTTGGGTCCGCCATCTTGGATTTCTGAATTTTTTTAAAACCTCATAAAAACCGTCCAAATTGACGCAAAATTAATCAAAACCAATAAATAAACGCTAAATGACGTAAAAATACAAAAGTTATACCAATAAACATTGTTTTCTTCATTCAAAGGTATAAATATGCAAATTTCAGAAAACATGGCTGTCAAAATCTTGTTGCCATGGAAACATCAAGTCACGTGATCAAAAAATTGTCATATGAAATTGTTGTGAGATAAAGTTTAGGAAAAGTCACAAAGTTTCATGGCGTTTGAATACATATTAAAAAAGTTATGAATGTTGAAAGTTAGCGCGGGCACTTTGTGCCCCCCCCCAGGTCGAATAGGGTTAAGCTGTAATTAAAAGTGAATTACGAATTTAATTAAGCTGTAATTAAAAGTGAATTACGAATTTAAATAGCTACAATATTTATATAACTAAGTGTAAAATACAATGTAAAATATAGAAGTAGTAAAACGTGTCTTAAAATTGTCGCACATGGCTCTCATAGTCCGTAAGATTTGATGTCTTTAAATTGTTCTTAAAAAGCTATGTATGTTTGAATCTTCCTCGACTTGCAGATACCACGCAGCTATCAACAACCTCTAATTTCATTGGACCCTTATATCACGCAGCTCTATCGTTTTCAGGGCTAGGATCCATTGTTGTGTTGTTTGTTCTATTGTTTTCTCAGCAAATCAGAGAAGACCTTGAAAGAGCTGCGTACTGCCACTCGACTTGTCTGGTATCGAATTCCACAATTTCGATGCAATGTCTTTCCATAATCCTAAGCCATATGTTGTTTATTTCACATTTGGGAGATTCAGTATTGTGGTGCCCCTGAGGTTATTTGTGGAGCGACTTACTGTTATAAGATCACGTAAGCTGGTAAAAACGGTGGATAATAAAATTTTCGCAAGCCGTTGTTCGCTGAAACTTGGGAGACCAATACCCTTTAATAGCTCCGTGTAAGGTGTGAACTTATCCCTGAAAACATAACGGAGCGCCGCTTGTTTACCAGCTCTACCTTTTTAGCTGATTTCTTGCAAAATAAATGCCACGTTTTGGAACAATATTAAAGTGCGGTAGTATGAAGATCTTGTAAAGGTCTCTCCCAGTTCCAAAAGGCAACAGTTTCTGCATCCTTTTTAGTACAGCGATCAATTGTTGATGTTTTGATCACCTGACTTGATGTTTCCATGGCAACAAGAGTTTGAAAGCGATGTTTTTGTTTTAATGTGCATTTTTTTTTCAATGAAAGAACGTTTCGGTATAACTTTTTCGTTTTGGGGCAGTACGCAGCTCTTACAAGGTCTTCTCTGATTTGCTGAGAAGACAATAGAACAAACAACACAACAATGATACCTAGCCCTGAAAACAATAGAGCTGCGTGATACCCAGGTCCAATGATATAAGAGGTTGTTAAGAGCTGCGTGGTATCTGTTCATTTTTATGTCATTTTTTAGCACTTCTTTATTGGTTGTGATAAATTTTGAGTCAATTTGGACGGTTTTTAAGGGCTGTCTTTTCACTACAACATAAACAAAAGCATAAGCACAACCAAGCGAGAACACCAACGACATAAGCATAAGGACAAACTCACGCGCAGGCGGCCTTGTGCTTATACTTGAGTTTGTGTCGACCCCGTTCTCACTGGCCAAAGCTGCATCATAAGCATGCGCTTATGACGTCATCGTTTCACTGTGCGGACCGCAAACGGAGTTTTGGACGTACTATACATCCTCTACCAAGGCTCAGGACCTTATAAAAAGCCCAGGCAAAATATGGTTTATTCAGGTTTCACTGTAGCAAACAATTGTTGAAACAAAAACTATCGACTTCACGGTTATCTACCCAAGACATAGCACAATGTTTTGAAATCAATCCAAAGTATGCTAACAACAGAAATGACTTATACAAAGACCGTCCAGTAATTTAGAGAATCCGAAATAAAACATTCTTTGTTAACCACGCGAGTTTCTTCGCTATATTTTCATGTCTTGCTGTTCTCGTGTAATGAAAAGCATATTTTCCTTTTCTTGTAGAAGAAAACCGCTTGCTTTCAATAGATTCATGTATCTGCGGGTTCGGGAATGTCCTTATTTGGTGTATCCCAGGATGGAATAAGACAGCATGTAATCATAAATTTGCCATTTGCCGGAATGATGATATCAGGAGGAATTAAACCTAGTATAAGATGTCCACGGAGAAAACAAAATCAGTTTCTGCTTATTTTAAAAGGTTAAAAAGCTTAATTTCCATTAACGAAAGATTAGTATCATTCTTGGCCACAAGATGTATTCCGTGGCATGTTTTTTTTAATTAGTTTTCTCTTTATCGAAATTCATCTTCTCATACAGATTTTGGTCCAAGACAGATTTTACCTACCCTGTGGTCCTTCTACGCCATTTTTGCCATTCTCTCCATCAGTGCCATCACCGTTTGGTTTGCCTCCAACAGCATTAGCATAATTCTGAATCCAGTCTGGCATTGCAAAAACAATCTCGCTTTGCTTGGAAGCGACAATCTCTCTTGCGTATATTTTTATTTTTTTGATGCCGTAGAAGACAACAATACCCTATAAAAAATATGTTGCATTCAATAGCTAGTTGCTGAGCTATTACTTAAAGGGACACTGTCACGGATTCGCATGCGCGGACCAGGCGCACTTCAAATATCCTTCAGATATCCTTTTCCGTCCCGATATCCGTCCCGTGTTTATTTGTTTTCCACTGTGACCACCGCCACTAGTCGACGCTATTTTGAAATTGACACTTCAACTTGAAAAAATCAGGCTGAACTTTTCAAGTTTCGATTCGAGAAGCTGGCGCATGCGCCTTCGTGACGGTGTCCCTTTAAGCTTTAATAACTAACGAGCAGTGTTCATTAAAAAAAATAAATGACTGGAGATTGTTTCACTTTGTAATTATTGGTCGCAAAAAAAAAGAGACGCTCAGAAGGAGTAAAAAGTTAAAGAGGAATGAAGCTTTCAATGGGATGTGTACTGCCTTCTGCTGAACTGACTGCATTAATAAAAAAAACACAACTACCGGTACCGCATTTATATCTGATCTAAACTTTGCATAATAACTGACGATAAAGATGTAAATTTTTAAGCAAAGCTGCAAACAGCGTATATTTGACTCGTACGCTGTTTTCACAGCGGATATTTGGCTCGTACGCTGTTTTCAGCTTTGTTCAAAAAGTTTACACTTTTATCGACATTTTAACATCTTGGGCAGATGCAGATCCTCAAGGCCAAGCGTACAAGCAACAGGATTCTCGTTTATGGTTTCCTTCGTTTTATGCAGTTTCTTAATAAATGGCTTTTAGCAGAAAGTTTCTTTGTACCTCTTCCCAAGAAGGTTTGTACTTTGAAAAAAGTTGTATCTTAAAATACTAACTATAATGAAAAATGGTGGTCACCGAGCCATAAAGGAGACCATAACTTGTTCACCAATGATTGGGTATTTATCTTTTGATACCATCGTTGTAGCATCAACTGACGAAAATTGTAGTAGTGATCAATCAAAGTGAAGCGATGGAAAATGCTGTGAACTGCCTACTAACCAATTTAGATGACCTTCTAGCTAGTTTTTAATGTTCTTTTTTTTAATTTAACATTAGGAACGAGCAATTGCACTTCTTCTCGGACGTGAAACAAAAAAATACTACCTCAACGTAAAAAATGTCTGCGTAAATGTCCAATTGCTCGATGAAATCCATAGATTCTCTTGTAGCAGCATCGACGTTCGAGTCTTTCATTTTCAGCCGCTCTTTTAAATATCTCGCATTAATAGTTCGACCAAGAGCTTGATAGTGACCTTAAATAATTTAAAACAACATTCTTAGTTAGGGCAGTTAGGGGTTTTTTGTGGGTTCCGCTTCCATAAAAGAGGAGGGGGTGGGAGGGGGGAGGAGGGTGGTTTTGGTTGTCGTGGTGGGAAGTAAGTTCGACAAGATGAGACAAATTGGCGTTTACGATTACCGTCCACAATTGGCGGTTAAATCGCAGGACACAGTGGTTTAAAGTAGACAGTTTTCATGAGAGGTGCTAACAGTAAGAAAAGTTGTCATGGTATAAACACAGTGAGCTGATAAAAAGGCAATTCTGCAATTATTTTTAACTTATTTTAAAATTGATGCGATTCTCTTTTACCTTGTTGTACTTGCACTATTGAAGGTGTTTGAAGCCACGTCGGTTTCGTGATACTAGGAATGGGTGAATTTGTAAGACTGTTCCATTGGCCAGTCGCACAATGTTTCCATTTGTAAACTATGTTGCTAGGCGCCTCTGAAAAAGGTATTATGATTATTTCAACACTAATAGAATAAACCGGGATGCTAAGGTATAATACGGTATTATACTGTGTAATACGCTCGGCTATCGCGTTCTCTTTCCCTTATAAGGTAAAATGACGTCACAGTCGAATAATATATTTTTCTCGGTTCCACTTGTCATAGTTACACATCCTCCTTGTTATAATATAAAACAGGTCATTTTCTAATTGAATAATATTAATAACAATGGTAATAATAGGATCGTTTAAGGGTAAATAACTTCTCTCACTTCCTGAACAACCATATAGCTCCACTCTCATTGATATACGCCTATTCCAAGCAACTGGTCTAAACCGGATGTAAGGTGCCGTGATTGGAGGGTTAAGATCGTGACTAACAACAGTATCTTGATCAGTGTTACCAGAGAAAACCTAAGAAACGACAAAAAATGTTGTTAGTTGTTGTTAATAAATATATAAGGGGTTAGTTTCTAAACAACAACAACAACAACAACTAAAGAAACTGTGGTGCTGTGTTGGTGAAGGATCGGTAAGGTAAGGTTAACCCTCGGACGTTGGCATCGCAAAATGGGACGATGATCTTGCCATGATATCATGACGCATGCCAGGGGGCGCTGTATGAGAAAACATGTGCATAGATTTGTAACTATTACCTTGTCAGTCGTTTGTCCTTGTTCTCTGTAAAATTGGAAGTTTACACCATCATCACTGTATTGAAGCTTGTACGTTTTTACCCACTGATTGTATTTAAACCTTCCTTGCGTTGCTACTCGTGTTACTTTGGTGTATTGCTCACCCAAATCAATTTGAAGCCATTGAGCGGCATTATTTGTACGAGCAATCCAAGCTCCTTGTTTATTTCCAGTTATTTCCATGTTGAGTCGGCCACGTTCTGGTCGATGACTTGCATCATAATGCGAGGAGGCACGCACCTGTTCATCTGTGATTAAACCGCTTTCCATTCCGAGAGGATTACGACATTCTGCAAGTTTGATACATCAGTATTTTAACTTGTAACTCAGGGCCATTTTCCATATCGAATTCGTGTTTACTGTAAGTTCCATCCCCAAAGTGTAATCGTGCCGTTAGGTCTATGAATTCTACATAGAATATACATTTGAACTGCGGGCCCAAACGCCCCCGAAAGGAACCATTTCGGTTTATTTTGCTTCTTTTACATATTCCCTCACCGCCAAAATGCGTGCATTCACTTGGGTTGTTTTCCAAAACATTTCGTCACAAAACATGTCGTACACATTTTATAATTTCATACCATGCACCAAATATATAATTTGAAAGCGCTTGGCAATGGGGCTAATATACCGAAAACTATGACAAATATTTTAAATTGATTGAAAATATACATATATACATATAAACCCGAGGATAACCTGGAGAGATAGAAACTCTGCATGGCGATTTTAGCGTGTTAATGCAATTTTTCATTTCAACTATACAGCTATTTCGGGAAAGGCTCTCATAAAAGGGCGCAGAAGCATACTCGGCAATGCCTGTGTTTAATGCGGCCAGTCCATCGTCACTTGAATTTTAGCACGATGGAAGCCATTGACATGTGCTTGCGTGTTTTAGATCAAAAGGCTCCTACGAGCCATTTTCTAATGAGTGGATGGCGAACCGGAAGTCATTTCTAGTAAGCTTCGAATAATAGCACATTTTTTTTTGGAAAATGATGAAAACATCTACATCTTATCGTGACCAAAGATTTTTTTGCTGCACGCTGACGTAAGAAGTCGGAACCGAGTTTTGCCGCAGTTGAAATATTATTTATTTATTTATTTATTTAATCAAGTTTCAGATTTACAATCACAAAAAATCTAAGGTAGGCTTAAAACAGAGTACAGGACTCCTTAAAAATTAACCACCTACGATTACATCATAAATATATCTAGAGAATTAAGACATATTAAGAAATACGTTTTAGACATATTAAGAAATAAGTACGTAAGTAACACGAAAATTTGAAGATTAAATTTTAAATGTCAATTACGGACAATTTTCCAGTTAAACTTGAATAGTTCTTGAATAGTTCTTGAATAGTTCTTTGTGTAGTAGAATAGGCAACTGAATATCACAACTTTAATCAACGGTAATTTGTTTAAATCATACTTGAAGCCATTTCTTTTCACGGATTCAAACATAGTCTGATAGTAGAACCAGTACCATACTGATTTCATCTTAATACCTAACCTAAATATCGAAAAAAACATCTGCCAATTAAAAAATAGATAAGATTGAAGAAACAATTATCAAAAAAAAAAAAAGATTACCTGCTAGCACGCCCGGTGACACTGGACCAGGCTGTTCAGTGGGTATCACTGTTAGAAAAAAAAACATCCCATAGTTTATTCTAGTAACCTTAAAAAACCTTATCCCCACAAACAACCCCAGAAAAGATAAAATTATACTTTTCAAACGACATTAAACGACATCAGTGACTAGATGTCAGAGGCTTTCCATTAAACCACTTCCTGCTTTCCTAGTTTTTCAAACTTATGTGCCATTCGTTACCTTGCGGGAGTGTAATTTGTTGAATCTCACTATTGATGTTTTCCCTGTCTTCACAGTAATTTGTTTGCCCAATTCATACTCACAAATTTGTTTTGAAGACGATCGACAACATCAACTGGGAGACGATCTCATAATGTGAGCTGTCACATTATGAAATCTTTCATCAAAAACCATAATTGGGGAGAATTACAGTCAAAATACTCAGCGCGTTCCGCTTATTATTTGGGAATGACTTTCATTAATCGGGAACGGATGGCATTATTGAAATCAAAATTCAGGTTTTAAATTGATTATTGAAATCTTCCAACGGTAGCCTCATTCAAAATAACGAAGGTTGATTGGTTTATTTACTGACATGGGTCAAAAGTTCACAGGCGAAATACGCAACCGTTGGTCGCTGTTGGTCTCAGAGAATGCAGTCGCTTGGACTTCATAGGAAATTTTCTTCACTTTCGGTGAAAATTTCTCTTTCAGTACCAGCACATTATCATTTTAAGAATTCTTCTTCGCAGTTTTGTAAATGCAGAGCTTATTTACGTCAAAAAAATACTCAGTGATGAATTTTTGTTGAGCGAACAGAAAAAGGCCAGATGTGTTAAGCCGCCAACTGTTGCCTGCTTTGCACGTGAACATTCGCCTGATGTCAATAACAAACCAATCAGCATTCGTTATTTCGAATGAGGCTACCGTTGGAAGATCTCAATAATCAATTTAAAACCTGAATTTTGATTTCAATAATGCCATCCGTTCCGATTAATGAAAGTCATTTCCAAATAATAAGCGGAACGCGCTGAGTATTTTGACTGTAATTAAGCTACTTTAAATTCTTCATTTAAATTAGGATAAGCTCTGTTAGCCTTGTTACTTTAGTCACTTACCTTTGGGTATTTCACAAATATAAGGTTTCGCAGAACTTGGTTTAAGATCATTAAAAAGCCCCTGACTTCCTGGTGGATAATCTTTGGACATTACAGCGATATTTCCGTCGCCAGATGGCTCATTTTTTTGCCATTTTTTAATGGTCAGCGGCTTTCCATTTACCCACTTCCAGGTCCTCTCTTTTTTTAAACCTATATGCCATTCGTTTGCCTGCGGGAGTGTAATTTGTTGAATCTCACTATTGATGTACTCCCATTCTTCAATCGTTTCCATGGACACTAGATCGCCTCCCTGCTTCTTACAGCTTTGTTGGTTTTCGTCCCATGCCTTGCCGTTTTCGGTAATTATGTAGCATGAATTAGCATAGCATCTGCTGACAACACCTATAAAGAGTAGTGAGAGCACACCAAATACTGGTAATTACAGGCACAACCTTCTCATGATCAAGCTACATTTGGTTGGTGTATAACGTTATGTCGTATTTTTACACTGTTTCATGTGCAGCACCATACAATTATTCAACTTATTCAACCACTAATTAACTAAAGGGCCACTGTTTTTTTTTTCAGCGCAAGCTGTTATGACTTTACTCTTTGTAAATAGGTTGCTATTATTGCTCTTATTTGACGAGTGAGCAAGCTCATATAAACATAAAACATATACATGCAATTCTATTACTACTTCGGGCGCACCCGCGCCGATTTTATAAGCTTTCCCCACTCCCCTCTTTATGCAATGTTAACTGGGAGTTCCTGACGTGAATGTCCAGTATCTCTCTCCAGTTGGTCAATGAATGTTGTTGCTGGGCGTCCAATTGATCGTCTACCGTGTTTTGGGTCCCACAGAAGCAGCCGGGAAACGAGTTCGTTCTTACGTCTCCAGCGGTGGCCACTATCATTATATATTTTCATTTCATTTCTGAGCTTACATTTGCCATCTTCCTCTATTTATCACCTCACATGACGCTTTTGACATTGTTGATCCTAGCAGTATACAAACAGGCCTCATATCACATGTGAACTAAGTATATGGCCTTGCTTGCCACGAGTCTTTCGCATTACTGATTCGTAGTCCAGGTTAGTACATCCGTTAGAGCATCCGTCCGGTGAGCGAAGGTCATGGGTTCGATTCCTGTCAGATTTGTTTTTTCTATGTCCCACGCTAGTGACATTTTTTCAGTAAACTTTCTAGTAAACATATTTTGTTCTGCTGACATTTGGCATTAACATAAGCTTACCACCAACTTAATAGATGAATGCAGGATTCATCTTCACTTGGTATTCGTAAAAAGAAACATAAAAATACAAGTTATGCAAATTGCTATCAGAACATCCCAGCAGTGTTTACGTTAAATTAATCAAAGATTACTTTTCGGCATTACCGGACACGCTTGTACACTTCTATATGACAAACGGTACATCGATTGTTACCTTCGTCATCAGTCGCGTTGTCGCCTTGAACAGAAAGTAACGCTATGAAGAATATGAACACAATGCTAACTCGGAGAAAGGGCATCATTCCTATGAAAACAAACAATATATAAACAAACTATATATATTATGTACTATAACATATATTTACAAAATTACGTACGCATATTTATATATATAAAAATACGCAAATTCCAATTACTCTCAAATGATAAATGGTAGTTTGTTTTTATTTTTCTTGTGTTTTTATCTTTTCTCATTTTTACTTTGCTTGGCAGCTGCTTATTCTATAGTAACCGTCGCGATATCAACATGTTATAACGTCCTTTTTGAAATTCAAAAATACGTCGAGAACATTAAAAGCAATAGTGGTTTATTATCCCTAGACTAGAGACCATGCCACCCAGAAAGAAATGAAACAAAAGAAAAGTTCAAGATCATTTATTACACTACCCTGGTCGAAAATATATTTAGCGCACCCTAGTGACTACTTTTGGTCAAGCTTACAGGTGAGTGACATTGAGTATAAAAATTTACACGTGTACTATATCCTGTTAAACACGTCGCGTATTCACGAGATAACAATGGCTTGACATCATACCTCTTACTACTTCATATCTCGTTACCAAATCAACCGATTTTTGGCAAACGTTAGCAAAATGTGTCGCAAGGATTAAGGAGAAGCTACTAAAGACTGCACGTGCTAACAACAAAAAATATTCTTGAAAAAAAAATTGAAAACAAGCATCCTTCCACCCTTCCCTCCGCCACTCCCCCCCCCCCCCCCCCCCCCCCCCCCCCCCACACACACACACACACACACACACACACAACGATGTCTGTGATTCGCTAAGAAAACAATAGATTTGTCCCGCCGGGGTAGGGATTAGGGATAGGCGCATTGTTAAAGTGATATATCTGTTTTATCGTTCGCCAATCACAGACATCGTTTGGACAGCTATTCATATATCTATCATTGTCCATGAAAAGTTTTGAAATGAATTTCAGTTCATTTTTTTAGCCTTGTTTTCGGTTTAAAGACATGGAGGTCAAACTGATTAATTAAGCTCAGACAAGGTAACATAAAGTGAAAATATGGCAATATAAATCCATCGATATGCTAACAAGTGGTAACTCGGGTACTCAATAGAAACACTAGTTGAACTTGTCATGATTTTGTGTTCCTTGCTTTTTACAGAAAAATTACAAATCTTCAAATTAGGTTAAGCCGGATAGGTCTTTGCGAGGTTTCTTTGCAAACCTCGTTACGAATTATTATTTACGTTTGTTTTCTTAAGCGATAATAAAATTGAAATTTTGGGTTGATCCCGATAGGACTGCCCGAGGTTTTTTTGATTTGATTCGTAAATTCTTAACAATATTATCAATGATGTTATTTTAACCTAAACAGTATTTTAACGTTCTACGTATTTCAGTGCAATAAGAGAATGTTCGCAATTCTTTATAAAAGAAACCTAAAGGCCCGTATACACAGGCGATTTTTTTTGTGCGATTTTTGTCGCACTTTTCGGTGCCATTTTTGTCGCTCGCAAGTTGCATCTTCAAATCGCCTGTGTAGACTAGCAGCAATTTCAGTGCGATTTGGCAGCGATTGGTCGCCCGATCTCGCAGAAGTTTCGAACATGTTTGAAACCTGGTACAACATGACGGCGATTATTAGGAAATTACAGCAAAGCGAAGTAAATGTTGCACCCGAATCGCACAGAAATTGCCGCTAGTTTACAGTTGCGATAAAAGTTGCATTGGAGAGCGCGACAAAAATCACATCAACAATCGCATGTGTAAACGGGCCTTAAGTATTAACAACCACAACTTGAAATAATTATTTTTCTCTACTGGCCATGTACCATGTATACCGTTGCGTGTTAGTTAATGTCTCAGTACAAGTCGTGACAATTAAAGATGGTAGAAGTGCAAAAGATAACAAAAATAAGCGAAACATAATTACCTTGATGCAGTAACAGCTTTAAAGACACGAGTGCCACTTGGATGCAAATGCTTCCAGATAAAATTGATGAACATATGCTCAGATGAGGTAAGGCGGGTACTACTGACAGGTTTTCATTGTCAGTACTCAATAGAGATACTTGTTGAACGCTCTAATTATTTTGTATTATTTTTCTTAAGAGTAAGAAAAAATCGTACGTTTTATTTTAATTCTGACAGGACTTCACGAGGATTTGGCAATCGTATGTTCCATATTAATTGCAATAAATTGAAATAATTCTTCTGTTTTTGTCTAATAAAAATCTGGTGTGTTCAATAATTATAATTATGCCCGAAAATAATGCTAACAAAAAGTAGTAACGTTTCCAAACAAAAGAAAGAAAACCAGTTGCTCTGATGAATAATACCTTACAGTGCCCATAACCTAATTTTTTTATTTTCGTATCTAAATCTACACGTCACGTAATGAACATCTGCGAAAAAAACTTTTGATTTCAGCAAAACGTGATTTTTTTATGATTTTTTAAAGTCTTCGAAATTTGCCGCCATTTTGGTCCACAATTCGCATTAGTCTCCTCTCGGTCCATCTCGGTTAACAAAGGATCCGCGACGTAGATAAGGAACACATAACTTGAAACAAAGGAACTTGTGACTCAAACAAAAGAACTGTGACGTACATTAAGGAACAGGTGAGCCCGTTGGCCATCTTAACAGCGGGACGGGTATACCACAAAAAATAGGATTTTGAAGATTTAAAATATTCATAAAAAATTCACGTTTTGCTGAAATCAAAAATGTTTTCGCAGATGTTCATTACGTGACATGTAGATTTAGATACGAAAATAAAAAAATTTACGTTATGGGCACTTTAAGCTTAGAGCCCTTGAATTGGATTTCTCTGCAAAAGTGGGATTTATGCTCGGATGATGTAATTCACGCATTGTAATCAAAGGCTTCTGCTAGCCGGTGAATACGAAATGCTAACGGTAACGCTTTATTGCGAGTTTTTTTTTTTGGAAATTAAATGTAACGACTTTTGACGAACGCAAAAAAAACCCGATCATTTTCAGTTCGAAAGAAATGGAAAAAAATCCGTCCTGAGCGAAAACCGAACTCACGTCCTTTAGCTCCCTCCGGCTCTATTGTCCCATTATCCCACTACACTACCTAGGATTTGGCTGATCACCAAGGCCAAATTTTGTTATTTTAACTTACTCAAGTAGATTAAGGCCTGGTTCCTTTACAGATTTTCAAATTATATAAAGGGGGTGGTCTATTGTAAAGTGTTTTCAAGATATCCCAGGACTAATAGTTTAAGGCTAATTATAACTACGAGTTCTTCAAATTTCCGGAAGGAAAATGTTTATAACTGCATCACGTGACCAACCACGCCCTGTTTTATCAAAAATTTCTTTGACTCGAAAGTCCCACCAGTTAGAGAGCAAAAATCGTTCCATCTATAGATCCAAACAATGGCCACTAATAGTGTTCTTGTAAAACCGGTCGGAATGAGACTAGGCCATTTAACGTCTTTTTCCTGTTCAAAATTTTGTTTAGAGGAGGACTGGCACTAGTCAATGAACACCAATTGCACTAACAAATTGTAACGTTTCCTCCCGTTCCGAGCTGATTTCGCAGACACTTTTTAGGTTCATTCTTTTGATACAGAGAAACTGAAGCTGCACCTGTAGCAAGTGGTGGGAATCGTTGGTTGCAATTTTCAAACAATAGAGGGCGTGGTCGATCACGTGATCATGTAATTTGAAATTCTTTTTTCTAGTTTTTCTATTTTGGTTAATTTTATCATTTGCTATTCCTCTTAGATGCTTTAAACTTTGATTTTTGGAAAATGTGCTTAAGAATCACAAGTGATTTAGAACCAGGCCTTAATCTACTTGAGTAGATATGAGGAAAAAGTTTACATCTGAGTGATGGATCGAGTGAGCGAGTGAGTGAGCGAATTGGCCACCGTTACCGTTAACCCGTTCATTACGCTTGCGCGTATTCACGGGTTAAAAACAGGTACGTCGAATCTACTCTATAAGCTAATAGGCGATAACGTTGGCAACCAATTGGGGCACCAGCTGTATTTACTTGGAGTATTGTTTAATTAAGGTTGAAACCAACTGAACATACATGTAACAAATCAGTTGCGATGCCTTAAATTTCAAGGTTTACAGATAGGATACTCGTTACCTTTGCGGTAGTTATTAGCGGAAAGATTTTACTAACGACACAACAAACGAAAGCATAATAACTGTGGTTTTCTACTAAAAGGTGCAATGCCATCTAGTTGTCGATGTAGCAATATTTCGGAAATATTTACATCTAATAGATAGCCCGCGATGTGCTCTAGAAGATAAAGTAAATATTATGGGTTGTGGCGCTACTGGGGTCCGTGACGTCATCCAAAAAAGCCGCCAAGATGGACGCCATCTTGGATTTTATTAAAAATTCAAATGTATCGGGAAAAATGCTAGAGTTGCAAAATAACATACAATTAAACATTTGAATTCTTTTGGTAGCATTTTATGTTTTTTCACTGAAAAAAGGTGAAAACACGCATTTTTATTAAAAAATGGATTGGCTTCATGCTACTTATGACGTCATATCTCGTTACCATAGCAACCGCTTATCGCAAAACTTTACAAAAATGTGCCTCAAGGATAAACGAACAGCTACTGAAAACGGCAAGTGCTTGAAAATATCGGAGACCCCCCCCCCCCCCCCCACCCCCACCTGTACGTCCGAGGCTTAACTCGTGGCGTAGCCGATGAGTTATAAATTCGGCTCAGCTGAGTTTCCTTTTTTTTTTCGTGTCACATTTATTTAGTGCATGCAAATTCATGCACGCATATTTAAGTTTCACTGGTCTAATCGGTTGACAACGCGACATCGTGAAGTCACTCTTGATTTCAAGACGGCGGAAAAACCTCTCCGAGTGTTAACTTGAGAAGCAGAAGGAACATCCTCATCACTTTTATTTATACACGGGTAAACATCAGGTTAAACATCATCGCCGTCACGAATCCGTATAGCGGCTAAGCTACATATGTCAAGGTTGAGGAATACATCAGTAGTTTTGTTTCCTTCTTATAAGAGACCGTCCGATTGAATTTTCGTTTGGCCGACGACTCCGAGATGGCCATGGATTTTTAGTGGAATTATTTCGGTACGTACAGTTTTCAGTCAATTCGCGGTTAGTAGCAAAAACTACTTTGATTTGCAATCCGTCCCGGGAAATGTGCTCCGGAATTTTACGCCTGTCTACGTGTGTCTGGCGAATTAGTTTTATATTTTTGCATACTTTGTGCGGTCATGTGGTTGAATTCTCAATTTGTCCCTAAACAACTTGCTAAAATGAAATATAGTAATTACTGTAAACCAAAATTGTCTGGCGTTGAATGTATTTTGTACAAAATATTTCGAGTTCAAAGGTCTTGTATTTCGCCTTATCATATTCGACCGTTTAGATTTAGATTTCGCCCGCGCGTAGAGGCAATAGCTGAATTGATAGAAGCAAACGTCAGTATTTATTCCGATAGTTTATATATAGTTTTGAGGGTTTAATATGTTTTGCAAAACATCGGTGCATGAATTTTTTTTCCGTGAGTTTGTTCCGTAAATTCGTGATGTTGACAGTTTGGTGTCTAGTGCGAAATGACTGGCGGCTTGGCAGGCCAAGGTTCCTTTCATAACGCGGGTCCGTGTTTAAGGTTTTTCGCCGATTTTTCAAGACCGTTTAAGATTATCAAATGCCGGCTTTCATAGCTGTTCGTTTATCCTTGAGACACATTTTGGTAAAGATTGGCGACAACCGGTTGCTACGGTAACGAGATAATGTCATAAGTAGCATGATATCAAGCATTTTTTTAATACAAATGCGTGTTTTTCACCTTTTTTCGGTGAAAAAAAACACATAAAATGCTACCAAGAGTATCAAAATGTTCTATTATATGTTGTTTAGCAACTCTGGCAAAAAAATATTTGCAATTTCCGCATTTTTCCGATAAATTTGAATTGTTAGTAAAATCCAAGATGGCGGGCATCTTGGCGGCCATTTTAGATGACGTCAAGGACCCTCAGCAGTACTACAACCCATAATATTTACCTTATATTGTGGAGAACATCACAGGCTATCTATTGCAACGTCGCAGAAAGCCAAGGGGGTGGGGGGGGGGGGGGGGGGTGGAGGGGGTGGTGCATCCCCCCTTGTACCATGGTGGGGATATAAGTTTACGTGTACGTCCGAGGGTTAAAAGCGCTTGCGCTTCACGCTGGAAGGTAAGAAAGGAAAAAAAAACTTTAAAGTGATCCTCCAACATGTCGGACGGTAATTCAAGGGTCACGAGAGTGAAAACACACTATTGGAACAATAGTTAACAAATGAAAAATGAAGACTTTCCGCTTAATGAATTACCCACCCCCGTTAATTTGATAAGTGTGATATTTATTATCCTTTGTGCTTTCTTTGTTCCAGACGATGATAATAATATTAAAAATAGTCAAAATTGGCCAAAGAAAAATAAAAATAATCCATAACCTTATGGGAAATGGCTTATTGTCTTTTTTCTTTTTGTTTCAGGGAAATCGATTGCACAGTTTTTCAAATGAAAAATTCCGACTTGAGTAACTTGGTAAAGTGTATCGAGAGAAAAAGGGAATTCAAAGCCCTTGCTCCGCTAATATTCGAAATACATCTCGAAAGATGATGTTTTTTTATATTTATTTATTTTTTGTTTAACAAAATGTTCCTAATAAAATGCGAATAATGTAAATACTAAATATTAATCAACAATACTTTACATCGCGTGGTGAAGACAAAGATTCTAAATAATAAAAGAGGAAACGTTCTGTTGGCGCTTTGAATCGGTGAAGCTTTCCTACGAGAAGTGGTTTCAGTTTGGTTTACGTCGCTTATATAATTAACTTTTGGCATGGTCGTTACCAGACGGATAAAAAAGGGATATCACAGCTCGTTCTTTATGGGTTGTTTTACGCGTATCTTCATCCTTTCCTATCATCCTCCTCTACAGTTCGAGATAAGGGGTGTTAGGGTTTTTGACTAGCCATGGAAAGCTAACCTTGTTGCAAATATCGGGGTTTCCGATACAACTGAGTTCGGGATAGGCAATTGAAAAACCTGAAATAATACTGGTTCCGATTCGAGAAAGCAGTGGCAAAAAAAAAGCAAAAAGAAGAAAAGTACTTTTCAACCAGAAAAATAAAAAAAGGACAAATGACTACTTCAGTATGTTCAGTTTGCTTTGATTTTTATTAATTCACCATTAAAGAATTATATTTTATTAAAACAAAATACACATACTATGAAACATGTGTAATGTGTTCATCTTGATTCGCAATATCTAAAATAATTAATTTTGAACGATTTCTTTTTCGCTAAATTGTTACTTTTGTTCGCGTGTCAGTTTATTTCCCTTTATCATAACACAGGGTTGGGGGAGAATGGGCTACTTACTTATATGACCTGTACAGGGACGTGCCGCTGAAGGTTATGGTTTTGGCCATTTTGTCGTCAAAAGGGTACATAATTTAACGTGAGTCTGTCCCCCCCCCCCCTCCCGCGGTTTCATAAGCAAAAGGGTGCTAGTATGGCTTTAGTATTTTAGGAAGTTTGCATTTTTTTCGGGTATATCGTGACAATACCATACAGTTTCAGTTCAAGTCAACAAATTTTACGAGAAGGAAACAAACACATTTCCTGTTTAAAGTTATTGTTTAGTTTTCATAATTGTTATACATCATAAAGTGAGCTATAGGTCGGCAATATACTTTGTTTTGAGTTAAATTGTTATAACTCTTCAAATATAAGATGATTTATGCCTCCTTTATTTTGTTTGTTATGTAGATGGTCAATCACTCAATCAATAATTGAATTAATCTACACATTAATCAATCAATTTCGTCAATCAATTGATCATTTTAAATGAAATTAAATACAATGAAATAAAATGAATAAAATGCAAGTGAATAACACCCTTTCGTCTTGGAAGGCAGAGAGTCACCCTGTTTTGAAATGAATGCTATGTCTCTTCTTTAAAGAACTCCGGCAGATGGGATCGTTCGCTCCCGTTGGGTACTGGTCAGACCAGTAGAAGACAGACATCCACAAATTCATTTTAGTGAACTTTGTCAGCTACGAGAAAAAAAAATGAAATAGAGAATCTTTTTTTAACATTTCTCTTCAATAACCAGCGGCGCGGCTCAGAAAAATACAACACAATACAATACAATACATTACATTGCAACACAATACAATACATTACATTACATTACATTACAATGCTATACAATACAATACAATACAATACAATACAATACGACGATAGATACGATACAATACGATACGATACAATACCAATACAATACAACTCAATACAATAGAGTGAATTCGTATAACTCTTGTTTTATATGGTAACGAGCCACGTTATATTGTAATGAGTTGTGTACAATAGACATGTGGTCTTTGATAAAAAAAAAACTGAGGAAAACAAAAACATATGCTACGGTTTAGTTAAATCTGATGGTTCAGCTTTCGTTTTCCTTTGCTCGAGTTTGAATATAAAACACTAGACTAAAATCACACGAATTAAATTAAGGCGGGAATTTTAATTGAGCCCGACATGTTTATAGTCCTTTTTTTCGTTTTTTACAGGCTGTTACTGAAATGCTTGAATCGTTATACCTCTTGGTTTGAATTTGCATACGCTTAGCAATGCTTCTGTGAGATTTTAATTAATTTTATAACAAATAAAAAGTCAGCCGTTTCAATTCCCTTTGTTTTACTGTACACAGCTCATTGGAATATAACGCGGCTCATTAGCATATAAAACACGGGTTATACGAATTCACTCTAATGGTTGATTACTTCATCCAATTTGTTTTTTCAGAAACAGTTTACAAGTAAAATCAATAAAAATTACTCCAATGTAAACCTTGTTTTTTTGTGAGTATGTGGTGTGTATGTGTGTATGTTTATACAGCAAATCCAACGGCAAAAGTAACGATAAACAGATAAAGAAAACAAATTTAAAAATAAACTAGGCTGGGCAAGGAAATAAATAGATAAAAAAAATCCTCATTCGCGCCATTTTCATCGTTCGTTTAAGGCTGCAGACTGGTAGCCGAAAGTTTTAAATAATTATTAACCAGATAACGGTTTTTTTTTTAGATTTTAATATAAAAACCCCATGTTATATATATGCCTTACGATACTAGAAATGGGGTTTTCATTTTGACTTGTTTTTGGTTTTGCAGGTTTCTAACCCTCTTCAGACACGGCTAAGGATAAAAAATTCCGTACTTCCTTTTCCATACGTGTTATTTAGCTTATGCAATATAAACAATACGTTGTTACTCACGTCCAGGTCTTTGCAGTTGGTGTTCGTTATCCCGCCTTCGGCTGTGCAATCCAAGTCGCTGTCCTTAGGAACTTTCAACTCGTAACTACCAAAAGGACTTTTGCATTCTTCAATTCCCATTAGACTGTTACTTTGATCACTTTTCGCCCTGTTCAGTGAATGGTCGCACATTGACGTCCAGCGAGGATCGTCTTCTGTGATGCAATACGTGTGGCATTCTGAGCAAAAAAATAACACAATATCGAATTGCCTTTTTTGATGAAGAAGGCGGTTCTTTGTTGAAGCTAGAGTGGTCAAATGTGTTGACATCATCTTTTCAGAATGATTTTAAGGTGGCTGACAACAGTTTCTACTAATTTTCAATGCTTACACTTTGAAAGATCAATACGTCTACTATTAACTACTTAATAGTACAATAACGGTGTCAAACAAATGCCCAGTCATTGTTGAACAAGTTGAACTTTGGTCATTGCCATGATGTAACAGGTTACCATTGTAACATTGTAACTTAACAGGGACACACTTATTCGGATTTTTCAGTGCTTGGTGAACTCCATTCTTATTATTGAATTGCAAGTTAAATGTCTGCAACACGAGTTGCCGTGTTGCATCAGATTTACAATAACGATCACGAGCCGAAGATGACTGAATAAAGGTCTCATACAACACGGACACGAACATTCAAGATGGTGAATCAAAGACAGCAGTTCGGGGATGACCATGTTTCTATTTTATCCACATTTGAAAAAATATATAAAACAATGCTCTAGAATTAAGTTAAATGGCTAAATTAGCAGCTTAAAATGGAGAACCAACCGAAACAGACATCAAGCAGTAAACTTTTTGTGTACATACGTTGAATAGCAAAAGAGATATGAAATTTGACATTTTTAATCAATAATTTCATTATTTATGACGTCATTATAACGTCACTTCTATTGCCATTGACAACAACTGTAAGTGCGTCCATTTGAAATTCGTCATACATTAATCTGTGAATCATACTTCAAAACGATTTTGAGAAATGGATGCAGACATTCTGAAAGTCATAAATCCGTTTATGACGTCATAATGACGTCATCTTAGTTGTTATGGCAACCAAATGTTATATATTGATATCATTTTCTACGTACATTTATCTCTACAATTTTCGTGGCCATAGGTTAAATAGTTTCGGAGTTACGAGTGGGTGGAGGGGGGGGGGGGGGGGGGGGGGGGGAATTCGTTCCCTCGGTCCCAGAAGACCAAAAAACCCCGGCCTGAATAAGGTTAATGATTCTAAAATACATTTCTTAACAAATGCTTTTTCCTTACGGCCTTCTCCTCCTCGACACTTTGCTTCATTGCTGATGATAAACCGGTCAAACTTGATGGTCCTGTATGCGCCTAGAGGTTGACGGTATGGTTTGATAGGTTGGTCTTCGTCAGCTGAACGAAAGTAGGAACCGCTGAGATGGCGAATTCGAAGGTAAATTTTAGCAGGCACACTCGCAGGTTGTTCATCGGTGCCAAAAAGCTCAATGTATATCTGTTAATATAAAATAAATTCTAGTGAATGCATTGTTATAAAATGTGTTTAACCCTTTAACTCGCAAGAGCGCCAAACATAAAAATTCAAAATCAGAAAAAAATCACACATTTATCTTTGTAAAATATTGAAAAAACTAATGGTGCTACGCAAAAGTACTGTCAAAGAGGTTTCATTTGAATGGCTACACTAAATGCTCCATAATTGACTCTGGGAGAGAAAGCGTTGAACCATACATATAGAATAACAGTCATGTCTCCCATCGATAACAGTGTCGGTTGTTACTGAAGGGATTACCATGACTTAAATTAAATAAAAGCATCTATCTATCTAATAGGACATGAAGCTTACGAGACATGAGACTCATCCCGCTTGAAATGCATCCTACCATCAATGCTTCCCGTCGAAAAGCACGTGAGGCCTTTTTAATTCATAGAGGGAACACTTTATCACCAGAAGGCATTAACCGAAGTAACGAACGCTGAACTCAGTTTTGTATAATACACTATATATTATTTTTATCTCATGTTTACAAGTGCGCAGTCTACATGTCATGTATTAGCCAATCATTTATAACCATGTATTTTTCAAATTTTAGGAGCCGTTACAATGTTTTCTTTCAGTATAGCCCTGGCCCTGAGGAAGACTAGTTCTATTAGTCGAAATATTGACCATTTAATAAATCTGCCATTTGCCGTAGTGCCAGCCTTGCATTCAGTTTAGTATTTTCACATTCAAGTGACGTCTGGCACGAGATCTTTCACAAGGGAAATCCGGCAGCTACCAGCTAGTTTAATTTCTGCGTCGTGTGGACCTCTGCATTCAAAGGTTTTTCTATTCTCCTGTTGCATACCAATGCACTGGAAATACAGTCGACTCCCGATAACTCGAACCTTCAAGGGAAATCGAAAAAGGTTCGAGTTATCGGGAGTTCGAGTTATCGGGAGTTGAGAACAAATGACCATAAAGTAAGTGCAAAACCGTGACCACATGCACCCGGGCACGTGCACTTTTATTCTTACAACATAGTACATTTTTAAATACTGTAAATCTGTGCAACGTGATGGCGAAGTTGTTGGACATTTAATGAAAGGAAAATCAGGCCGTTTTGCGAAGACAATTTTCTATTTTTTTGCGTGCCGATAAGAAGAACGACTGTACTGTTGTGGTGACTGGCAAGGCAGTTAACCGTGGAGATGGGGAAGGGATGCAAGTGCCATGCACACTGAACTTCAAGGGACACGGAAATTGGATTGACATTTTAAAGAAGGAGTTAATCGGCAAAGATTAATGCAATCTGAACTACCCTAAACGGACTGACCTCTAGAATACTTGGCTGCTTAAAAATAAATTCAATGTTTTGTTCTACAGTGCTATATTTTTTGACTTGTGACGTCTTGACAAACGTGGTTCGAGTTATCGAGAGTGAAATTATATAGAAAATGACCTGAAGGGAAATGGAAATTACTTCGAGTTAGCGGGAGGTTCGAGTTATCGAGGGTTCGAGTTACCGAGGGTAAAATTACAGTAAATGTATGAACGAAATCCACGGGAAATCGATTTTGGTTCGAGTTAGCGCGAGGTTCGAGTTAGCGAGGGTTCGAGTTATCGGGAGTCGACTGTACATTTAACTAAATTTTCAAAAACGAAAATTTAGACCTAAACTCTCGTACGTACATGCAAGGGGGGTTTTCACCGATTTTTTTAAAGAGTATTTTTTGTTAACATAGCTGTTCTTTTATCCTTAATAAAAATTGTGTTAAATTTGGGGAGAATTGGTTGCTATGGTAACGTGATGTGACATTATGAGTAGTATTAAGTCAAGCCATTTTCGAATAAATATGCGTGTTTTCCCATTTTTGTAATTTTTCCGATAAAACTAAACTAAACTAAATTCGAATTGCTGGTAAAATCCAAGATGGCGGTCATGTCGTCACGGACCCCAGCAGCGCCATAACCCATAATATTTACCTTGTCTTGTAGAGCCCTATACAGTTTCGGTGTATTCTGTGGTAATTAATCACGAAACTGGACCATTATGCTTCAGTTTTTGTTGATACAAAAAAAACGGTTTGATTTTGAAATGACAATAAATCCTTGTGACACTGCCCCTATTATATAATAACGATTTTTTTAAAAACATTATCTCTGGCATTTTTTGAAATAAACTGAATTAACGAGCTATATTAAAAAATATAATATTAATAATTCTAACTATTAACATATAATTAATCTATCAATACTTATAGCCGACTAATTGAAATATTAAATTTAAATGTGAAAAATGCCTCTGTTCTCCTAGTTCTACAATTAATTGAGTTGTTCTTAAATTGTAATGACAACTATAAACAATGGGTTTTGGTAGTAAGTAAAACAGAGGGTAATATCTTTGCTGCATTTTGTCCATATACTTAAAACACAAGTCATTTCTTCTATCAGCCAGTGTTGTTAACTGAGCTAGCTGGAGGGCCTCTGTGTAAGTCTCAGCCGCTGGGAAAATTATTCTAAGCACCCTTCATTTTTCAGATAGGAAACTTGGGATTTCTGCCACACTGGAACTGCATATTCCAATACCGGTCTTACTGTACTTTAATACACTTGAGGATGTTTGCTTTGTCTAACTACATTGGTTACCTTTAATAGCCGTACGTTATAACAAGTCTCGCAACTACGATCAATGTTGATACTAAATGTGGTTTTCCCTGCAGCAGCAAGTTCATCAAACATCTGAAATGGAAAAAAAAAATGAACAAAAATTCTAAAAATAATGTAACTGTGACAAGGCATGAATCAGAGGCCATGCATAAGAAGAACGAGTTATGGTTCCCGACTAAGACATTACATTGGCCGATATTTTTGTCATATTAAATGTTGCCAAACGAAATTAAAATGAGTATTCTTTGGTTTAGTTTCGCTTTCTTCTTCAAATAAGGACAAGCGAAGTTGTCTCGTGTGATAGCACCAAAAAAAAAAACGTTAAAATAGACCATTCCGAAAAGATGTCGCATAGCAAAATGATCGAACATTTTCTCGTGAGAAAAGAAAAAGGCACTTTTATGTTATATAATTTTATAATTATCGAAAAATAATAACGGGAATGCAGAACACATTTAAATCTACCATACTAAATTAGATATTCCTTGCAGAAAATTAGAACAATTTCTCACTGTAAAGTGTGAGGTCGAGGGAAATTATTTCGCTGCTTCCGTTTGTCTGTTTTGACCTGAAATGTTTCTATAACGCTTTAGTTCGGAAACATCAATTCTGTCACACGACCAACTCCGCTATGCGAATAGTAAACGCGTGAAATTAAAACATTTTTAATATGTATTTTAAAACGTCTATTATGTAAAAGGAACCAAACATCAGCCAGTTGGGATTTTAATAGAGCTTAATGGAAATCGTGGGTAATTGGGGCAAACATTAAACATGCCGCCAAATAAAGTGTTTGTATTAGAATCCAGTGTGAAATTATTTCGGTCCTCGCCAAAATTGAGGGATGTAGCTGTGCTAGAAAGCGTGCAATAAAATGTTTTGTTTTTCGTACATTTGTCAAACTCACAAGTGCACTTTTTCAAGCGGGTGTTTAAGGTTGCAGGTACGTCCGAGGATTACCACAACAAATCCTAACCTTCTTTTTCCCGAGAATAATCACTCACCGCTTTGTTTTTGATGTTATCAAAACTCCATTTCTTGACATCAGTACTGTACGGATTTGTGGTAAAACACGTGACTGCTTTAGATTTGATATCCCTTATATTTTGAAGCACATCTGTGAGTTCTACCGCTCCATTAAGGCGGCCAGTCCCAAGTGCACTTTCTGAGGCAATTCTTCGGAATGATTGCATGACATCATCTAATGTCCACAGCGTCCGGAAACCGAGGGCTTTATGGAGAGCATAGAGCTTTTCCATAAATGATCGTTCCAGTTCTCTGTATGTGCTGAGAAGATTATCCGTGAAGCTTTTTCGGAGATTGCCGCTTAAAGAAGCACCTTAATTGGAAAACGAGAAGAATATATTATATAATAAGTATTTCGTCCCAACTTTCACTATTGTCGCCATTTTAGCGTTTCTTTATTTTCTTTTAGTTAGAACTTGCAGCAAAAATAACAAAAAGCAACACCAACATCAAATAATAAAATGCTATTTTTACAATATTAAGGTATTAAATAAAAAAGAACATACTGAAGAGTCAATTTACAAATTAATTTACAACGGTTGCACTTGAACGGTGGTAGGGTTAACCCTCGGACGTACGGCTGTACAAGATAGGGGGTGGCTGGATGCCACCCCTTCCCCTCAGGTTTTTCTCCGATATTTTCAAGACAATTTAAGATTAGCATATACCGTCTTTAGTAGCTGTTCATTTATCCTTGAGACACAATTTGGCAAAGTTTGGCGACAACCGGTTGCTATGGTAACGAGATATTACGTCATAAATAGCACGAGGTCAAGCCATTTTTGAATAAAAATGCGTGTTTTCACCTTTTTTTGGTGTAAAAAAAAAACATAAAAAATGCTACCAAAAGCATCAAAATGTTTAATTGTAAGTTATTTTCCAACTATAGCAAAAAAATATTTGCAATTTCCACATTTCAGTAAAATCCAATATGGCGGCCATCTTGGCGGCCATTTTGGATTAGGCTGGGCATTTGGTATAGCAATGCCATTATAAGCACAGGATCAACAACAAGAACATAATAGAAAGCACAGTGACAATAAAAAAGGCAAAAAGAATGACATCAACATAACACAATTTCATACTTGGTGATTTCTTTAGTTCAGCAACTGACGTCTCGGTATCTTTAAGAAGTGGAATGTCAAAGTTGTATCCCCCAATCGAATTATCGAGATCCATACATTTCGCTATCATGTCAACGCGAGCTGCTCCAACGATGAAGTATGACTCAATTTCCGCTTCTAAATTTGCCGTTTGACTAGGTTTAGAAGCCTCATCCAGTAGGCACACTAAATCTGCGGCTAACTTTTCTTTGCTTATCTCAAGGTTAGCCTTCACGAAGAAATAAATAAAAAAAGGACAAAAATATGACCGCGAGATAGGTCATTTAGAAGTAGGGTAGAAGGGTGGAATAGGGGGGGGGGGGGGGGGGGGGGGGGGGGGGGGGAATAGATAGGGGAACTTATTAGAGAGGGGAATTCTTATATTTTATCGAAACTCCAGTAGTTCACCACACCGTTTTTGTAATGCATAAATTAAAGAGGTTCCCACGAGTGCATAAAGATGTTAAAAACTTGTACAATGCGTATTATGAAATATATATGAATATGAATGAGTGTGGAGAGACAGGAACTCAGAACAAAATTCTGAGTTCCAGGTGGGATTTCAACCCACGACCTTTCGTATTGAAGTCGGAAGCTCTAACCACTGAGCTACCTAGAACTCTAGTGATGAGCAACGGTCAAATGTGGGCTATGTATGACACACGGATTGGATCACCCAACCACAGGTATGCCAATGAACACACTGATTAACTGCATTGCGCTGTCACGTAGAATAAACTCTCAGAGTAAATCATGAATAACTGGATTTTCTTTCTGAGTTCCTTTTTCTCTACACCCATTCATATTCAGATATATTTCATTGTTTACGTGACTGCTCGATGTAGTTTTTCAGATATTTCAATACGTATCATGGCTCCATTTACAAGTACAAGTGCAGGTACCTGTCATATTTCCCCCAAAGCTCGCGGGTGCGTCATGCGGATTCCTGCCCGGATTGGTACGGTAAAAATGTACCGGTAATACAGCCTGTCGATCGTTTATTGATATAGTTGTGAAGGGAAAGAGGGGTTCTAATTAGAGGGTGTGCTTCATAGAGGATTTAAGGTATATCCTTAGTTTTTGGAGTTGCACACTTTGTAAGCAGTTCTTATTATATCTGTAACAAAAGTTAGTACCTGCATAATCTCAGGGACTGAATTGACATCGACTGCATCAAAGTCCAAGTCACTAGAATCTTCAAGAGGTTTGTATTCTTTTCCAAACGTCAACCATTTCTTGATGCTGCCAAGAGACGAGCCAAGTGATGATCGGCATGGTTGATTGACAGCATACTCGGCAAGGTTGAGAGCCGTGTCAATGAACTCGAACGGATCCTTTCCTGCTATGGCATTAGCAAAACCTGTAATACCCTGGAGTGTTGCTATCAATTCATCCCGCTTTAACTTTTCCTCTACTTGCTTTTGAACATCAGGTAACATGTTCTGGATCGTGACAAGTATATTAGTCATTCTTCCCTCCTGCGTTGCAATCGCCTTTGAAAAAAAAATAAACAAACTGTCATTATAGGGACACTGTCCCGGCTGATATGTCGTGTTTTCATGATTATGGCCAGAAGCTTGCTTTATTATCTTGAAATTGGATGAAACCATCGCCAAAAGTGATAGAAACAAAGAAATATGAACTAAACAGACAACATAGCAGCTAGAAAAGTCAAAATGTTACAAGAATGGCAAATTCGATTTATTGACAGGCGGTCAATAAATCAAATTTGAACTGTAATCCACTTCAATCCTTACAAAAAAAAAAAACCCATACTACTGCTTTTGTTTTACTATAAAGTATATCTTTATTGACATTTGGCGATATAACGTGGAAAAAAGCTAAGCGAAATGTTGCCCTTTCGGCGGGAGAGTGTCACTTTAACAAGCTGTTAAAAAGCAAACGTGTTAAACGTCAACACGTTTATTAACCCTTGGTCGTACAATGAGGGGGGGGGGGGAGGGGAGGGTGGTGGTTGCCACCCCCCCCCCCCCCCCCCCCCATTTAGTTCTTTCTCCGATATTTTCAGACTATTTATGATTAGCACATGCCGTCTTCAGTAGTTGCTCGTTTATCCTTGAGGCACATTTTGGTAAAGTTTGGCGACAACTGTTTGCTATGGTAACGAGATATGACGTCATAAGTAGCATGAGATCAAGCCATTTTTGACTACAAAAGCGTGTTGTCACCCTTTTTTGGTGAACAAACATATGAAATGCTATCAAAAGCATCAAAATGTTTAAATATATGTTATTTTGCAACTCTAGCCAAATATATTTGCAACTTCTACATTTTCCTGATAAATTTGAATTTTTAGTAAAATCCAAGATGGCCGCCACATTGGCAGCCATTTTGGATGACGTCACGGACCCCAGCAGCGCAACAACCCATAATATTTACCTTATCTTGTAAAGCACATCACAGGCTATCTATTAGATGTAAAATATTTCCGAAATATTGCAACATCGCAAAAACCCAAAGTGAGGGCATAAGTTTACGTGTGCGTCCGAGGGTTAAACCTGGGGCTGTTGTACTTCATTATGAGTGCAATCCAATTTCTTTAAATGAACAAAGCGAAGTTTCTGTATCACGAAACTATATTTACCTCAACATACATCCGTTTCTCACTTTCATCTATTTTCTTGGATTCTTCAAGCCGAGCTATTTCGGATTTTATTCCTTTAGATGATACATCGGCCATCGTGGATGCCATCTGTGAAGAAACGCAGAACCAAATGGGTAAAGCATGAAATATATAAAAAGTATATATATTTTAAATGGCAATAAATAAATAACGAAAAAAAAAGTAAGATGTCGTTCCCGATCCAGATGTCCAGAGATGAATGGAAGGTTTATTAGTTTGCTATCATGTAATAAGTTGCTTCCACATCTAGTATTAGTATCACTTATAACCTATTTTATTTTATTTTTATTATTATTATGTTTTGCTTCATTTTGTAACTGTAAATCGATAATATAGTCAATGCGTTTTTGGTAATCTTTTTTTTTAATTTTCGCTTGCACAGTTGTCTTCGAGAACGGTCTTTCCTCGGAGAACAAGGAAATGTTGAAGCCACGATACTTGAGATTCGGTGTGATCAACAACAACAACAGCAACAATTTATTGACAGTACTTAGCGATTATTTTTGCCTGTTGCTGTGTTACGAATGTTTAATCACCTGTATTTTTACAAAACGGCCGGAAATCGAGCCTAGTGTAGGCTATGCATAATCATTTGTTGTCATTAGTTTAATGGTAATGTGTAAGGTTGATCTTCACGTATTGGACTATCTACTTTGCCCAATACGGAATATAATCTCTTCCAACCTGCTGTCAACATAACGTGGTTTAGTCACGTCCCATATATTATATGCTCAAAGAATGTACGTACAGTTTAAATGACTGACCTGGTGAAAGTTTTCCTCGTCTGTCATTGTGGATATAATATCGTTGATGGCCTTTTCATACGTTTCAGCTGCATTCTTTATTTCTTCCACATTTTCCTCAATTGCTCCCCACTTTACAAGTGGGGCGAATAACCTGTTGTTTCCAAAAATGTCATATCCTGCTTTCCCCAAGAAACCAAGTTTTCGTTTGGCATCTGAAAGTAATTGTATGTTATTTTCTTCAAGTGGCTCTTTTTGGCTAACGACTGCACTATAAGTGAAACAAGTAATCGGTTACGGATGTCCAGTATATATTCCCATATTACTAAAAATGATTAGCTAATTCGTTTTGCTAATAAAGATAACAGAAAAATATGTCATCGAGTTGCTCGTTAAGATACTTTGGAGAAACTAAGAATGGCAACGTAGCTCTTTTCACAGACCCAAACTAATACAACGTAGATGCAAAATGAAAAAAAAAACACTGAATTAACCCTATTTTGCGTGTTTTGTTTTTGCGTTGCTGAGCCTGGGGGCAGGAGGGGGGGGTGCTTAAGAGCAAAGCATTAAGGCTATGACAATGAAACCTAGAGGGTACATATGATATGTCCAAAAATATTTCCTTTGCTGTCCGCACAATGTAACGATGATTTTGTATCTGCCATCTTGGATTTCCGGACATTTTCAAAACGCTGTGGCTAAATGCCCGGCAGCCGGGCATGGTCTCAAATAGACTAAATGCCCGGCAGTCAGAAATTTTCTCAAAATTTTCACTGAAACGCTCTTTCAAACCTTTTGAGAGTATTCGATGTTCGTTTAGAAATGTCAAGCGCTTCCAAACATTATTTTGCTTTTCCAATTGACGGAATATCCAAGCTTGGGCATACCATAAGATCGCTATGTTCTCGACACTTGGAAAATTTCTGCTGAGACTCGCAGTCAGAAATTTTCACAGAATTTCGACTGAACGTCTCGCTGAAACCTCGAAAGAGTATTCAAAGTTCGTTTAGAAATGTCAAGCGATTCCCAAAATTATTTTGATTTTCCAGTTGACAAAATATCCAGGCTTGGGCATACCATAAGATCGCTATGTTCTTGACACTTAGAAAATTTCTGCAGACTGCCGGGCACGGACTAAATGCCCGGCAGTGAGAAATTCATAGAATTTTCACTGAATAGCTCCTTCAAACCTTTTGAGAGTATTCGATGTTCGTTTAGAAATGTCAAGCGCTTCCAAAAGTTATTTTGCCTTTCTAGATGACGAAATATTCAAGTTTGGGCATACCATAAGATCGCTATGTTCACGACAGAAAATTTCTGCAGACCGCCGGGCACGGCCTTAAATAGACTAAATGTCCGGCAGTCAGAAATTTTCACAGAATTTTGACTGAACGTCTCACTCAAACCTCTTAAGAGTATTCAAAGTTCGTTTAGAAATGTCAAGCGATTCCCAAAATGATTTGAAAGTATTATTTACAGTCAAAATTCTGTGAAAATTTCTGACTGCCGGGCATTTAGTCTATTTGACGCCGTGCCCGGCAGTCTGTAGACATTTTCTAAGTGCCGTGAACATAGCGATCTTATGGAATGCCCAAGCTTGAATATTTCGTCAACTAGACAAGCAAAATAATTTTTGGAAGCGCTTGACATTTCTAAACGAAAATCGAATACTCTCAAAAGGTTTGAAAGAGCGTTTCAGTGAAAATTTTGTGAAAATTTCTGACTGCCGGGCATTTAGTCTATTTGAGACCATGGGTGGGGGATGAAACACGAGAATTTAGTTTTATCGACTGAGTCGATAAGGTAAATTGACCACCGTAAAAAGATTCAAATAGCTGACGTTTCGAGCGCTAGCCCTTCGTCGGAGCGAATCAAGGAATTGTGGGTAGTGTGTGGTTTTATATAGTAAGCGGTGGAGCTACGCTATTGGTGGAAATTTGGTGACGTGAAAAACAAATGTAGATTAGTTGAATGAAAAGCGTTCGTTGATTCCGTGGGGTTTGAGAGTGCCGATTTGAAAGATGATTTTTTGTTCTAGGTTTTTACGGCTTTCTGTGTTACCCTGGTGTAGGGAAAGGCCGCAGATTGTCATGTGTTGTTTAGAATGGTTAGTAAGATTAAAATGGCGCGCGACTGGTTTGGATGCGTCTTTGTCATTTTTTTCAACGTCTCGGAGATGTTCACGAAAACGGTCGCCCAGTCTCCTCCCTGTTTCGCCAATGTATATCTTTTTGCAAAAAGTACATGTAATGCAGTAGATAACATTTACGGAGGTGCATGTAAAACGATCAGTGATTTTAATAGATCGTTTGGGTCCTGTTATTTTGTCCGCGTTGTGAATGAAAGGACAAGTGTTACATCGTGTGCGTGTGCATTTGAAAGTTCCCGGTACATCGTCAGATTTCAGTGCGCTCGTAACTAGAAAGTTGCCTATGTTTTTGTCACGTTTGAATGAAATTAGTGGGGGTTGTGAAAAAATTCTGCCTGTTTCGGGGTCGTTTTGGAGTAATTTGAAATTTTTTAAAATGATGCTTTTGACTGTGTTGTTGTGTGGGTGGAAAGTGAGGGTGAATGGAATTCTCTCGTTCTCTTCCTTCTGTGGCGTTTGTAGTGCTGACTGTCTGTCGATCTGTTGTGCACGTTGTTGGCCCGTATTAACAACAGAGTCAGGGTACCCACGTTTCTTGAAAAACTGGCACATTTCTTCTGATTTGTTGGAAAAATCAGAGTCATCACTACATAGACGTCGAAGTCTGAGAAATTGAGAATACGGAATGGCGTTTTTAACGTGCGATGGATGTGAGGATGAATGTAACAGATAACTGTGGGAATCTGTAGGTTTGTAGTGCACACTTGTGGATAAACTGTTACCGTTGATTGAAATATTAATGTCTTCCAGTAAAGAGGAACTTAATCAATTCATAACTTCTGTCAATACTTTTCATCCAGCTCTAAAATATACCTGGGAAATTTCCGAAACCTCAGTCGCTTTTCTTGACATTAATATTTCAATCAACGGTAACAGTTTATCCACAAGTGTGCACTACAAACCTACAGATTCCCACAGTTATCTGTTACATTCATCCTCACATCCATCGCACGTTAAAAACGCCATTCCGTATTCTCAATTTCTCAGACTTCGACGTCTATGTAGTGATGACTCTGATTTTTCCAACAAATCAGAAGAAATGTGCCAGTTTTTCAAGAAACGTGGGTACCCTGACTCTGTTGTTAATACGGGCCAACAACGTGCACAACAGATCGACAGACAGTCAGCACTACAAACGCCACAGAAGGAAGAGAACGAGAGAATTCCATTCACCCTCACTTTCCACCCACACAACAACACAGTCAAAAGCATCATTTTAAAAAATTTCAAATTACTCCAAAACGACCCCGAAACAGGCAGAATTTTTTCACAACCCCCACTAATTTCATTCAAACGTGACAAAAACATAGGCAACTTTCTAGTTACGAGCGCACTGAAATCTGACGATGTACCGGGAACTTTCAAATGCACACGCACACGATGTAACACTTGTCCTTTCATTCACAACGCGGACAAAATAACAGGACCCAAACGATCTATTAAAATCACTGATCGTTTTACATGCACCTCCGTAAATGTTATCTACTGCATTACATGTACTTTTTGCAAAAAGATATACATTGGCGAAACAGGGAGGAGACTGGGCGACCGTTTTCGTGAACATGCCCGGCTGCCGGGCATTTAGCCACAGCGTTTTCAAAACCTCTTAAAAACCGTCCAAATTGACTCAAAATAATCAAAACCAATAAAGAAATGCTAAATGACACAAAACATGTAAACATTATAATGATAAACATGTTTTGCTGCTAAAATCTTGTTGACATCGAGTCACGTGATCAATAAAATGTCATATCAGTTTGTTCCCAGATAAGTTTACGGAAAAGTCACAAAGTTTGATGGCGTTTAAATCTATATTAAAATGTTATGAATGTTGAAAGTTAGCGCAGGCACTATGAACCCCCCCCCCCCCCCCCCCCCCCCCCCCCGGCAAAATAGGGTTAATAATAAAATAAGGCTTTAATTACCTGCTAAATTATATACTTTGTAAAGGCGTTGTCTCTTGGATGTTTCCTACAAACTCACCCTTCCTGATTTCTTCCAGATCATCCCTTTCATTCGCTATGCTGAGTATGAACTCTAATGTGCTTCTGGCTTGCCTATCATTGCTGTTGCCTAACAACAAATCTTCAGCCTGTCGTCTCATGAGAAGAAGTAATTCCTTCGGAAAGTTTTGCTTACTTGCTGCGTCTAGTGTCCCAGATTGAACATAAGAATCATCTATCGAGCCATCTTGCCCTTTGACAGAAGGAGCTAGAAACAATAACAAAACAACCCAACCAGTAAGGACGTTGGCGCGAAAAGCGATTTTTTTTTAACTTATGCCACAGCTAGATAATGAATCACACTTGCTTGAAATACAAAAACATGGTGGTCTCAGCCTTAGTTTTCAAGAAAAGACGATTAAGGAAGTACTGGGATTTAATAAGAATAATAATCGGCAATCGTAAATATCCATGCGCTCGAGAAATTACCGTTGCTCCGAAGAGACGATACAACCAGCATAAACAGGACATCTTAAACGCTTCATTCTGCAATTACGCTTCAAAATACTACCAAAAGCAGCACAATTTGTAATTGTATTATATTTTGCAACTCTAGCAAAAATATTTGTAATTTGCGCATTTTCCCGATGAAGTTGAATTTTAGTAAAATCCAAGATGGCAGCCATATTGCGACCAACTTTGATGACGTCACGGACCCCCAGCAGCACTACAACCCATAATATAGAGCACATCACAGGGTATCTATTAGATGTAAAATATTTTCAAAATCTTGTAACACCGCAAAAACCCAGGGGGTGGGGGGCTGGGGGAGGGTTGTAATAACTCTGATGGAAGTATCACCCCTACCGCAAGCTGGTTATAAAAGAAAACATTTGCGTGACAGCTACATAAATTAATTTATTTTCCTTTGAATTAAATCATATTTTTTGTTTACTATGACAACTATGCCAATGTGTGGGTTCTATCTTACTTGATCCAGGATCCCCAGCATCTCCTATGTCTCCCTTTGGACCTCTTCCAAGTGGGTCTCCATATTTTTCACAACCTGTTGTTGACACTCCCACTGGCCACGGTTTTCTATAATACGTTTTGCACTTTGCTCCACGCCCCCCTTCTCCACCTTCGCCACCTGAAATTGAACACAGCAAATTAATAAAACAAGTAAAACAAATGAAAAGAACCGACGTTTCGGTGACATCATGACGTCATTGTCAAGGTATTAAACTACAATATGAAAATATTTTGCGAGTACAAGAAGCAGTGCCCACTAAATGTGTAACTTTCGCATTCTTTATAATGCTAATAAAGCGTATCGCATTGTGTCCTGAAAAACACGCTTAAACACGAAGTTCCGGTATAAATGGAGCCTGACCTGGCTATTCTCAATATTCTCACCTCCAGTTGTCAATCAACCACTGAAGCATTAACAACTGACAAACAACATGCGTCGTTACTAAGACCTTTGCAAACACAATTTGGAAAAACTTTATGCAAGTTATATCAGAAGTTTTTATGAACTTCTATTTCTTTTTTGCTTAGGTAAAATATTGGTTTATTAGATTGTTGAAGCAAATTATATTTAAAGGACGCGCAAGTTAACCACATTTTGTGACTGAGGCCCCGTTTACACGGGTCCGGACAAATTTTTGCACGGACTAATTTTGTTTCTAGACCACGTGTTTACATGGATCCGTGCAAATTCTGTTACAGATTGCAATGGTGTTTACACGGAAACTTGCAGACTTAGCCGTTCAAAAATTCGTCCAGTTCCGCCGGTCCCGTGTAAACGCAAGGTGGAACCGTGCAAGTTTTTGTCCGTGCAAAAATTTGTCCGGACCCGTGTAAACGGAGCCTGAAAGACGCCTTCATTTGCATTTCACACCTAAAAGTTGTGAAATGGGGGAGCAGCTAAGCCTTTTATACCGGAACTTCGCGTTTAAAATTAGATTATGGTTGATTCAATCTTCGAACTTTTACGCGATATTCTTCTCTTAGTGTTCTATAACCTTTTTTGCGTGGTAAAGGTATCAGTATTTACCACGTAGAATATCACGTTTATCAGTATATAGTTTTACCATTTCCACCGATTCCATTGTTGGCCGGCAGGGCTCCGATTCCTCCACAAGTCTTTAACTGCACTGTTCCAGTAGATTTTGCGTAGCGGATAGTTACACGCCCTGCTGTTCCACCGTTACCTAAATATAACACATGGAAAGGGGAAGGGCCTCCTTTAAAACCTATATAGGGATGTGCAGCTCCACAGAGTGTGGACTTTTCAATCCTTAATCGTGTTCGATTCATTTACCTTCTTGTAATGCAGTATTTCTTTATCTGTGTTGTAATTTAATTAATTCATTTTTTATCTAAAACTAGTAAGTAAGTTAAAGTTAAATATTTATCTGAATTACGATATATGGCTTTGGAAAGGCTCAAGAGTGTCCTACTTTTCAGTTCTCTTAGTATCAGGCATTTCGTGGGTGGCAATGGAAAGTGGGAAAAACAAAGAGAAAGACAAACGGTAAGCATAGCCTGACACAAAAACTTTGATAACTTTCACTTAGATGGACGATGTAATTAAAAGGCATGACAGTTTTTCAATTTACTTGGCGAACCCGAGATTTAAAAATAAAATGTAGATTAGATTATTGGTTGACAGAAAAGCAATTTTTGCAAAATGCCCTCGTGCAGAAATGCGAAATTAATTATGCGGCACACTGCGACCACTCGTCTGTAACATTAGACATGCAAATCCAGACGCAATATCCCAGGGGACCTGGGTTTTGGAAATTTAATTGTTCTCTTTTGGAAGAAAACGAGTATACCGACAAATTAACGGAAAATATTCCTTTGTTTATTGAAAAATACAAGGATGTCGAAGATAAAGGGCTTTTGTGGGAAATGGTGAAGATGGAAATAAGAGCGTTTACAATCGCTTATTCAAAACAAAAAGCAAGTCAGCGAAAAGATTATGAACAACATCTTTTGCAAGAAGCTCAAAGACTTCAAAACACAGTTGAGAGCCACCCAACACCAGAGGTTATTAAAGAGTACGAGATTATCAAAAACAAATTAGTAAATATTTCCTTTGACCGAACTCGTGGTGCGTGCATCCGTTCAAAAGCCCGTTGGTATGAATTTGGTGAACGAAGTTCCAAGTATTTTTTCAATCTTGAGAAGAGAAATTATGAGAATAAATGTATTACTAGCCTGGTTAAGAATGACGAAGCCATTATAACAGATCCAAAAGAAATCCTAGACGAGCAAAGAAGTTACTATCAAAATTTATACTCGTCACAAAACCCACAAGTAAGTGACTCTAAATTTAATTTATTTTTCGAAAATGACATGATCAAGAAGCTGGATGATGACCAAAAAATGGCATGTGAAGGCTTATTAACTGACGAAGAGTGCCAAAAAGCATTAAAAGATTTTCAAATAAATAAAACGCCCGGAAATGACGGTCTAACAGCTGAGTTTTATGTGTTCTTTTGGGATAAGCTAAGCAAGATCATGGTAGACAGTTTTAATTACGGATTTCAAAAGGGCGAATTATCAATAACACAACGGCAAGGTATCATACGACTTATTCCAAAAAAAGATAAAAATCTACAATACCTCAATAATTGGAGACCGATTTCGCTCTTGAATGTGGATTATAAGATTGCCACAAAAGCCTTGGCTTTGAGATTAAAAAAAGTTTTACCAGCTATTATTAATAATACACAAACTGGATATTTAGAAAGAAGATTTATTGGCGAAAATATTCGACTTATATCTGATATTAATATTAGATATTTTATACTTTTTTATGTGTCCCCAAATTAGTATGGGTTTACCCAGGCTATAAGGTCTTTTGACACTTAAATAAAGTTTCTATCTATCTATCTATCTATATCCTTCATTATACAGCAGACCAAAATTTAGAAGGTATTGCTCTGTTTATAGATTTTGAAAAGGCTTTTGACAGTTTGGAATGGGAGTATCTATTGAAAACCTTAGATACCTTCAATTTCGGATGTGATTTTAAAACTTGGATAAAAATTATCTATACAAACATTTCTAGTTGTACAATAAATAATGGTTTTGCTTCTGGCTCTTTTGAATTAATGCGTGGGGTCAGGCAAGGTTGCCCTTTATCGGGACTGCTTTTTGTTTTAGCTGTGGAAATATTATCTTGTTCTATAAGAGCTAGCACTGATATAAAAGGAATCCAAATAGCTAACAAGGAAATAAAACTCTCTCAGTATGCCGACGATACAACCGCCTTCTGCAGGGACGGATTTTCGCTCGGGAAACTGCTTGAATTATTGGACTTGTTTAAAAACTGTAGTGGACTTAAACTTAACTCATCCAAATCGGAGGCTATATGGCTAGGGAAAAATGCTAACACAAAAGATACGTTATTTGATATTCAGTGGCCGCAAAGGCCTGTGATTGCGCTAGGAACTTCTTTCTCATACAATTACAAACTTTGTGAACAAGAGAATTTCTTGCATAAGATGAACAAGGTACAAAACTTGTTTAATATATGGTCACAAAGAGATCTGTCTCTGTATGGTAAAATAACAATAGTTAAGACCTTAGGTTTGTCAAAGCTTATTTTCACAAGTGCATGTATCCATACACCGCCTTATGTTATGGATGCTGTAGACAAATTAATCGCTGATTTCGTTTGGGACGGCAAGAAACCCAAAATAAAACGAGATACTCTTATTGGGCCAAAAGAAAAAGGAGGTTTAGATTTACCAGAATTTGGGATAATTTCCAAATCATTACAATGCGCTTGGGTAAAGAGAATGAGGGAAAGTTTAAAGGATGATTGGATGGTAATACCTTCTTTTTACTTGGAAAATGTTGGGGGAATTCTTATTTTTGATTGCAATTATGATTTAAAGCTGTTGGATCTCAAAAGCATGCCCGCTTTCTATATGGATATACTTGCAGCATGGACAGAAATTCAAGGGCTGAAATCTAATTCTCACCACCAAAGTAATTTTAGAGAGATCATTATTTGGAATAACAAAAACATTACCATAGATGGTAAATCAGTATACTGGAGAGACTGGCATGCTGCTGGAATTCTTAGAATAAAAGACTTATTAGATGAGAACAACAGGTTTTTATCATATTATGATTTTTGTAATACACCATTCACTAAGCTTTGTGGTTTGATATCCGCAATACCAGCGAAGTGGAGGCGTGATTTAGGGACAGTTCCCAATGCAAATGGTCAACAGGATAAGACAGTACAGCAAGAAACTGATGAAATTACTTGTAAATTTGCTCGTAAATTGTTAATTCAGGCAAAATTTAAAGAACCTTTAGCTAGCTTTAGATTAAGCAGGCTAGGTGTGACTGATACGAGGATAAATGCGATTTACAGACTGCCATTTACAATAACTCGAGAAACAAAATTAAGTATATTCCAGTATAAGATCATTCATAATATTTTACCACATAGAAATTGGTTACACAAAATGAAGATTTCAGATTCTCCCCTTTGTAAACATTGCAATGCAATAGAAACGTTGCCACATATGTTAGTTAACTGTAGCATTATACAGGATTTCTGGATTCTAGTGCTAAGCTGGTGGAATAATCAAAATAACGACAACCATTTATTAGATGAATTAGGAATATTGTATGGTTATGATCCTGAAAAGTCGCAAACTCGTATCTTCAATTACTTTATACTTCTTGCTAAAAGGCATATTTTTGTACAAAAGGTAGAGTCTACAACTCCTAACCTTGCCCTGTTTTTTGAGTTTGTAAAAACACAAATTACAGTGCAAAAATCAATATTATTTTCCAAAGGTAAAACAAGAACTTTTTATTCTTTGTGGAAACCACTATTGTCATTACTATAAAGTGTAGTTAAACAATGTACAAGATGTAAGAGACGTTTGTGAGTGTTAGTTGGTGTAGTTGTAACGTTTCTGAAATGTTTTGCACAATAAAAAAATAAAAAAAAATAAATAAAAAATGACAGTTTTTCATCATTATAAACTCGTGAATTCACAGTTGAATCATTTGGGTAAAACTTTCACTCGATTGCTCGATCGGCTTTTAACATTGAGCCCACAATGTGTAATGGTCACCTGTCTTACCCATTGAAAAATTGTCGTGGCGCAGAGAAAGAGAGAGGGGAGAGTGGGAGGAGAAAGTGGGGAGTTAGACGCAAGCGGTGGTATCGGTGGTCAAAATCCCTAGTATAGGAGAGGGTCACTGAACATTGAGCCTGCGATATTTCAATGGTCACCCAGCGTACCCATGGGAAAGGCGTTCGAGGAAAGGCGGGGGGGCGGAGGGGGGGGGGGTGGGGGGGGGAGTGGGGGGGGGGGGGGGGGGGTTGGACGCAAGGGTTGAGTCGGAGGAGCAAAACGCCAAGGAGAGGAAAAGGTCCGAATGTGCTCGTAATCTTTTAATTAGAGTGTTTCGTATTCACGAGTGGAGATCATAGGAGCCTATAACTACACCTTGTATATTTATCGTAACTTTTTTTTCATATCATCGTTCAATATTCCTAACCTGACACTCCTGCATTTCCACCGTTCCCTCCTGTTTTTCCTTTACTTCCTTTTGCTCCATCTACATTGTGGCAATTGTCATAGCCTACAGCTTCACAGTCATCGGTCGTCTTGTCAGGTACCTGCAATTAAAACAACGTTTATTACATAAAAATGAGAGAACATAACGTGCCAGATAAACAAAGGACCATGAAATAGAATGCACATTTATGCAGTGTTATTAAAACTATTCGTAAGTCATCTAAATATGGTTTAGATCGTCCACGGTAAGTGGAAGTGCCCTCTTGAAAGACCATGAAATTAAATTTAAAGTTTGGCGAGAATCGATTGCTATGGTAACGCGATTGGACGCTATAAGTAGCCAAGGTGGAGTCATTTTTAATATAAATGTGTGTTTCGCATCTTTTCGTGGTGAAAATATGTAAAATGCTACTTAAAACAGCAAAAATGTGTAATTACATCATATTTTACAACTCTTGCAACAAATTTTTCATTTCCATATTTTTCGATAAATTTGTATTTTAAATAAAATCCAAGAGGGCGGTCATCTTGGCGGCAATTGTGGATGACGTCACAAATCCTCAGCAGCACCAAATACCATGATAGCTGCATCACGGTTGGTGTATAAGTTTGCGTGTACGTCCGAGGGTTAATGTTTTCTGCAAATAGGTTTAAAACTGCTTAGTTCTAAATAGAAAGACGATGAAACTCTTGAATCTACATTGCTGTTACTATGACTCGCTCAAGTTCGTTTATAGAAAAAAAAAATGGGAAGAGATTAGTGAACCAATGGGAAACAGCAAAGGCAAGGACAGATTAATTATATGAAATAACATAAAATTGAAGTAAATGTTGGGAAGGAACTTGGGTCCTCTTTCTATCTTATTTAGACGCTTCTAAAGACCTCACTGATACAGGTATTCACACCTGTACCTTCACTATAGTCAGTGCTTAGGTCGGTGGGAATTGCGTGACGGTGCAAACCAAGAATAACCATGCTCCGTCACGCGTGACAAGACTGAAATGAACATTTGAATATTTCTTTATAACGTCCGAGATTTGAATGAAACTTGAAGATCTCTCTGGATTTGAAATTTCGTAGCCGCCTATGGAACTGTCTAGGAATCGTACAATATTTTTATCAGCACTATTTTGGCTTCCATTCATTTGGTTAAATCAAGCAGGCTAACCTATTCTGATTATTCTGTTTATGTTTTATCTATTTTTTTCTTTGGGGTAAAGCTTCAGAATTACTCATTCGGTATAATACGATTTGCAAGCGTTAACCCTTTTACCGCAGGAGTGTTGTCCAGCCCATCAGCACCTGGACCACCATTTTGTCCTATGTGGCCATCTGCGGCGTTAGAAGATACTTCAAAGGCACCGTTAATAACTTCACAAAATATGTTGACTATGGATAAGAACAATGAAACGATGTTCAGCTACAACAATAAGTAAGGTTTAGTGCTTGTTTGATAAGCATTAGCGAAGTAAAAGGAACCCTGGCCTAACAATAGTTCTTTTTAATGTTCGGAATACCCTTATGAAAACTAAACACCTTTGGACAGAATTCCTGTCCTAAGTAAGGAATTATTGGTATGTTAAGCTACAACTTTTTGGAATAGTTACACTAGTTTCGTATACAAATAGGATCAACGTTTAGATGTTGTTTAGTAAGTAGAAAGTAACAAGTATCTTTAATCACGTAACACTTACGAGCTTTTCAACTCGTTGAAATACCTACCATATACGTGCATCTAAGATTACAAATAAAAAATCAACAACAATTCATTAAAATATAGGTGATAAAAATTATAAAAAATGAAAAAAAGGTAAATGAACTATATATTTGAATTCACGGTAATAAACTGTTCCATAGTTTGCAGACTTGATAATGCAATTGAGGTAACAGGTGTGAACTTTCAAACTTGCTGTCCATCAGTATGCTATCACTCAAAGCGGACGGTGTTACGTCCACATTCAGAGGGGACAACGGTGTCTATCGCGTGTCAAGCTGACGTGCGACATCGCAACTGCGTCAAAGTTGGGGTTGTGTTAAATCGAACGCGGAAGTATTTTCTTCCTACAAAGCCTGCTTCCTAATATTAAGAGTATATTATGTTTCCTTCCTTCGCTATCTCAATCACTCTCTCATGATCATAGCTTGATTGCACGTATTTGCCAGCCGTAGAAACTAACTATCGGTAATGGGTCTATCTAGTATTACCTTAACCCTATCCAGACTGGGCTTTTTTTGACCGTCTCACGCTGGGGATTTTTTTAGCTGAAATTGGCCAAACAAATTAAACTTCTTAGGGTTTCATCGGATGTCGCTGAAACTTGGGGAGATAACAGATCTTAACATTTCAAACAACTTGTCCGATTCAGATTTTTCGTTTTTAACGTTTTTTGGCGCGAAAATTACGTCACAAAATTAATTAAAAAATGAATTAGTGAGTTATGATATATTTTTAAATGAGGAATGAAACACCAGGCCAGGGTAATATAAAAGCTGAAAAAAATTTGCAGCTGCTGCTTTTCATTAAGAAGTTATGACTCTTTAAATGTCGTAAAATTTGTTAAAAATAGAAACAAAATGGCGGGAAATTCAAATTTTAAAGTACTATATTGTTGTAATAAAAAGCAGTAGCTTAAAAATTTTTTCACTGTTCAAATTGTCCACGAATTGTCTTTCATTTCTTGGTCCAAAGTAGATTGTAAAGCCCTCCCAAAAAAATGAATAAATGGTGTGACGTCATTTTCCCGCCAAAAAAAGTTAAAAACGAAAAATCGGCATCGGACAAGTTGTTCGAAATTTTAAGATCTGCTACCTCCCCATGTTGTCACGAATTCTAGTTAGTACAGTACTTTGGTGTCATAATGACGTAACGTGACGTCATTATGACGTCATATAGTCGATTTTATTGGCTAAAACAGTCTCATCAATATTTTCTCAATTTTGAACATATAACAACAAGACTTTAACAGCTACCTATTTAATAAAAGTCTTATGTTTACTAACACTGTTGGTGTTGTTAACAATAACAGTGACGTCATTATGACGTCATATACAATGAAATAACCAACTGAAACGTTCTATAAGGCATATAGAAACGGTAGTATCCATACCAAACTTTCACATATTGATGAAGGAGTAAAAGTTAATGAATTCGTACACTTTGTTGCTATGGTAACAGCATGTGACGTCATAGAAGTGATGTGTACATTTCCTTAAAAACTGGAACAGTTAACTTTGTAAATTATGGCTTTTCATGTACGTAATGAATTTAAAAAAAGCTTTCTCAAGTGAAAAGGACATTTTTATGATACTTTTTACAATAAATGTTTAGAGATAATGGAATTACACAGACACGTAATATACTAGAATTAAATTTCCCATTTTATCGTCTGCCATCTTGGATCCGCCATCTTGAATTAGTCCAAACGTGTTTATTTCGGTAAAAAAAAACACCGAAAAATAAAGCAAATGGACTGGTAAAGCTTAGTTTATTGTGGGAAAATGTTATACAATCCAAAATAAGAACCAATAATAATATTATAGAGAAAAACGATCTTTAGTAAAACTTCGATCCGCCATCCTGGATTTTGACATTTCATATTCCACGTTTTCCTAAAATTATCGTTAGTTAACCTTAATTAATAAACAAATATACATAATTTGATCAATTATCGCTAAATTAAGTGGAAAAAATTATTTCAATAAGAAAACTTTGAAATAATCTTGATTAAAGCGAAAAATGCTAATTTTGTAAAACATAGGTGTCAAAAAGCGGTTGCTATAGAAACGTCAATGTCGGTGGACAAAGGACGCTAACGTGAAAATGTTTCCAGATAAATTTTAGGAAAAGTCACCAAATTTGGTGGTCATTGCATCAACCGTTTTAAAACGACACAACTTCAAAGTTCGAGCGGGCTCCAAAAGCGCCCCCCCCCCCCGGTCTGGATAGGGTTAAATATCACAAACATCTCACAAACTATTGTCGAAGCAATAATATAAAACGTTCCCCCGCACATTTAGCTAATTCGGCTAAATATTTACAGGACTACATTTCCTCCATGACGTGACTTAAACTCGCTTTGCATTTAGAAGCCGATCGTCAACCGCTTTGTACTCTACAGTTCGATGATATGATCATGGTTCAATTGATAGGGCTCGATAGGCGTAGAGCCTTTTAGGTATATCATACATCCGTTCAGCTAGATTGGTGAAAATGGCGGGAAATTGCGACAGTGAGGATAAAAAAAAAAAATAAGAAATACCCAGCCGAACCATCACTACTTCACACGCGATCACAAACGTGTACAGAGCAAAGTATTATTTACCCACCTTCAGGTCCTTCTTCGCCATCATTTCCCCTCTCCCCGTCTTTTCCATTTCCATCAAATTTGGTTCTGGACGTTTCGTCAAACTCCTGGTTCCAATTTGGTGTGGACACTGTGATCTTACTTCCCTCAGAAGCAACAATCTGCCTCGCAAATATTTGAAGCCTTCTTATACCATAAAACTCAACGACACCCTATAAGAAAATATATAAAATGTTCAATCAATACATTCGGTAAGGCATACCCACTGAAGTACGTGGGGTTAAAGGAGGGGGTCAAGGGGGAATGGGAGGATCTACCTACCTACGTTACGTACCGTTACGTTAACTATATAATCGCATGGCTCCATCTTGCCCACTTTGGTAGCCAAACAGAGGGCAGTATTTTATTTCATCTTTCCACTCATGGCGTCAACCATATTATAAACTTAATTTTTCAATGTAACTAAAAATAGTTCACCTTTTGGTGCAATTATTTGGAAATGAACTAGTAGCAGCCGTTCTTCTATTAAACTGGAAACGAACGAGAAACAGCATAACTTATGTTATAAAAATGTGGTTGTTGTTCTCCGTGGTGTGCAAGATAGGTGAACGCTTGTTCGTCTTCGTCTGTCTCGCGATGGAGTCACTTTGAGATGTTGATCGCGCCGTTTTGAGTGCTATTACTGCTAGTCTTCATCAGGTTAATCCCGTAGGATTAAAGAGGTTATCCACATAAGACTTTATCCTAATCACATCAACAGAGAAAGTGGAATCGAAATTCTTGAAGTATGGATGCCTACAATCAAGAAGCATAACAGCCGATCGAAACCGAATCGGACCTCAGTGTGAGGGAACAACATCCATTAGGAATAATAATGAGGATCGAAAAGCCCCAATGGCAACAAACCAACATGCTGCATAGAGCGGCACGTAACCAATCGACCTCATCGCCCGATGAAGACTAGCGGTAATAGCATTCGAAACGTCACGATCAAAATCTCAAAGTGACTCCATCGTGAGACAAACGAACAAGCATTCACATAACATACCTTATTTAGCGAGAAGGTCGACTACATGATAATAGAGACAAGTTAAATTTGATAGCCACTCTAGGGAATATACCTCAATGTAAAAAGTGTCTGTCTGAACATCCAGTTGCTGAACGAGATCCATAGTTTCTCTATCAGCAGCATCGAAGTTTGCGTCTTTATTTGTCAGCCGCTCTTTTAAGTACCTTGCATTAATAACTCGACCGAGAGCTTGATAGTGACCTAAAACACAAAAAATAAGAAAATAATTTGCGGACTTTCTCATCGCTGTTAGGAAAAAGAACGCAAACAATTAAGTACATATTTTGTGTTAAACGGAAGGAGTTAAGATCCCATCTTGTTGTAATATTATTTTCCTCTACGTTATATACTGATTACATAGTTTTTGTTTATGTATGACCAGTTCGAAACAGTTAGCCCTCGGACGTACACGCATTCTTATGTACACCCCACAGTGGAAAAAAGTTGCCTCTTATAGATAGCCTGTGACGTGCTCTACAAGATAATGTCAATATTATGGGTTATAGCGCTGCTGGGATCCGTGACGTCAAGAAGACCGCCATTTTGGATTTACTAAAAATTCAAATTTATCGGGAAAATGCGGAAATTGAAAATATTTTTGCTAGAGTTGTAAAACATTTTGTTGCTTTTGGTAGTGTATTATATGGGTTTTCACCGAAAAAATTGAAAAATACGCATTTTTATTCAAAAATGGCTTGACCTATTGTTACTTACGATGTCATATGTCGTTACCATAGTAACCGATTATCGCCAAACTTTACCAAAATGTGTCTCAAAGAAACACAATTAGCTACTGAAAACGGCATGAGCTAACACGAAATGCTCTCGGAAAAATCGGGGAAAAACTCCCAAATGGGGAGGCGACATCCACCCCTCTCTATCCCCCTTGTACGTCCGAGGGTTAATCTTATTAAACATGGGTATAGTGTGCATGTTATTGCACCTTATGTAAATCAAATGTTGTGAATAACTTGATTTTGTTGGTGTGTAATCTTTTTGTCTCGATAGCATCAGTAAAAAAATGAAAACAAAAAAACAAAAAAAACAGCCACAGCAATGACCACAAGCTGTCTTTCAACCACCGCAAACTTTCACATGATACCGTCCTGTTAAAATAGATCTGGGCCGGATTGCTCAAAGCGCGGTTAAGCTAACCCAAGGTTAGCATCCATTTTGATTCCTGTTAAATAATTAATCAATGGAAAATTTTCCAAAATATTTTTGCCCTTTAGTTTCGTCTCTGACTTGTCTTCGTATGTACTTTTCAATTTGCTTTTGAAAACACGTCTAATAAGAGAGATTACATCCGCGGTTAAATTTTAATCTTGGGTTAGCGTTAACCTGCTTTCGAACAACCGGGCCCTGGAAAATAATGAACAAAGGTACCGACTTTGCAATCAAATGGTTCCTTCCGATTGTAACCGGAGCACATATTACGTAAAACAAAAGGAACAAAGAACGACAATAATACAAATGCAAATCAAGACCAAAAATACAATGTCTCACAAACAATAGAAGACAATGAGTTGTTCATGGGTACCGGTACATGCAGAAAGACCCAATCAAATGCTCTATATTATCAGTCGAGCAAACCCGTACAAAGGACACCCCTTCCGTTTAGAAGATAAACTCTGTATCTTGTCCGCTGACAAGTCTGTCCTCTTTAACAAGAGATCTGAATTCATTGTTAAATGCCGTCATTAAAACAAATTTTAGGCAGCCAATCAAAAACAAGATCGCTCCAACCGTCCTCAAGATCTCTATTGCCTCCAACGACAAACTGTAAAAATGAGCGCGAGTGGCATTTTGTTTTTCTGCAAACCCAGCTGCTTTTGATATGTAAATAACGATGAAGAAATCTAGTTAGCGTCAGAACATTTTGATTAACATATCTTAACAAGGTCTATTGCAGCATCACCGCTTTAACTCAAAGGCCAAAATTGAGCTAAAGTGAAAAAAGAATCGCTCATACCTGTTGTGATTTGCACTATTGATGGTGTTTGGAGCCACGTTAGTGTAGGGATATTGGGTTTAGGCAAACGTGTCTTACTTTCCCAGAGACCAGTCGTACACTGTTTCCATCTGTACGGATTGCTTTCAATCAGGACTATAAAGCACATAGTTTAGTAGATTATTGAGTTTGTCACTTAAACGAAATAATAGACAAATAACATTCATCCAAAAACAAAACAAAAAAAACTACATAGTATAAACGTGTGACAGCAGACCATAACAGGACAAAGTCCCAATTAACAACTGCCCCCCTTGACAATCAGCGCACACAGGGTGGGTAAAATGAATTACTAATGAAGCGGGGAGTATACGTTGGGAATTTGTTAAGGCAGTAAGAATGCAAGTTAGAAGAAAGTGACGACAGGGGGGCACCATTTTTCAAACTGGTGGTAAGTTATTCAATGAGCTAATTGCTCTAGGGAAGAAGGAAAACAAGAAGTATTATGGATATGGTTTGAACTTAAGGTTGCTTGGATCAAAGTTGCAAGTTCACGGAAGTGCAAGTGGCGGTAGCAAAATATTTACTACTGCCAATTTGCATCAAACCATATTTCTGCTAGAACGGTACAAAAACATCCTTTAGTTCCCTGTGATATCTAACCCTGGGAGGAACACACAAACTTATTCTCTCACCGTGTTAAGGGAAGAGGGGTAACTGCTTAGGGTCTTGGAGTGTTGCAATAATTTGAAAAGATTTCACTCAATACATGGCATGTGATGTGCTCTACAAGTTAAGTTTAATATATGGGTTATGGCGCTGCAGGGTAGAAAAATACTCCTTTCTATAATGTAGTTACCTAAATGTTTTGTAAAATTGTGATAACGACTGGGTGATAATGGAGTCAGAGAGGCCGAGATCAGTGAACCCAGTGATTCCATTGATCGTTCATATGTAGTCATATCACTGAAAGCACGAACCAAAACAAAACGTTTTTGCTTTGTTGACTAAAGATGGATGATTTCGATTAGTGCATACCTGATCTACAGCCATACAATTCCACCCTCATCGCTATACGGTTATGCCAAGTTACCGGACGAAAACGGATGTAAGGTTTTGCAATTAGTGGGTTAAGGTCATGAGGGACAACAGTACTCTCATCTGTGTTGCCTGAGAAAACCTAAAAGACCAACACAAGAAACCCGCGTTAATTCTTATTGTCATAAGTCCATCTTCTCCCTCGTAAGTTCAAGAGCATTAAAGCTTTTTCCATGAAACTTGGAACGTCCATTACTGTTTCATTTGCGGTCCGCGACATCGGACTTTGACTTCACTTGACGATGGAATTACGTCATTTGTTCTGCACAGCCGCCATCTTGGATCCGCCATCTTGGATAAACGCTAAAATGGCGTAAAAAGGTAAAAGTGACAACGACAAACTTCATGTTTTCATTAAACGTGGAAAATAGTCTAAATTTCGAAAAAGCATGGTAATCATATAAATATCAAGTCGTGTGAACAATAAATGACATGCTAATTTGTTGCCAGATAATTTACGATCAGCATAAATGCATACATTGCATGAGAGTGGTTTTCAATTCAGTGTCGAAGGCAATTTACCGATTGCTTTGGTTTTGCATTGCTAAGCTTCGCGATTGGCTAAAAAATCTCAATCAACAAAAGGTTAAACAACATGTATTTGCTTCGAATTCTGATTAATTTATTGGATTGTCTGTGCCTGTGATGATTGACCAGATTGATGACTTTGATCCTGGTTTTACGAAACTCAATCGAAAACTGCTTTATCGAGAAATACTAAATACTTCCTAATAAGTATATAGAGCAGTTTTCAATTGAGTGTGAAAAGTAATTACACAATTGCTTTGGTTTTTCATTGCTACGCTTTTTGATTGGCTAAAAAATCTCGTGCCACTTTCTCGACCAATCAGAAGTAAAACCGAAACCAATCGTGACTTGCTCGCACGCGTTTTCCCGCGCTTGGCGCCGCCGACATGTATATGCTTCGAGCTCTGATTGGTTCATTGGATTGTTTACCACTGCTGTGATTGGTCAGAGTAATTACTTTGGTTTTGGTTTTACCACAATTGAAAACTGCTCTATCAGTGCTTATTTAGCTCACAAAAGGGATTTAGTGCGTTTGTTATGTATTACCTTGTCTGTTGTTTGTCCTTGCTCCCTGTAGTATTGGAAGCTGGCTTCATTATCACCATACTGCAGTTTGTATGATTTTACCCACTGCTCGTAATTGTATCTGCCTTGCGTTGCTACACGTTCAACTTTTGTATACTGACTACCAAGATCAATCTGAAGCCACTGGTCGGCATCATTTGTACGAGAGACCCAAGCTCCTATCTTAGCTCCATTGATTTGTATGTTCAGTCGGCTACGATCTGGGCCATGATTAGCATTGTATTCTGAAGAGGCAGTTATTTTCTCGTTTTCAATTTCACCGTTTTCCATGCCAAGAGCCACTTTACATTCTGAAAGGTGAATACACAACGATTACAATATTTATTTCTTATATTGTCAGGTATAAATATCGTTTGTGTCATTGCGTACTGATATCTAATTTCCCGCGAAATTTCTAAATCATCCAGGTAACCACATCGCATTGGAGATTTTGTTAAAGGGATATATATAAAGAGGAATTTATGTCTTATTTCCTATTATCGTTGATTATTATACCTATGCATAATGGGATTGTTTGCAATCATTTCCTGAGGCGCGGTAGCGGTGGTTATGTTGTTGGACATTGAAATAGAAATTAACAGAAGCTCATGAGAAATATTTCGTTATCTCGTTCCATTCACCGACACAGGTGAATCTATCTAAAACAACGTTTGCATGTCAAACCTGCTATGTATGAACCCACGGGACGTGCAAGGGTGGGAGGAGGGTGAGGGGGTGCCAACACCCTTAAAGTTTTTCTCAGATTTTTTCAAGATCATTTAGTGTTAGCTCATGCCGTCTTCATTAGCTGTTCATTAATCCTTCACTGACATTTTATCAAAGTTTGGCGACAATCAGTTGCTATGGTAACGAGATATGACGGCATACGTAGCATGAAGGCAAGCCATTTTTGAACGAAAATGCGTATTTTCACCTTTTTTTGGTAAAAAAAGTATAAAATGCTTCAAAAAGTAGCAAAATGTTTAATAGTTTAATTTTCAGTAACATCCAAGATGGCGGCCACCTTGTACCACGGGGGCTAGGGTGCGTGCGAGTGAACGTATTCCGGAATGAGAATATACAGAATGATCATTAAAAAAATCGCGCATCTCGGGACTTAGGAGCTACTGGAAAAGAAAACTTCTTCTATTGCTGTATGATAAGCATGTTTTGAAAGATTTATACTAAACAATTCTCGAGACTATTCTGTTTATTCTTATTCTGGATTACGGTCAGTCGAACACGCCCTTAATAGGCTAGAAGCTGATGAGAAACATTTTGTAATCTCGTTCCATTCATCAACACTAGGGTGAATCTTGATTATAAAATAATTACACAACTAACACAACGTTTACATGTCAAACCTGGTATGGTCTGGTATGTATTAATATAACTCGAAGAGCATACATACAAGCCATGTGAGCATGAAAACACGTGTTCAATACCTATGCAGCCATATAGTTCCATCCTCAGTGATATACGATACTCCCAAGTAATTGGACGAAAACGGATATAGGCAGCCCTGATTGGTGGATTGATGTCATTGTAAACAACAGAATCGTGATCTGTGTTACCGGAAAAAACCTAAGACAATGGAAATAAAATGACATTAATTGACATTTCCGCCTATCATGAAGTAGGTGATACTCAAAAACCATACTTTGTCTAGATCTTCCTTCCAGAAACAAATTTAACTATAATATAACTATAGTATAACTTGACAGCGTGCGCATGCAAGCGCCAAGAGTTGCTGTTTCACGTTCCACGAACCGTCGTAGCGTATGATATAATTGCAATGCTTTTTCGCGCAATTTGCTGTTTCTTGTCTTCTCTACAATGTACTAACTTAGCGTGTATATTGTAACGGTTTTTCTAGCTCAGTCATTTGCCCTGACGAAATATTCCAAATGAAGACGAAATATCGGCAAATTGAACATAACGAGGTAAGAATCCCAACTGACAGGATGCAAACCAGTTGGCTATTAACAAAGCGGACCTCAATCTGTTTTTATGCTTTGTTTTCAAGCTCTTGGTTCAAGTGAACATGCTTGGTCCAGAGCACCACGGTGTCTAAACAATACCCAATCGTCTACTACTTCCTGTGCCCAGTGACACACACGGGCTGCCAGTCTGTACAAGGCCTAGGGTCGTTTGTGCGTGTGAGGATTAACCATAAACGAAAGGTACAATTAAGGCATTGCAGGTTCAAGTTTGAACAAAATCCATAATGTTTAGGCTTTCTGATAAATGAAATATGAAATTTATTTTCTTGGAAGTTATTTTGTCTGTCTAAATTTCAAGCACAAATGTTTTGATAAGTTGTGAATGCTGTGTATCTTCTCTATAATCACTGGTTCAACTTGTACTACGCATGCATTTGTTATTAAAAGCCTGTTCTACATTTTTCCCCGTTAGAAAGACCATTTTTCTAAATAACATAGTTATGATGTTAAAATACAATCAAAAGTGATGTTAACTATATTTAGGTAGGTTACATTATTTATTATGAGTAGCGAAATGGGTCCCAACTATATCGCATGCTTTTTTGTTGGTTACGTCGAGGAAGTAAAGCGGATATGTAGCTCAACTCCACAAGATGTGCGTGCATTGACGATGTTGCCAGGGTGGATTGTTGTAACCGGGGTAGAACTTGGATTACATTAACTTCGTATTCAGCTTTCATCCTGCTCTTCAGTGTACACATCTGAATCTGAACTACCTTTCCTTTTCGATCATATAAGCACTACCGTCTACTTCAAGGAAACTGACACTCACATCTATGACGCCTCTCATCGCACCATCGCCACTGTCTATCGTACAGTTAGCTATTACGTCTTCGCCGTCCCTGTTCTAACGATGCCAACTTCTTAATGCACGGTTATTCACCGTCTTCTCTTCAACAAGGCATCAACAAGATGCGACATGTTAGACAGATCGACGCCCTTTCGACATGCATTATATCGCCATCGACAATGGCAGTAGGATTCTTATGTTCTCACATACTATTCCTTGAACGATAGAATAGAAAGAATCCTCCTTGGCAGCTCCAACATTCTTACGGATGACCCCGCAACCGGGAAATATTTCCCCAGCCACCATTGGTTGCATATCGCCGAGATCAGAACGTGCGTACCACCTTGGTTACGATAGAAAATTACCCGATTGTCCCGTAGGTTCTCATGCACAAAATACACTATCATCATTAAAGGGGCTATCACTTTCCAGACATCGAATCTCATTTGCTGCATCTACTGTCGTAGTTGCTCTGCAATTTACATAGGTGAAACCGGGCGTGCTCTCGGGAACGCTTTCAATTGGCGAACACCTCCGTAGCATTGAAAAACTATGTACCTGGACTCCCCGTCGCAGAACACTTTAATGCAAGCGGCCACACACTGTGAAGCAGAAGTACATGGCGTAAAGCTCTGCGGCATACTAAGAAAGAAGCATGAGATGCGGCCAATTTTCAAGCCCAGTAGCAGTCAGTCGCGCGGCCTTAATTCGGACCGTTTAATTTGAGGCGCGCGCACCGTTTCAAATTTCGCATACAGTTGAACCTCTCTAATACGGACACCGAAGGGACAGAGCATAGTGTCCGTATTAGAGAGGTGTCGTTATTATTGAGGTCACCAGGATGACGTCACTTTTAAGACTCCACTGACAGTTTTTGTTCAGAAACTAAAAACAGGCTCACGCTCGTCTTTTAACTGCATCTACATTGATTAAAACGAAACGTGTTTTAAAACGAAACTAACTACAACGCAATGCTACATGTGAAAAAGTAATATAAAGTACAATTCTGAAAACGTCTTTTGATATATGTTTGTAACCACAAACAGGAAATTGTATTACCTACTCAAACTATCATCACCTGATCACCGGAGTGTCCATAATAGAGGCTAAGTTGATATGAATTTTCTCTCTGGGACCGAGATTTAGTGTCCGTTGTCCGTATTAGAGAGGGTCCGTATTATAGAGGGGTTTTTTTTTAAGAAAATATGTGAGAATTTTGTCGGGATATAGCAAATTGTCCGTAATAGAGCGTTTTCACTTGACGTCATAGCCACCATATTGATGTTCCCGTACAAAAGAATTTTAATTAACTTCTTTTGTTAGGAACACCAACATGGCTGCCATGGCCTTTGTCATTTGAGTTCCACGGGACTGAAGGTCACGTGAGTGAAAACGCTCTATAGAGAGGTGTCCGTAAGGAGAGGTTCGACTGTAGTTCAAGAACACAACTGTCAACGCTTTTAAATGACATATTGCACTGAGGAAGGACTAAATTCGAAACGTCTGGGATATTTGAAAATTTTTGGCACTTTTTTTTAATTAACGTTTTTATTATTTACGGTATTTATTGTCACCTTTTCTATATTTTCTTCTTGGTCCATATAGCACTGGAAGTTCTGTCCGTCATCACCATATTGTAGCTTGTACGAGGTCACCCATTCCTGCCCTAAGCTGACTCCTTGTGTTGCAATACGTGTAATTTTGGTATAAGGGTGACCAAAAGAGACCTGTAGCCATTGATCTTGATTTTGACTGTTTGCAGCAGGTGTCCACGATCCTGGCATGAACTGGTTAAGTCTTGCATTTTTTGCGCCATAAACCAAGTTGGGGGCTCCAATGCGAGGAGGGTCCGCTACCCAATTCGAGGAGGCACTTAGCTGTTCGTCTTTGATATTACCATTTTCCATTCCGAGCGCTTCTTGGCATGCCGGAAGTGCTATCGGATTATACACAAATGTATCATAAATGTTTCGACGTACGTACAATAAAATTTATTCCTCCCACCGCGGTACAAGGGAAAGAGGTGGAAAAAATATTGGAACGCAGTATCCCCTATGTCTGATAAGGCTGTTATCTGTTAAAGGTGTCGTCGTATGACGTTACCTCAGGTCATTTATCTGTGGAAGGGCTATACTGAATTTAGCCTGAAAAGCGTACTAAGTTAATAGCCAAATTTGCAATCGATTTTACATACTAGGTGTTTTTGTTTGTAACTCTAGTAGAGATGGTCAGAATTTCTAAATTGAGATACCCATGCAAAGATTTATCATTTCTAAATCCTTTGCTTACCAATTTGATCACTTAACCTAAAATCTGATGGCTTCAGAAATGCATTAATCTGCTTATCTTCCTTGGGTTTGTATACGACCCCATTCGGCGGAAAAGGGTTAATATAGAAAAATATAATTTTCGTCTTAACTTTCGATTTTTATGTCCTTTTACGTCTTATTTTTTTTTGTTGTTGTTGGTTTTGGAAAAATCCAAAATGGCGGCTGACAGGAGCCCATAACCTTTAACCCTGCGGCAGTAGATAATGAATGACGTAATATTCCACGCCGTAGCTTTCATGCTCTTGTGCCCACCTTCCCCCCTCCCCTCTTTCAGGCAAAGAAACTAAAAAAGGCCAGGCTTAGCAACGGTGGGTGTCTGAAGCCTACCGGTCCAAGAAGGCACCCAAGGGCGATCCGAATAGGATTAACAAAAGGCTAAAACCAGTTAAAAAAAAACACAAAACATAGATATGTGGAACTTTTGGACGCTGTTTACCTTTCTTTTCGGTTCTGCCATTCTGAAGGTTTCGAGCTTTGACCGCTGAAACTACCACAAAAAGTACCACCACAACACCACTGTACTTCAAAAACATCTAATCTGAAAATACAAACAGAGAAAAAGTTCAGTTTTTGTTAAACAAAAGCGTTATATACACTTTGACCCTCGGACGTTCAAAGGGAAAGGATAGTGATGCCATCCCCACCCCTTCTTTAGTTTTTTCTGATTTTTCAACATCATTTATTGTTAGCACATGCTGCATTCATTAGGTGTTCATTTTTTCTTTAGACACATTTAGTTGTAGTTTGGCGACAATCGTTTTGCTATGGTAACAAGATATGAAGTCAGAAGTAAGCAACAAGAGATCAACTCAATTTTCTATATAAAAATGCTTCTTTTTCACCACAAAAAGCTGCACAATGTTTAATTGTATCATATTTTACAACTCTAACAAAAATATTTGCAATTTTCGCATTTTTCAAATAAATTTGATTTGTTTTAAATTTGTCCACAAAAATGTGTCTAGAGGATAAACAAACCGCTATTGAAGACGGCATGTGCTAACAATAAATGCTCTTGAAAAAAATCTGAAGGCAAGAAATTTCTTACATTTTATCGTACACTTAAACACCCTTTAAAACCTTAATGAAATGAGAAAATTTAAATTTTCTATGTTATATCGCCAAATGTCATCATAAAAACGAGTGTAATTTATTGGAAAATAAGATTATATATAGCAAAACAGAAGCAGTAGTTTTGAGATAAATTGCCGGATGACAATAATGGATTATGGTTCATAAAATATTGATTATGTGACAGACGGTCAAGAAATCAAAATTGCCATTTTGTGTAGAAGTTTGATATTTTTTACCCGAACTTTAAGGGAACATCCATTGTTATAACAAATTGACGTTAAATTGTTGGAAATAAAGTATAAATTAAAAAACATTTAAAAAAACAGGTGCAAATATAATTTTAGTGTACAAAAAAATGGATATGAATTATCGCCTATTTTCGCTTTTACATTTCCCGCGCGCCGCCATTTTGAATATTTATGACGTGTAACGGTTGTCTTATTGTTGCATACAAAAGAACTTCAATTCTTAACAATAGCGGGAACCGTAACACGTCATAAATATTCAAAATGGCGGCGCGCGGGAAATTTAAAAGCGAAAATAGGCGATATTTATATCCATTTTATTTGTACACTTAAATTATATTTGCACCTGTTTTTTTTTTAATTTTAAATTTCGACTTTATTTCCAATAATTTAACGTCAATTTGTTTTGACAATGGACGTTCCCTTTAATAACTTTTTTATCTTTAGTTGATATTGTTTTTCTTTCATCACTTTTGGAGATTATTCTTCGTATTCCAAGACAATAAAGCACATTTAATGCAAACTCCTAGCCATAATCATGAAAACACAATTCATCAGCCGGGACAGTGTCCCTTTAAGAAAACAACAATCGGAAATTTGCTGGAGCAGTCTATCAGAAAAACAAAACGATATAAAAGGGGACGGCATAAGAGCCAGCACCGCACATGGTAGGAACGTGCAGGTCATCACAACCTGTCCCCTTTCTTTAACATTTGATATCCACCTTCCATGTCTTCTGTTTCTTGTTCGCAATTTTGGGTTTCCATGTTTCGTTGCCATAACTGTCTGCGCCCTTTCTAGTTCTTTTTACGTTTTACTTTTTTTTTTTTACTTTTTACCGCCTTTCACGTCAAAAATGCTACTAGTATATCCGTGTAATACGAAAGGCGACTTGAACACGATTTGTCCGTTATCCATTGTCTCTACGAACGCCGCCTAAATAGGATAGTTAACAGACGAATAAAAGGCATATAGCCTGTCCAAGATTATGACCATCCAGTTTTCTCACCGTTAATCGAACGATATTTTTATCGTGGATAAATATAAATTACTTTTACTTAAACCCAGTCAATATGTCAATATATCAACCTATATGTCAATATGTCAACCTAGTCAATATAAACACTAGTCAATATATGGATTATATGAAAGAGACGGTTAGTCCGTCGCAAGTGTGAAAGGTCAACTTTATTTGACACATAAAATATATCTTTTAAAAGACGAGTTTGTATTAAAGCGAAACCGCAATCACTACTTTTATTTTGAATAAAATCGCTCAAGGTCTATAGTTGTTATTTAAAAAAAAACGATATAAATACAAACAAATAAGCCATTCATATTGCCTGACTTTTTTTTTTACCCCCTACTAGTCTTTATGCCATGGAATCAGAATAGCGCAATCAATCAGTGAATGCCCTCTTATATCTTTATGCCATGGAATCAAAATAGCACAATACAAGTAGCCTATTCTGTTAAATGAAAATGCTGGAAGAAAACTATATATATTACAAGGTATATTTTGTAATAATGTACAGTATCTCCTAAAAATATATCCTTTGTTCCAAATACCAAATAATTTGAAAATGTTTATATATATATATATATATATGAATAGTTACCTTTGGTTTCAGTAAGCCTTGGCAGTGCTCGAATAAACGATTTGAACACAACGTGAAAACTTTACGACTCTGACGCCGTAAGGTGGACAGATGTTATTCGCTTGATGTACTGACAGCCGGTAACTTTGGTACCAAATTTTGACACCAGTTGAACACTGTGGGGATGGGGTATGTTCGATACAGGGGGTCAAAGTTTGCGTGAATAGTGGTCCTTGGTTGTTCAAAATCTTCTATAGAATATTACTAATAAGATATTTGGCTGTTAGTCAGCTTAGGGTTAAAATGTTTTACTTACAAAGCTGTCCTGGTTGTCGAGTAACCTGTGAAATCCTTATTCGGTTGTCATTACATTGCCTGACCTTATTTTGTTCGGTTGGGACAATTAAATGTGTAATGTGAATTCGGGTGTATGGGTTACTAACCGAACTCGTTTAATTTTACCCAAGCTGCACATGAACTTTCTCCATTTATTAGTACATAAATTTGATTTTTGCTTGTTTATATTGGCCCAGGAAATATTATATGAATTACATTTTATTTGGCGTATAAGGACATGTTTGAAATAATCACAATAATAACAAAGGGGCACAAATGTCATCCGCTCAACGAGCTGACAACCGGTTAATTTTGGTACCAAATTTTGACACCGGTTGAACACTGTAGGGGACGTGGGGAGGGGGTAGGTTCGATACAAAGGGCCAAAGTTAACGTGAATAGTGGTCCTTGGTTGTTCAAAATCTTCAATAGAATATTACTAATGAGATATTTGGCTGTTAGTCAGCTTAGTGTTGAAATGTTTTACTTTCAAAGCTGCCCCGGTTGTCGAGTAAATTGTGAAATCCTTTTTCGGTTGTCATTACATTGTCTAAACTTAATTTTGTCTGTTTTGACAATTAAATTTGTAAAGTGAATTCGGGTAAATGGCTGGCTACTGACCGAACTCGTTTATTTTTGCCCAACCTGCACATGAACTTTCTCCATTTATTAGTAAATAAATTTGATTTTTCCTTGTTTATATTGGCCCAGGAAATATTATATGAATTACATTTTATTTGGCGTATAAGGACATGTTTGAAATAATCACAATAATAACAAAGGTGCACAAATGTCGTCATCCGCTCAACGAGCTGACAACCGGTTAATTTTGGTACCAAATTTTGACACCAGTTGAACACTAGAGGGGACGTGGGAAGGGGGTAGGTTCGATACAAAGGGCCAAAGTTAGCATGAATAGTGGTCCTTGGTTGTTCAAAATCTTCAATAGAATATTACTAATGAGATATTTGGCTGTTAGTCAGCTTAGTGTTGAAATGTTTTACTTTCAAAGCTGCCCCGGTTGTCGAGTAAACTGTAAAATCCTTTTTCGGTTGGCATTACATTGTCTAAACTTAATTTTGTCTGTTTTGACAATTAAATTTGTAAAGTGAATTCGGATAAATGGCTGGCTACTGACCGAACTCGTTTATTTTTGCCCAAGCTGCACATGAACTTTCTCCATTTATTAGTAAATAAATTTGATTTTTCCTTGTTTATATTGGCCCACGAAATATTATATGAATTACTTTTTTATTTGGCGTTTAAGGACATATTTGAAATAATCATAATAATAACAAAAGCGCACAAATGTTAATTTTGGTACCAATTGTTGACACCAGTTGAACACTGCAGGGGTGGTAAATTCATTAAGGAAAGGTTTGCGCCAAGGTAAAAACTACTACTACTACTACTACTGCAATCTTTATTTCATCACGGTGTCACATTCACTATAAGTGGTTTTCCAGTGAGCCGTAAAAATTAATAAGGATGGTGCAAACAATATGTCTTTTCGTTCTTTGGATGTTTACCACTTATCGGATAAACGTCAAAGTTATGTTGGTTGCCAATTATAACCGGCGTATTATATTTTGTTTGGATGTCATTTAGTTGTCCTAACATTTTTTTCGATTGACATATTTTATAAGGTTAAACGATCGATCGATTGTGACTGCAATCAAACTTAGAACGATCTCCCAAATTAAAGTAAACGACACTAAAGTAAAGCTATGATTGTTATCTTTCCAGCTTGCTATGTGTAATATCATTTCGGGTGAAAAGCTACTTTTATTGGAGGCATCGAAGAGCTCGTGTATTTAACAGCGATTGGCCTCGTTATTGCGCCTAATTGTAGAAACGTTGTCGTGAAAAAAGCATTAACCATAAACGGTTCAACACAATATAATTCTGGTAACAAGGTGAATGAGGCTTTATATATTGATATTTTAGATCTATGCGTTCTTAAAATATTTACTTGTGGCGCAGCCGGCGAGTTATAATTTCGATTGCCTTTTGTTCATCGTAGTCACAAATGTTTAAAGTTACCCGTAGTCGGGACGACGCACACCAGTCTGATTGGTTGACACGCGACCTCGTGATCTCGCTCTTGTTCACCCGTGAGTACGCGCATGCGTAATGAATGGGTTATCGGTAACGGGGACAGATATGCTAATGAGCACTCGCTCACTCGCTCCTTCCATCAGCTATAAACTTTTGTCACGTTATGTTATAAATTAGTTTCGTTACGAATGCGTTGCGTAACAAGAACAACGTGAATCCAGCGATAACAATAACTAATTTATTGCAAACGAATATGAACAACAATAAGCTTAAAGATATTTCGCATTTGGAGTCCTTTGATGAATAAACCAAATTTACGTCTTTCATGAGTTAGCGTGACAGTACAAATACGCATTGTTTGATTGAAATAGTGTTTTCACTTACGTCATATCAAAATTCAGAAGCATTAAACAACAGTTTTCGATTGCAAAATGTTCATGGAATTGTAAAGAGTTTAAAACTACACATTTGAGCCAAATTTTAAAGCACAAGAACGTTTCGTTCAAAAGTTATTGCGAACGAGTATTAGACATTTTTTTTAAGAAATGTATGGAGCGGCCATCTTGGTGCCCCACTTCGGGACACCAACATGGTGGCCAAAAATCTCGTCACAAAATATTGCATTCACTATAAGGGCCATTAAATCGGCTTATAAGCATCTATAATGCAAAAATAACCTACAAATGGTTCAATTTTTTTACGGCTTATCTGAAATAGCGTGACGAATTTGCGTGACACAATTTTTAACATCATTAACCCTATTTTGCCTGGGCTTTTTCTGAGTTCCTGAGCCTAGGGATGGGGGGGGCACCCCCCCCCCCCCCCCCCATCCTCCTCGTAACTTCAAGAATATTAAGGCTATGACAATGAAACCTTGAAGGTACATAGTACGTTCAAAACTGTCTCCTTTGCGTTCCGCACAATGGAACGATGACGTCATATGACGTAGTTATTAGGTAATTAGTTATACGGCTGTCATCTTGGATCCGCCATCTTAGATTTCTGAAAATTTTAAAAACCTCTTAAAAACCGTCCAAATTGAGTCAAAATTTATCAAAACCAATAAATAAACGCTAAATGACGTGAAAATGTAAAAGTTATGCCAACAAACATTGTTTTTCTTCATTCGAAGGTAAAAATATGCAAATTACAAAAAACATGGCTACCAAAATCTTGTTGCTATGGAAACATCAAGTCACATGATCAATTAAAAGTCACTTCAAATTGTTGCCAGATAAATTTTAGGAAAAGCCACAAAGTTTAATGGCGTTTTAATACATATTAAGGAAGTTATGAATGTTGAAAGTTAGCGCAGGCAAAATAGAGTTAAAACCTAAAACTTTTTGTGAAAAATTATAACACTGGTATCTACATACCAAGTTAGAAACAGCTTTGTAGGATGTATATTTTAGATTTTGCATTTTTATGACGTCATGTGCAAACACGACTCTATAGGAGAGAACTGGACACGGTTATGTGCTAATGGTCAACTTTCGTTTGTCGTCAGTGGATCTGATCTGTACTTCAAGTGAAAATATATCCTTGCGTTTTTCTACTGAACAGAATGTGTAGACCTTAAACATAACACATATCATATCGCGGATTACGGTATTTTAAAAGATATCGAGCCGTGTTTATAATTTAAAAATACTCTACATTGCGTTACGCGTTAATGTGTTGTGTGACAAGAACAGCGATAACAATAACTAATTTATTGTAAACGAATACAAACAACAATAAGCTTAACCCTATTCAGCCTGGGCTTTTTTTGAGTTTCTGAGCCTGGGGGAGCATTCGTAACTTCAAGAACATTAAGGCTATGACAATGAAACCTAGAGGGTACATTGTACGTCCAAAACTGTCTCCTTTGCGGTCCGCACAATGGAACGATGACGTCATATGACGTAGTTATTAGGTAATTAGTCATACGGCCGCCATCTTGGATCCGCCATCTTGGATTTCTGAAATTTTTTAAAAACTCTTAAAAACCGTCCAAATTGACGCAAAATTAATCAAAACCAATAAATAAACGCTAAATAACGTAAAAATACAAAAGTTATACCAATAAATATTGTTTTTCTTCATTCAAAGGTATAAATATGCAAATTTCCAAAAACATGGCTGTCAAAATCTTGTTGCCATGGAAACATCAAGTTACCTGATCAAAAAATTGTCACATATAATTGTTACCAGATAAATTTTAGGAAAAGTCACAAAGTTTGATGGCGTTTGAATGCATATTAAAGAAGTTATGAACGTTGGGTTAAAAATGTTTCGCATTTAGAGTCTTTTATTACAAAATTAAAACCGAGCTGCAGACTTGAAATGGAAATGTTTTCGTGGCCTAGTGGCGTGGTTCTTGTTATGGCAATCAGACAGCAGTCAGATGGTACGAGTTCAAATCTCATCGTGAACCTTTTTTTTGCGTTCTTCAAAAGTCGATACGTTTCATTAACAAAAAATATTGAACCGTGTCAGTATAAAAACATAAGCTTTCCACAATATTGCGTTACACGTTATCATTTCTTATTCACGGGTTGGCTCACAGGAGCCTTTGCTTTTCAAGATGGCGGCAAAATCTCCGAAGCAGGAGGAAGAATTCCAGCGTACAAGATTTCAAGACAATGCAAGGCTTTCATGGATGGGTAGGACCGTTTTATATTGTTTTCGCCGCTTATTGCTGTGGCGTTTTTGTTTCGGCAAGTGTTATGATTTATATAACTTGCCATTTCAGTTAGCGATCGTGGTTTCAAGTGTCGGCTACTGAATACAGTCTTACTTTTTAGACATAATGTTAAGCTTATGTTTCTCCGTAAAAGCTCTTAAAACACTTGGGAATCAATACTACAATGTGTTAAGACGCCACGAGTCCAAGCTGTGTAAAGCTTCTTGTTTCAGAGTTGATTGTGGGCATTCTGTGTTTCTTGAATTGGCGAAAAACATAAATCTGCCAGAAATCGAGTTTTTAAAAAGGTTGTCTGCGGTGAATATTGATTTGCTTTGAGAAAAAAAAAATTGAACTAAGTCAGTAGGATTTAAATCACAAAGAATATCCAAGAAATCAGATTTCATCGCCGCCATCGTGGATCAACCACCAACATTTGTAAATTTTTATCGCAGCTACATCTCTCAAATTTATTGAGTAAAATTGATCGTATTCCTATTATCGTAAGTATGTAATTGAAAAATGTTCAATTTCACCAAAATTACTTGACACTGGATTCCCATACAAACATTTTATTTGGTGGCATGTTTGCCCTGATTACCTATGTTTTTCCAACAAGCACGAAGTCCTCTATAATGAGTTTCTTCAACTTAGTAATTTATTATTTGATGTGTTATTTGCAATTTACTCTCCAGTAAAGTCTGTAATTTTTCCACTAAAAATAATACAAATGAAAAAAAGAAATACCTTAATTCTAGTAGAGATACGAAGTTCTTGACTGCAAATACTTGGACACAAACCGAATTCTTTACAGCTTAAGATGAAACTGTCTGGTCAATACGTGTACAACTCTCGACACTAAGATCGAGGTTGGCAGGTAATTCACACTTTTGACACTTGTTGAAAACTGGTAGCCGTTTGTCAGTTGACGATTCACATTTCTTAGCGGTTCGTCGTTTAAAACTTCCAATCATTTGTTGGTTTTCGTTATTAAACTATAATGGGCAGCCTGTCAGTGATGACAAGGAAAAATGATTTTTTTTTCTAGATGAATTTATAGACAGAAGAAACAAAATTGCAGACTTGTGAATGCTTCTTCAGACCTTGTAACTATATGTTGTTGTTGTTGTTTTGTTTTTTAAGAAAGATGCAATGTTGTCCGAGCGAGCTCGTAGAGACTCACGGCGAGCTACGCCATATACTGGGTTGATATATGACTCGCGTCCTGCACTGCTGGGATCAGCAGTGTTGAAAGCGTTATGTTTGGTAATAAATAAAGAAAGACGGTAAATGTTAAGCTCGGTAATACTAGCAGTAATCGGAGATTATGGAGACGCGTTCGAAGGAACTTCCGGCGGAAATGAGCCCCTGAAAGAAACAATAGGGGCGGCCATTTGGAAGACCGTCTACCAAAAAATCTCAAATTTTACTGCACGTAAACCACAGGACAACCAACACGAAATTAGGATTGCGTTCTTCGAACGCGAAAATAAGAAAGACATTATGTTTATGATGTCACGAGCGTGGGACAAAGAAAAATATCTGATCAGTCCCGACAAGATTCGAAGCTATGAACTAGCATGCCTAGTCATGTTTTATTTGCATAGATTATAGAATATAGAATAAACCTGATCGAAGAAAAAAAGTTATCAGGTATGAAGTAACTATATGTTGTTGTTGTTGTTTTGTTTTTTAAGAAAGATGCAATGTTGTCCGAGCGAGCTCGTAGAGACTCACGGCGAGCTACGCCATATACTGGGTTGATATATGACTCGCGTCCTGCACTGCTGGGATCAGCAGTGTTGAAAGCGTTATGTTTGGTAATAAATAAAGAAAGACGGTAAATGTTAAGCTCGGTAATACTAGCAGTAATCGGAGATTATGGAGACGCGTTCGAAGGAACTTCCGGCGGAAATGAGCCCCTGAAAGAAACAATAGGGGCGGCCATTTGGAAGACCGTCTACCAAAAAAATCTCAAATTTTACTGCACGTAAACCACAGGACAACCAACACGAAATTAGGATTGCGTTCTTCGAACGCGAAAATAAGAAAGATATTATGTTTATGATGTCACGAGCGTGGGACAAAGAAAAATATCTGATCAGTCCCGACAAGATTCGAAGCTATGAACTAGCATGCCTAGTCATGTTTTATTTGCATAGATTATAGAATATAGAATAAATCTGATCGAAGAAAAAAAGTTGTCAGGTATGAAGTGAAAATCATGAACGATACGACCGAATGGTTTCTTGGAAAGTGGATAAATTACACATTGTTATAACACAGTATGGACAAATTAATCCTCTGAATCATTTAGAAAGTAATAGATCTTAAATTCCGATACAATCTCAATTGGTCACGTGTCATGGAAATACTAATGTCAAAAAATACTGTAAATCGTAAATCGTAAATCTTTATTTAAACACGGTAAAATAATCAGGAAACTAACCTAACTAACCTAAACAAGTTCCAAAGCTAACTACAACTAATCTAAGTAAACCTGTTTTCATGAATGCCGTGTGTAGTTTCCACGAATCGAACGCCGTTGCCAAGTCTTATACCTATGACAAGTTTACTTTTGAAAATAGACCACCCCCTTACTTTTTTGATAAATTATGACCGACCAAGTCCTTGATATCACAAATTTCTTTTTTTGCTGCGTAGCACTCACGTTGAATGATAATATTGAAATTTAGTTAAGATTGAGTACTTAAAAAACTGTTACAAAGACAGTCAAAAGAAGTAATAACAAATAATTCATGAAAATAATGACTGTCTTTGTAACAGTTTTTTCAGCACTCAATCGTAACTAAATTTCAATATTATCAAGTCCTTAATATAAATGAGTTACAGTCTAGACTAGAATTCTCGATAAATTAATGATAAAAGATTGCTACTTTACCAAAAATGCGATCTAATTTCTTTTTTATTTCACATAAAAAAATCACATTTAAACGAACTGGATAGGATACATTTATTATAGATGTGTTAAAATGATATTAATCTTTCTTTACTAAAATGATTTCACGTTATGTCCGTGTGTAATGGGACACAAGGATAACTGAACAGACAGACACTGGAAGACTTTTCACCTGATATTTCACTTTTATTTGTTTCACATGATGTGCGATTTTACAACCGTGTTCCACATAAATTTTTGGCGAAATTATAAACTCGTACAACATCTGACTATTTTGAGAATTTGTCATTCCGATGACTTTTAAACAGGCCTTTATCCTGGTGTTTTAGTATTGGATATTGCGGGATCTAATTTGTTGCGGTTTAGTTATAGTGCAAAAGTGTATTGTTTAATTTTATAAACACGCGGGAATCTTTAAAAAAAAAACACGAGAGAAGTCCTATGAGACCAATGAGCCAAAGTCGGGTGCTTTCCCTACTTCTCGAGTGTTTTTCTTTTTTACTTCCAAGTGTCTAAACAGCTCAACAACGCGCACGAGTAGTAAGTTAACTGCATATTTCATAAAAATGTCCTTTTACGGCGAGCGCATCTACGTGGTGGCGGCGTAGGCTGTATGCACTATACCTCGATAAAACACACTTAATTGTGAAGTGAGGCGCGTACTTTATCGAGATATAATGAACTTGATCTGGCCAATCAGAACGCGCGTATTCTTTGAATGGCGAACAGTTCCGTGAGCGCGAGGAGTCACTTTTTGTGGGATCTTACGATGTCTAGAACCACAGGAAAGTACTGCTCAGTTATTTTCATTTGAGTGGTCACACTTTAGGATTTTATCCACCGACTCCAAACTAAAGAGCCACCTTGTACGGCATTATAAACAGCACCACATGAAAGTTCTGCTCAGTAGCTCTCATTTGAATGGTCACACTTTAGGATTTTATCTAGACACTCAAACATTATTACCATCTGATACAGCATTCTAAACAGTACTAGGCCTGTCCCTGCAAAACTCTGATGAATGGTGAAAAGTTACAGAAATTAAAACACTCAAAATAATATTCCGTGCTATTTATATGGCAGTTATGCATCAGTGAATTAAATCGAGCAGATCAATAAACGATGCAAATCAACGTTTTGGTTTATCTTGCTCGTTCGGGTGTCACTTTTCGAAATATACGTTGTCCTCGATAACCACTGTGGAATTCCGTTTACACGAAATTGCATACGGGGTCGTCTGGATCATTGGGGTACTTCCTTGACCAGTAAATGTAGTACACCCATACGTTCATATTAGTGAACTTTGTAAGCTGAAAATAAATAAGCAAACGAAGTTATAGTAAACGCAATTTAACCCTCCGAAGTACAAGGGTGGGGTGGATGCCAGCCCCTTCCCTCTCCTTAAAGTTTTTCTCCAATATTTTCAAGACCATTTATGATTATCATATGTCATCTTCAGTAGCTGTTTGATTGTCTCGGAGAAACATTTTGGTAAAGTTTGGCGACAACCGGTTGCCATGGTAACGAGATATGACGTCATAAGTAGCATGAGGTCAAGACATTTTTTAATAAAAATGCGTGTTTTTCACCTTTTTTCGGTGGAAAAAAACATATCAAAAGCTACAAAGAGTATTAAAATTGTATGTAAATTAATTGAATGTTATTTTGAAACTCTACAAATAATATTTGCAATTTCCGCATTTTTCCGATAAAGTTGAATTTTTAGTAAAATCCAAGATGGCGGCCATATTGTCGGCCATTTTGAATGACGTCACGGATCTCCAGCAGGGCCACAACCCATAATATGTACCTTATCTTGTAGAGTACATCACAGGCCATCTATTAGACGTAAAATATTTCCGAAGTATTGCAACATCGCAAAAACTTAAAGGGGTGCAACAACCCCCCTGCCCCTTGTACCACGGTGGGGGTATAAGTTTGCGTGTACGTCCGAGGGTTGAGGTGACTCGAACGGCCAACATCGACATCTTTAGCCATTAGCATGAAAGTGGCTCATTTCACAGTCAAACATATTATCAACTTGCTTTTTAAATTTAGGATATGTTGTGTTTCTTTTTTAAGCTGAGATATTAGGATCCCAAAATCCCTTATTTTGGGAGATTTCGCATTTGGTGTGTTTAGATTTTTGAGTGTGACTTATTTGGATTTTGAAGAATTCAAGTCAAATTTTAGAACTGGAAACTTTTCACTGTTTTGCATGTAGTTGTGGAAAAAGTGATCATTTTTAGACTATCGAGCTACCTTAAAGAATGAAAAAAATACTGTCAATAGCGAAACTATAAGGCTCACGGGAATAAAACAAATAAATACATTATCCATCCCTGAATCTGAATGTGTTTTATTTTGTTTTATTTTTTCCTAATACTCGGAGGTAAGTAGAAATTTCAACATATGTCGAAATAAGTTTACTGCCTTAAGCTTTTTATATTATGGCTGTTTACCTATAGCATAGTATTTCTGCTACGGATTTTAAGAAAAGTGGGGAAATCACGTGTGTCCTGATTGGTTTATAATAAATTATTGTTGATGAGTGGTAGAATTTTCTCAGAACAACGAGAATGATAACAATAGTGTTGATAATTTGATGCATTTAGTTTTACTTTTCACATTTAAGTTATGGCTGGTTCCCAATAGCGACGTAATCGGAAGCTGAGTCGAAAGCGTAGGGAGCCTTGCGTTCTAGTTTAAATAAAAAACGGATTCGGAATCGGAAGGTCGACGGAATGGGAATCGGAAGGATCATAAGATTTCCGTTTTCTTCCGATTCCTCTTTTGCTTTCGTCGCTCACTTTCCGCCTCCGTCGTATTCATTTCCACAAGATCGTAATTTTTTCGATTCCGATTCCGCTTTCGCTTTCGTCGCTTCCGCTGCAAGTGGAAATCAGCCCTTATAAGATAAATAAACCAGAAAAGTGAAGTAGTGTTAGAGTGTACAACGCGTTTAACTTACATCGAGGTCTTTGCAGTTGGTATCTCGCATCTTGGTATCCGTACACGGCAGCGTTTTGTTCACAGGTATCTGGAGCTCGTAAATGCCAGACGGGCTTGTACATTCGTCTTTTCCCAACATCAAACCGTTAACTGAGGGACCATTTAATGGATGGCTGCACATTGGTTCCAGCCGAGAGTCGTCCTTTTCGACGCAGAAATATGACTCTGAAATGATATTTTGTGTTTGCCATGTATATGAAAACTAAGGTACTAATATAAAAGTCGATTATATTTAGCTTTTATCGGAGCCCACGAAAATCGCTAGATAGAGAATTTGTCGTCCAATCACGTGACGGTGACTGAAATCATGTCCTAAATAAGGAATGACAGACTGATGTACGTAGTGTGCCCTCTGGGATAACATTAAAAAACAGAGCTTTCACCACTTTTCACTAGGCCTACCCGGAAGGTTTTTTACCCACAAAAATGTGACTATTTCTCCCATTTATTCCAAAACAAACTAAAAAGTCAACAACCTAAAAAGTTAGAAATTCACTTACTTGATCTGGAAGTGAAAGGGTTAAGAATAAAACATTCACTTACTTACCGCATTTGTCTGGATTTTCTTTTCGATCCCGACACTCCTGTTCATTGCTGATTTTAAAACGGTCAAATTTGAGCTCCCTAAAATCGGTAATTGGCATATGATATGGCTTGATTTGGCTATCACCCGCGAGAAAATAAGCTCTGCTAAGATGACGGACTCTGAGACGGACCTCATCCCAAACGCTGTCAGGTTGCTTCTCCGAGCCATACAGTTCAATATACATCTGTGTTGTTATTATAAAATATTATTATTATAATTGAAAAACGATTCTCACTGTATTCAAAAGATCTAAACTAAACGTAACACACATAAATACGGCAACATTTTTCTTTGCTTTCTGTACCGGAATAATTTAGTGTGCAAATTTTGGTTTCCTGAAATAGCCCAGCGTATATAAGAATGAAAATAGCTCTTGTGCAATTTTCTTTCCTTATAGGTCTACACTGTTATTTTTTTCATTCACAACTACAATCATTATCATGATGAGTTATGGGTCAAAACTGCCCCAAGTTAGAACTAAGTACCTTTGTCGTACACAGAACCCCTAATTGAAAGATATTAAGTGAATTTTCGATGAGAAAATAAACCATAATCAGAGTTTTATCGCGAGTTTTCCAAGATAGAAGCGGTACGCTTGAACAAAATAGCCCTATGTTTTCAAGATACAATCCTTTTCAATCCTGGCCATCTGTATCCCAAGACACTTATTGTTTACTCTTAGAGCACTAGTAGAATAATTTTAAACAAAACTGGAATATTATTTTTGGGTTTTTACTCTGATATAAAGTTGTCTTTTGGTAATTAGTTATACGGCCACCATCTTGGATCCGCCATCTTGGATTTCTGAATTTTTTTAAAACCTCTTAAAAACCGTCCAAATTCACTCAAAATTAATCAAAACCAATAAATAAACGCTAAATGACGTAAAAACATAAAAGTTATAGCAATAAACATTGTTTCTCTTCATTCAAAGTTATAAATATGCAAATTTCAAAAACATTAGATATATCTTCTTTTAATTGTTTATAGGCTAATTTTTAATTACTTCATTATTATTTTGTGTGTGTTCATTTTTAATTTGTCTAGAGGGCCACGAGTTTATCAGTATTTTATACTGTCAAGTGCCACCCTCGATAAATAAAGTTGATTATTATTATTATGGCTGTCAAAATCTTGTTGCCATGGAAACACCAAGCCACGTGATCAAAAAATTGTGACATAAAATTCTTGCCTGTTGCCTTGTTGCCCCCCACCCCCACGCCGAAAAATGGTGACATAGCACATTTAAGAACATAACGTCAGGTTTAATTTTCAGCCAGGTTTATCGATCTCATATTTCTATAGTCTCTCTCTCTAAAGTGAACGCTAGAGTTTGTGGTTCAAATAGTTTTCGACATGATAAAGTGTTCATGAATTTTATTATCGCTGCCCAGACACGTCGATGGTAAAAAGCGTCATTTATCTATAATCCAAGTAGAGCAAGGCTGATACATAACGCGATATTTAACGCGACAACGACACGATAGAGTCCAAACCAGGTCGAAACAGCTGTCCACGGTTGCATTTTGGCTTTCAGTTTGGGCTTTATCATGTCGTTGTCGCGTTAAATGTTCTACGTAGTATCAGCCTTGCTCTATACTTTGATTTTATCTCTATTTTTGGCTGACTAGATCTGTTGCAGATCCTACGTACACCGGCAGCATTTTCGTTCGCAGTTCTTTGCTCCTTATTTACCTATGACCATTTTCAAACTTTTACTTGACTCACTTTTGACCGTTGCAATCAATATTGATGACACATAATATACTCGCCTGTAACAATTTTGACACTTTCACTTGACTAATGATTTTCAACGGGATAAAAATAGCACACTTACTTGCATCATTCGTGCGTTGTGACATGTGTCACAAATTTGATCAACTCCTATACTGAATCTCGTGGAACCGTTCTTAATTTCCTCGAACATCTAAAAATAGGAAAAATATTGCGGTATTTATGAAAATTATCATGAAACGTTTTGTTTTCAAGTTAACAAAGAACGTAATTAACTGACACTTCGTTAGGATATTGGTCTAAGGGACTTCTCACTTTTTTAGGGGCACACCAGAAGGGTAACCCTCGGACGTACATGCGGGGAGGCGATGGTGGATATTCACCCCTTCCCTCCTCTTCGTGTTTTTCTCCAATTTTTAGAGTATTTATTGCGGTTAGCACATGCCAAGGTAACGAGGTATGTCATAAGTAACATGTGATCAGCCATTTTTAACCCGTGAATACGCTCATGCGTAGTGAACGGGTTATCGGTAAAGGTGGCTGACTCACTCACTCGCTTCTTCCATCAGCTGTAAACTTAGTGACGTAATGCTTTGTTACGAATGCGTTTCGTGATAAGAATAACGTCAATCCAGCGATAAAAATAACTAATTTGTTGTAAAAGAATATAAACAACAATAAGCTTAAAGATGTTTCGCATTTTGAGTCTTTAATGCGACATAAAATCGATCTAAAAGGACTTTCCAATCGAGAGACGAGCTTTGATGCGTACCTACCTTTAAATAACAAAATTTAGTCTTACTTGAGCATGTGTTCCTCGATGGCCTCGTGGGCTAAGGCGCAGGAGTTGTACTCGCGAGGCCCGGGTTTCATTCACGCCCGTGACAATTCTTTTTTTTCCCTCGAACTGGACATTATGAAAGTGATTTCCTTTTCTTTGCGTTCGTCAAAAATCCTTACGGTTATTTCTTTATTTTTTTTAAATATCGAACCGGGTCAGTGTGAAAACATAAGCTTACCGAAATATTGCGTTGCGTGTTAGCATTTCCTATTCACGGGTTGGCTCTCAGGAGCCTTTGATTGAATAAAGATGTGTGTTTTGCACTTTTTTCGGTGAAAAAAAAAACATAAAACGGTACCAAAAGCAGCAACATTTTAATCATATCATATTTTACAACTCTTAAAAAGAATACTTGCAATTTCCTCATGTTTTCGCTAAATTTTTATTTCTTAGTAAAATCCAAGATGGCGGCTATCTTGGCCGCCATTTTGTGTGACGACACGGATACCCAGCAATCTCGTAACCCATTATCTTTACCTTAATTTGTAGAGCACATCATGGGCCATAAAATAGAGGTAAAATATTTTCAAAATATTGTAACACCTCAAAAAAACAAATAGAAGTGGGAGGTTGTAAATTTGTGTATGCGTCCGAGGGTATAAGTTTCCGTGTACGTCCGAGGGTTAAGAAAAAGTGATGTTGATTTTTTTCTGGCAACTTTGTGCGATGTATCTTGCTGGAAAAACGTGCAGCAGATATGTCAGAGAGTCTTCAGGTAATCTTTGCAGTTGCACTCTCTTAAGCCTGGCAACATGCATTGTGGTAAAATATGCTGAACGATGTTTGAGATTATAAAGTTCCCCTTCTCTCGATAGGCCAACATCGCAAACTTGTCTTAAATGTATCCGGGGTGGCATAACAAAAAGTAAAATTCGGTCAAGTTGTCTTTGTGGGATTGGTGTGGCAATCGTATTAACAACAAATTAACAATATACTTGGCTTTAAATTAACGTGACCAAACAATAAACGAACAAATACCTGTTTGTCGTTGAAATTATCAAAACTCCATTTATGGACGCTTTTGCTGTATCTCAGTTTCGAAAAACAATTTTCAGCCTTTGTTATAATTTCAGACAACTGCAGCAGAACTTTTGTGAGTTCCACTGCACCGTTGAGTCGCCCGGTTCCCAGTGCACTTTCTGAGGCGATTCGACTGAATGAACCCATGATGTCATCCAATCTCCACAGTGTACGGAAACCAAGGGCTTTGTGAAGCTCGTAGATTTTTTCCATAAAAGACCGTTCTAGCTCTCTGTAAGTACCAAGTAGGTTTTCCAGGAAGGTCTGCCGGAGTCTATTGGTTATAGTAGCATCTATATTGCAAGAAAAAAGATTCATAAAAGAAAAAACTATGCTGAACACAACCCTTTTGAGGCAACCGATTAAATGGTACAAAACATAGTTCCCTCCCCAAGTCTGTTAACCCTCGGACTTACAAGTTGGGGTTGGGGTGGATGCCAACAACCTTTAAGGTTTTTCTCCGATATTTTCAAGAACATTTATGATTAGCACATGCCGTCTTCAGTAGCTGTTCATTTATCCGTGAGACACATTTTGGTAAAGTTTGGCGACAACCGGTTGCTTTGGTAAGGTGGCAACAAGATATGATGTCCCAAGTAGCATGAGGTCAAGCCATTTTTGAAAAAAAAATGCGTGTTTTCACCTTTTTTTAGGGAAAAAAACACATAAAATGCTACCAAAAGCATCAAAATGTTTAATTGTATGTTATTTTGCAACTTTAGCAAAAACTATTTGCAATTTCCGCATTTTTCCGATAAATTTGAATTTTTAGTAAAATCCAAGATGGCGGCCATCTTGGCCGCCATTTTGGATGACGTCACGGACCCCCAGTAGCGCCACAACCTATAATATTTACTATATTTTGTAGAGCACATCACAGGCTATCTATTAGACGTAAAATATTTCCGAAATATTGCAACATCGCAAAAATCCAACGGGGTACCACGGTGTGAGTATTAGTTTGCATGTACGTCCGAGGGTTAACAACGACGCGTGACTTCGAAAAAGAGTGTCACAAGTTTGGTAAAACACATAACAGCGTTATATCGATTATTTCAGATAAGAACAAGGTCCACAATTACAGAACCCACGACTGAACGAGTAAGCCGAGAGAGGTCGTTCACTCCCAACTGTAAGATCACAACGTCCGAACTTCAATGAGACAGTTTTTGACGTATACGTACTATAAACACTCCACATTTCATAGCCATGAACATAATATCCTACATGTGTAACCGTGGTTACCTCTCGATGGCTTCAAAGCTCTAATATCTAAAAAAAATGATTTGGACAATAGACCTGATGGATGTTACGTGACCAGTTCAAAATTTACCACCAAACCTCGTTTGTACAAAATTACTTGCAAACCTTTGACAAGTTCACGTAGTTATTGAATGGGTACACTATGCGGGCACTAACTTTCAACATTCATAACTTCTTTAATATGTATTCAAACGCCATCAAACTTTGTGACTTTTCCTAAAATTTATCTGGCAACAATTTCATATGACAATTTATTAATCACGTGACTTGATATTTCCATAACAACAAGATTTTGACAGCCATGCTTTTTGAAATTTGCATATTTATACCTTTGAATGAAGAAAAACAATGTTTATTGGTATAACTTTAATATTTTTACATCATTTAGCGTTTATTTATTGGTTTTGATTAATTTTGAGTCATTTTGGACGGTTTTTAAGAGATTTTAAGGAGACAGTTTTGGACGTACTATGTACCCTCTAGGTTTCATTGTTATAGCCTTAATGTTTTTGAAGTTACGAGGGAACTCAAAAAAAGCCCAGGCTGAATAGGATTAAGTTAACCCTCGGACGTACACGCAAACTTATACCCCCCACCGTAGTACAAGAAGGGAGGGGGGGGATGTTGCAATCCCGCCTTGGGTTTTTGCGTGTTACAATATTTCGAAAATATTTTACATCTAATAGATAGCCTGTGATGTGCTCTACAAGAAAAGATAATTGTTATGGGTTGCAGCGCTGCTGGGGTCCGTGACGTCATCCAAAATAGTCGACAATATGGACGCCATCTTGGATTTTACTAAAAATTCACCTTTATCAGGAAAGTGCGGTAATTGCAAATATTTTTTTGCTAGACTTGCAAAATATTATACAATAAAACATTTTGCTGCTTTCGATAGCATTTTATATGTTTTTTCATTGAAATAAAAAAGAAAAACACGCATTTTTGTTCAAAAGTGTTTTGACCTCTTGATACTTATCACATCATGTCTTGTTACCATAGCAACTGGTTGTCGCCAAACGTTACCAAAATGTGTCAAAAGGATAAATGAACAGCTACTGAAGACGGCATGTGCCAACAATAGATGCTTTTTAAAAAATCCGAGAACTCCCCCTTGTACGTCTGAGGGTTAATAAGATGTCCACTGCTTCAATAAATTGACTCGCTTTCATACCTGGTGGTTTGCTCAGTTTCTCGATTGCTTTCTCGGTCTTATTAAGAAGTGGGATATCAAAATTATTTGTCCCAATGTCGTTGTCGAGGTCCATAACTTTCGCTATCTGATCCATTCGAGCTGCTGCTAAAATGAAATACGACTCAATCTCCGCCTTGAGGGCTGCAACGTCACGTGGTTTGGTAGCCTCCTCCAGCAGGCATACTAGGTCAGCGGTAAGCTGCTCTTTTTCCATCTCCAGGTTGGCCTTTATGGGAACAAAAATAAAAGAGAAAACTTGGGTGAAGACGAACAGAAGACAACTAGCGGATGTAATTATATATGGTTTAGATGATGACAATTTGTTATTGATTGATTGATTGATTGATTGATTGATTGATTTATACAGGAACATCGCGTAGGGTGGGTAGCCTTACCACAGTTTCAGTTTATTAAACGCTTCGTATAGTGGAGCTTACAAATATACAAGCATAAGTGTAATTCTAAAGATATTCATTTACGCGACTAACAGTAGCAAACAGTGCATGGTACCTTCATGAAATCAGAGACGAGTACGATTATATGTGTAGCCCTAAAGAAATAACTTTACGCGAATTACAGTAGCAAATAGTTTTCATGCATGGTACCTTCATGATATCAGGGACTAGTACGAGTCTATATGTAACTCAAACGAAATTACTTTACCGAATTACCAGTAGCAAACAGTGCATGGTACCTTCATGTTATCAGGGACGAATACGAGTATACGTGTACCCCTAAAAAATTCATTAACGCGATTTACAATAGTGAACAGTGTATGGTACCTTCATAATATCAGGTACTGAAGAGACGTCGATTAAGTCAAAGTTCAATTCACTGGAATCATTCAGAGGCCTGTATTTTCCAAAAGTGAGCCATTTCTTGGCACTTTCAATAACGGCCCCAAGTGACGTTAAGCATGGTTTATTGGCATCGTACTCGGCAATACTGACAGCTGTGTCAATGAAGGCGAATGGACCTTGGGGTTCTTCGGATACCTTGCTCGTAAATATGGCGGAAGCAAACCCTGTAATACCCTGAAGTACTGCCATAAACTGCTGTCTGGTTAACCTATTCTGCGCTACTTGTTGAGCCTCCTTCAAAGATGAGTAAATTCTAATAAGCGTATTGTTCATGCGTCTTTCTGCTTCTATAATGCCCTGCATGGAAACAAAAAATATCAGTAAAGATTTAAAGTTTTTTTTTCTCGACAAAAGAGGTTGGTTTGACATCCCTTTGATGCTTCATTTCTACGCTTTGCACTTATTAGGTCCCGCCTGGTGGCGCTTCCTCGTTCGGACATACTGTAAACGCCCTTGATTAAGTCCCACGGGTGCTTATTTATTTGCAGGCTTGCTAGAGGAGGGGGGAGGGGTGTATATCGCGAGGGAGCTTTTTTAACACTCTCCAAAAAAACAATCATCGATTTGGTGAAAACAGAACTTGATAACAAAGTATTGAAACTGTCAAACTGTCCAATATCAAATTGGAAGTTGAAAATGTTGAGATCAAGAATACAATTCGATTATAACCTAACCCGACGGCTGTGTCTTTCGTGGTTTTGTGGTGGGAGTGGGTAGGGGGCTAATAGAGAAAGAGGCCCACTAAAAACTTGAAGTTCAAGAGGGGGAACTTTATTAGAGATGGGGTTAATAGATGGGGGAGGGGAGGTAATAGAGCGTTTACGGAATTGAAACATCCTGCAGACCTGCAGATAAGACCGTCCACTATCTTTGACAATCACGCATCTTTTCAACAGTGTGCAAGACTGTCCGGCATACCAGCACCAGTCGTTTTCTAATATCTATCAATAAAAAACGTAAGCAAACATTGCCTAGGAAATCGTGTTCATTTTCTTATGAAAAGCTGTACCTTAACATACATCCTTTTCTCACTTTCGTCTACGGATCTGGCTGCGATAAGTCGTCGTTTCTCTGCGTTTACTTGTTTAGATGCTACTGTGGTCATTAAAGTCGCTATCTGCAAAGAAGTATTTCAAGATGAATGGGTCAGGTCTTTTCATTGGTGAGGTGACTCAAAAGGCTAATACGGTTATCAAATAGTAGTATTGTTAAGGTAATTAATGAAAATTATTTTTACTTGACTATGTTGTCCAAAACTGTCCATTAGCACCTAAAAGTTGCGAAATTTAAGAAAAATTCACCAAAGGAAATGCGAGAACATTTGCTTTGACGACGTCACAAATATTGGAAAAAATCTAGATTTTTGTGTGAGCGCGCTCGAAGTTACTAAAACTGACGTCATCATCGCAAGCGTGTCTATAAACTATAGGGAGCTACTTTAACGGAAACTTTTTCGTAGTAATTTTTACAATTTTAGATCATTTTTTACGTTTTTCTAACGTAATGGTAATCCAAGATGGCGGATTAAAGATAGTGGCCATACGGAGTGATGACGTCATTCGCATGTCATATGACGCCATCACTTCACGTGACCTCCAATAACCGATGAAGTGTATGACGTGTTATGAACCCTCTTAGTGTCAAGTTACGGAAGGGGAGGGCGGAATCCACCCTCTCAATCCGGTCCCAGAAGACCAAATAATAACTGACCTGCTGGAAGTTTTCGTTGTCCGTCACTTGTTCCATAATACCATTGAATGTATTTTCATAAATCTCAGCTGCTTCTTTGATTCTGTTGACGTCCTTTTGAAGTGTTTCAAACTTTACGAGAGGGGTAAAGAGACTGTTCTTTCCAAAAATGTCAAAGCCGTCCTTTCCTAAGAAAGCAAGCTTCCTTTGGGCGTCTAAAACGAATGTATAAATGCATGTTATAAACTGTCAGTGCCTATGCAGAAAAGAACTAATAATAAGCTTACTTAATTTATCAGCTTCTGTTTTAACCCTCAGACGTACACGCAAACCTATATCCCCACCGTGGTACCAAAATGTATCAAAAAGATAAATGAACAGCTCCTAAGAAAGGTATTTACCTTCAATAAATGCTCTTGAAAAAATATAAGAAAAACCTTAAGGTGGAGTGGCATCCCCACACCCTCCTTGTTCGTCGGAGGGTTATGTATCATTTCATTTACTTTATATTTTTAATAGAGCTACTGTTAGTGCTAATGTCCAGTCAAATGCTTATGTCATATTTTGCGAACGTTTGATTGTAACAGTAAACTAGCTAACAGTAAGCTGTTTTCAAGAAGCTCACCCTTCATAATATATTCCACGTCCTTTCTTCCAGTCGTCATATCGACAATAAATTGCAATGCATCCCTCCCCTTCTGATCATTTCTGTCTGCTAGCAAAAAGTCTACAGCCTGTCTTCTTATGATGAGAAGAAGATCCTCCGGGAAGGCGTTTTTACTTTCTGCGTCTATTGTCTGAGATTTACTGACAGAAGACTCACTAACGGTCCCATCCTGACCTCTGGTTTTGGAAGCTAATAGAAAGAACTAAATTACCGTCAAGGCTCAAAATAAAATTTTGGCAAAACAATCAAATGGAACAAGTTATTAAAGGCGAAACTGTCAGAATAATAAAATGCATAAAACAAGTACACCTGATTTTTAGACAAAAGAGTGTGGGTAGTAATAATTCTATGAAAATACGTCCGCTGTTACGTCATTGTGGTGACGTCATCAATCACGTGACCAGAACTCATAGTTCAACAATTCTTGTGGCATGTTTTCTCATTCTTCCTTTGATTTGCGAGCATAACGCAATCGGAACCAGTTTTTGTGCAACTACCACAAACTACCACTACGGTAGATCATGGGATATACTAGTATATAAAAGTATCAGAAAAAGAAATGGAAGAGAATGTGCGTGACATTTAAGATGGCTCTAAACGTTACTTACAAGCCAGGGCAGTAGTCTTAAATATCCGCTGTCTCCTCGCCCAAACCTTCAACCTCTTCCCCTGCCCCCCTGGCTGGATTAACCAGCCGATCAGGAGGAAACCCAGATGGTCTCCGCACTACCAAGGGAAATTTTGATGGTATATTTGTGTAAAAATAAACGTTGTAACGTTTGTCGAAACATTATCTCTGGCTTGCCTACTATGACCTTAAAAACTGGTTTTATACAAAATTCATGGACCGGCTTTTTAAAACAAAAAAGATAATCATTGCCAAATATTTATACCTCGTTTAAAAACCAGCTCTTTTTTGTTGTTGTTTTTCTTGTCTTTGTTTTGCATGGTACCCCCCCCCCCCCCCCCCCCCCCCCCCCTTATGGTGTTTGTTACAACTTTAAACCTTGATTATATTTCCTTACTTGATCCCGAGTCTCCCCTTGGACCAGTTGCTCCTCGAGGGGCTTGTGGTCTACTTTGCAAAGAGCAAATCCATATAATGCTATCATGACCCTGCCTGCTGTCGTCGCACCATATTCCAGGTACTCCCGCACCACCTCTGCCACCTGAAATTTAAACCCAATTAATCAAATCTACAAAGACAAAACATCCCACACAATCTGTAACAAAATAAATGCCATACACGTACACATACACACTAACCATAGTTTGAAAAAATTATTTGCCGGGTGAGGTTGAGAAAACCATAAATGTTGGTTATCCATTGTTTTATGGTTTTAGTATTGTTGTACACCAATGGGCCACCATTGGGCCACCAAACTTTGGCTGTATAAACGGGTGGCCCGTGTTAACGAGGTTGATCTAGAGTAAAAAGGTTAGGTTTAGGCCAAGAAAAAGTCGCCGTAATAACGAGGTGGCTGTATTAACGGGATGCCTGTTAGGTGGGGTTCTACTTTACTGTCCCCGTTTATATAGCTAGAGTTTGGTGACCCAATGGTGGCCGGGTTCCAGCGTACGTCATTTGGGGATCACAACTTCGGCAACATCAGTAAACTGTTGTTTATCCAGCTTGAGGCTGCGTTCTGCGATGCGATGGGAGGGCGAGGACTAGTCCACACCAACTTGGGTCTGATGATCCGACTCCTTCCACAAATCTCTATATCCCTCGTCAAAATCTCCAGCTCATTGGTGTTCTTTCCAATTAATGGAAAGTGGACTAGACCGAACCATCCAGTGACTTACCCGGTGCGCTAAAATTCGGGAAAGCTTCAAACGGCTTCACTAAATATTAAAAACACTTAATTAAGACAAGAGGTGTTTTAGAAGAATGTTCGGTTATTTTCAATAGAATATTTCATGAGAACTGATTTTGTCAAGTATGGACTGCATGATTAAACTTACCGTTTCCACCTTGTCCATTCGAGGCTGGTGCACTTCCAGTTCCTCCGCAGGCTTTAGATTTTACATGCCCATTTAATTTTTTGTAGCGTACAGTAACGCTTCCAGCTGCCCCACCCCTTCCTGGCGAATGTGGATACAACATAAGGAAATGGAGAAAAACGATAGCAATTGAACAGAAGAAGACATCGGGAATCTATTCAAGTACTAATGATCAAAATCTGATATTCATGTTATTACCACTCGGGCCCGCAAGCTCACTGGGGGAAACGGTACTAAAAAGGCCATCAAGGTTTCGCAACAGTAATTTTGATGCTTTTGGACATTTCCTTACCAAACTTCGCACATTCACTTAGGTTGTTGTCCAAATCATTTCAATGGTAAGAAAATGCCAAAATGTCAACTTATGACGTTATAATTGATGACGTTACAAAAACGTGTTATACAAATTTGTTTATTTTATGCTCACAAGTTGACAGACAGACAGTCAGACAGAAAGACAAACAAACAAACAGACAGACTGACAGACAGACAGACAGACAGACAGACTGACAGACAGACAAACAGACAAACAGAGAGGCAAATAAATAAACAGACAAACAGACAGATAGACAGACAGACTGAGAGAAAGATAGACAGACTGATCAGCAAACAGACGAAAAGAAAGCGACAGTCCACGGTGGGCACAGAAGGCTAAAAAAGATGCAGACATTCTGTCGTAACAAAATGGCTGAAATTCCGACTTCTAAATTTCACAACAGCACAGAACTCATCATTTTCACAAATTGAATATTTTTTGTTTTTCCGTTTTTGCAATTTTTGGCGGGAAAATGACGTCATAGAGTTAGCGTCAAAAGAATAACTTAGTATTATGGGATATCTGAAGACAATGTCTGAAAGTACTCACTACGAGCATCTCAAAACTGAAAAAATTCGTAAATATGTTGATCCAATCAAAAGATATGACGTTTCAAAATTTGAATTTCCCGCCCCTTTTCTGCTGGGGTCAAAAGTCATTTAGAATCAAATCGACTGAAAAACTTGCGCTTCAAATAACTTTAACAGTTTTAAACCTAGGAAGCTAAAATTTTACAACAATATAGAAGTTATCATTCGCAAAAATCCTATGTTTTCTGTTTTTCAAATTTAACGCCTAGTGTGCCCACCGTGGACAGACAGACAATCAAGCAGACAGACCGATTGACTGACAGACATACAGACAGACAACAAAAAGACAGCCAGAAATATAGACGAACAGACAAACAGACACACAAACAAACAAACCATCAGACCGTGAATAGACAGACAGATAGACAAACAGACAAGCATACAGACAGACAGACAAGCATAAAAACAAACAGACAAGCATAAAAACAAACAGACAGACAGATAGAGAGACAAACAGACAAATAGACGGCAAGCAGACAAACAATAAGACAGACAGGTAGACAGACAGACAGACAAACAGACAGACAGGCAGGCAGCCAGAAAGACAATCAGAAAGATAGGCAGGCTGACTGACAGACATACCGATCGACAAACAGACAGACAGAGAGACAAACCAACAGACCGTGAATAGACAGACAGATAGACAAACAGACAAACATACAGGCAAACAGACAGACAAACAGAAAAACAAACAGACAGACAGATAGACAAACAGGCAGACAGATAGACAGACAAGCAGACAGGCAGACAGACAAACAGGCAGACAAACAGACAGACAGACAGACAATCAGAAAGACAGACATGGACTTCTACCAGGGGTTCCTGCATTCCCTCCTCTTCTTCCACTTCCACCACTATGACCCCTTTCTGCATTTCTGTTTCTGGATGCGCATTTCCTAGATGCTGCAGTGTATGCTTCACTGTCGGTACCGCTCGTTTTCAAATAGTTACCATAAGTGCACCAAGTCCAAGTATCGCTGTACTTGTCGGCTTTCTGAGAAATAAATGATAATTACATTGCAATACATGGCTAAGCAAAGTATTCTATTCAACTGTGCGTTGTTGTGTTGTGTCTTTTTTAAAGTGCTTAAAAATCATCTTTCTGAGTTCGGCATTGCGCGTGGTGAAAAGTCAATGTACCTGTATGTAGCGTGTGTGGAATAAATACATGTGACGTTTCTGTGGCGTTATGTTGGCGTACAACTCATAGCTCTGACTTAATCTGCAAAGCACAGTCTTAAACTCGTTATGTTCTTTACTAAATTAGTTAATAATTTTCAATGAGATATTTTATCTATGGGATTGCAGAAGAAAGCATGTGAATAACATTAAATGTCAAGCAGACGAATATATATTTACAAAGAATGGAAAATGAGATTCCTTTTATAAGAAAATAACAAATAATTTTGTTACTTTAATTGCGTAATCGACGTTTAGAAGGATTGTAATCAATCGTTTAATTTAATGTTTATTCGCATTAATAGTAATTTTCATACAGTTTTCCGTCTCACTTTCTTTGTTTTTTACTGTAAGTAGTTGTATTTATTTCCTCTGTTGTAAAATGTCGTCTTTGCTTCTGTATCTGTATTCTGTATTAATTGCGTAATCGACGTTTAGAAGGATTGTAATCAATCGTTTAATTTAATGTTTATTCGCATTAATAGTAATTTTCATACAGTTTTCCGTCTCACTTTCTTTGCTTTTTACTGTAAGTAGTTGTATTTATTTCCTCTGTTGTAAAATGTCGTCTTTGCTTCTGTATTACTTACATTGATGTAATTTTAAAATTAATTAATTAAAAAAAAAGTCTCGTGAAAATGTAAGTAATTAAGCTTAAGACCCATTCACTGTTATTAATTGTAATTAATCTAAATGAGCACATCCATGTATTTTCAGTAATAAACCAATAAAAAAAAATAGTAATTTTCAACCTGTATAAAAGCAATATATATTTGTTACTACAATTAAAACATGATTATTGTGATTGTGTTATATATGTATATTAAAGCCAGCGGGTAATGTGCACTTCTTAGCTAATACAATACCATTGCGTTGCAAATAACAAAAGTTACAAATTAAAATGGTTTCGTGGATATTTAAACAGTGAATTAAATGAAGAGCTTACATTAGTGGCATCAATACCCTTACGACCCTGGCCGCCATCTTGTCCCTCATGCCCATTTCCTCCTTTAGAACGGACATTAAATACACCATTTATAACGTCGCAGAATATATCGACTGCAAAATAATAATAAGAATAAGGGTAGCACTGACCGAAAATAAGAACTAGCTAGCTTCTTACAAACTGTCTATATTTAACCAATCCATGTTTATAATCACTTATATTGTTTCAGGTCGGGCTTCTTTTTTTTTTTTAATGGAAGTAGCTTAAGTTACAATCAAAGTATCCTCCAGCATGTATTTTCTTGCAAGGATTATTGCGACTGTTTTATCAAAGATTGTGTACATCCTGTCAGTGTAAGGTGCGAGTCAGGTAGACCCGACATTGTGAAATGTTTTTGTGAAAATGCTAAAAGAAAACTCGACCGACCCTTAAAAATTGCGAGCAGATGCTACCAGGTGCATGAAATCCTTCCCAGGATCAACACTTCATCACTGCGCCTAAGATCATAAATTGGTCAGAGCCCGAAAACTTGCTCTGAAGATTTAAAACACGGCTATTTCACTGGACTAGTTTGTAGTACAATGTTATCATATTATAATTCTTTAAATATTGTATTGATATACGCACTTAGTGTATGCATGTGTTTTATATCCGTTTTTGTGACCATTTTATGCTTTGATATTTATGATTAATATTCCAGTTAAGCACAGCTATTTTCTCTTTCAGACATGAAGTCACTGCTTTTGACCTTGCAGTGTAGGTGTCATTGATTTTCGAAGGATTGTAAGTGCAGTTTCGTTTCCCAGCGAAACCGGAAAGCAATATATGTAATTTTAAAATTCTATAAACTTTACACCCAAGTGCCAAAATACATACCTCAGTCTATTTATTTAAGTCACAGCTTAAGTCACTGCCTGTGACCTAAGGTGTCATGGACGTTCCAAGGATTTAATTTCTGTTCTCATTGAAACCGGAAAACAATATATATAATTTTAAAATTATGTCGACTCTACATCCAAGTTTCAAATCCATGCTATTATTATTTCTATTTAATTACTTCCTTTTTTGGCAGTTATCTGGCTAATAAAGGTCATACTGGCTTGATAATATCTTGTTAACAATCATTTGTAGATGGTTGGCATCAGCTGTATCAATATAACCCTTTCACTCCCAGAGTCAATTATGCAGACATGTATAATTATATATACACCTTATTCATAAATGGCGACCGATTCATGATTCTTTTATATCTATGTTAATTTGCCTCACTAGCCTCATTTTAGCGTGTACATTCTTTTGAATTTTGCACGTTAACGAGGCTTGTGAGGCTAATTAAAATAAATACAAAAGAATAATAAATCCGCCGCCATTTATGAATAAGGTGTATAGTACTAACTATATATAATATAACTATATAGTTCTAGCTGTGTCTTCAGGTTTACTCACCCTGAGGTCCATCCTCGCCGTCTTTTCCATTTTCTCCGTCAGTTCCATCTCCGTTAAGTTTTTCTGCTACTGGATTAGCAAACTCCTGTATCCAGTCCGGTATCGAAAAAATGATCTGACTATCTTGAGAAGCGATAATCTCTCTCGCGTATATTTTAACCTTTTTGACGCCATAAATGGTAACGACACCCTATGAGGAAAAATATCACTTATATTAGATATACAGTCAAACCTCGACCACCTTCGCGACTTTTGAAATTGGTCGCTCATTACAGGTTCATAAAAAATGCTTTGTGGGCGTGGTCAAAAGTCAGTTATATTAACGTAAAGTATTATAACACAATCAATCGATCTCTGCCTTGTAACTGTGGTGGCAATTGTTTGCCGCAAGCCTAAGTTACGGAACTCTAGAGTTTGAAGAGTTGGATGTTGCAAAACTGCCTCTAAACCATATCTCCACCCTAATAAAATGACGAACGAGTACGATAGTAATATGGCATGTGGTTATAGGTTCCATTCAACTGCAGCCACTTAATACAGGTAAAAATAACAAAGGCAGACAAACATGGGACTACTATAGGGTGGCCGCGACCGCGTAATCCTTTCACTCCCAAAGTCAATTTTGGAGACATGTAGTGTAGTTCTAACTTTTGAGTCTGGGGACAAAATCCTATGGTGTGACCATTCAAATGAAACCTCTTCAGCAGTACTTTTGCATGGTACCATTTGTTTTTCAATATTGCACAAAATGAAATTTGGAATTTTTCTTGAATTTTGATATTTATCACTCTTGGGAGTCAAAAGGTATAGAGGTGACCGTTCAATACAGGTATCAAAAAACTGTCCGCTCAATAGGGTGGTCCCTAAATACAGGACCGTTATATACAGGTTCGAATATATTTGGAAAGAAACTTTATTAGTTTAGCAGAAACCATTTTTTGCTGAGGCAGTAGTATATAGACCGTAGAGAAGAAACGCGTTAGATTCCAAATTTAGTCCATTACGAGCTTTAACAAAAAAATTAAACAATTTTAAAACCCCTTAATCGCTTGCCAATATTCCGACATTCTTCTTCTTCCACATTGGAAAAATGGTGATTTGAGATGACAATTACTAAAGATTCTAAAACATGTTTAAGAAACATACCCCAATGTAGAGAGTGTCTGCTAAAATATCCAGTTGCTCGACAAAGTCGATAGTTTGTCTTGTAGCAGCACCGAAATTTGGATTTTTCAATGTCAGCCGCTCTTTTAGATATTCTGCGTTAATTACTCGACCAAGAGCTTGATAGTGCAGACCTTAAACAATAACAATAATAAAAAAGGTCATACAAACAGACAGAAATACTGTGAAAAAGAAAAACAAATTACGACGGTTTTGGCTTTTTTAGGGCTAGTTAGAGACAATGCGCGCGCCCTGATTGGTCAATAACTATTGAATATTACACCAGTAAACCACACGAAAAAAGTAGTTATAATATGATAGCAATTTACCACACATTCCTACGGTTTTATTGGTGCAATAAACCACTTGGGATGTTTGAATAATATTACCAATCTTTCCTCTTGTTCTTACCAACATCCTGCGTGGTTTATTGGGCCGATAAGGCTTAGAAATGCGTGGTCTATTGCTCAAATAACTAACTGCTGAAAACTTAATTATGCAGTCTGTGGAGGCAAAGTATTCTTTGTATTCTCTTTTACCTGGTGTGATTTCTACTATTGATGGTGTCTGGAGCCATGTTAGTGATGCCATATTTGGAATGGGCAAAGTAGTTTGGCTTTCCCATTGACCAGTCGCACATTGTTTCCATTTGAAGGGGTTGTCAGGCGCGACTGAAAAACGCACAAATTATTTTGTCAGCAGGGAGAAGAAAATAAGTCTCAGTAGACAAGTAGGAGGTAAAAGTAGTAACCCTAATTAGCCCGAACTAACTTTAAGCATTCATAGCGCTTTCAATATTAAGTAGATGCCAACAACACTTGTTATAAGATAACCATGTAAATATTTTTCAAATAAGATGTATAAAATTACGGTTTACATCTAAATAGAACCGCAACAATAATAATAATAGTAAAAATAATAATAATAATAGTAAAAGTAATGGAATATTTTATTAATAACCAAGCTTACTAAAAAAATCTTATATTACAATTGATTTTACTTAAAAAACTATTCAGTCCAAACACTATTTACATTATTCCTTTCAATTAATAATTCATAACAATCTTACGTTTACTATTATTGATCTACTAGAATGCTAAAAATATTCATAATTACAATCCGTATAAATATTGTAAAAGTATTGCTAATAAAATAAATAAAAAACTTTATTAAAAATAGCAATAATTATAATTTTCAATAACTATAAATTGATACTCAAATTTACTTAATTACTTAATTGTTAATTACTTAATTACTTAATAAATTTCTTTACAAAGCAAATACAAATACAAATACAAATGTATGTATACCTACACGTATGTATACCTAAATGTATGTATACCTAAATAATAAAAATTTTATGTAAGACGTTTGTATCACAAGGTGACGGCAATAAAGTATTCTTAACATTACATTATGGCTCCTTCTTATAATAATAATAATAATAATAATAATTATAATAATAAAAATAATAATAGTAACAATACTTTCTTTATATATTTTAATTTAGTTATTGTTTAGTTTAGGGCACAGTATATGTACAAGTCACACTATATAATTAGGTGCCCATCTCTTCTGCAGTAATAACAAAGATATGTTTTATTTCCAATTACTTTGTATAACATTATAAAATGATACATATTCTTGAATGTAAAACTAATCATGTATACTTTGGAGAAAAAAAATGTGTAACATGATTTCCATCAGTACCAACTTCAAAAGTTATCTAGTCAAAAAAAAAAAAATCAGTACCAACTTCTGATGTACAGCCATAAAGCTCCACCCTCATTGATATATGCTTATGCCAAGTCACTGGACAAAAACGGATGTAAGGTGCCGTGATTGCTGGGTCGAGGTCATGGGAAACAACCGTATCCTGATCTGTGTTACCAGAGAAAACCTAGAAGACCATAAAATGGTCAGCATTCTGAATTGCTAAATTGTTGGAAATATTGTTATCCCAAAACATATTAGAAATGTTTCAGTGTCAGACGAAACAGCATATGACTACCGCCTATTGTCGCATTTAAATTTCCTACGCGCCGACATTTTTAAGTTTTCTGACGTATATGGTTGTCCCGAAATGTTACATACAACAGAACGTCGATTCTTAACAATAAAGGCAACCGTATGACGTCATAAAATGGCGCCACGGAAAATTTAACGGGACACTGTCACCTATTTTAAGTATCACTTTGAAAAGCCAAAAAGCATATTTGTTTCAATGGAAACCTTACAATAATGGTCCAGTTTTGCTAACAAATACTCTATCAGTACACAGAAACTAGAATTCGTTATCTTTGGCTGCGGATGGCCAGGATGGAAATGGATTGAAACTTGAAAAAATTGGCCAATTTTTTCAAGTTCCTCCCAAGAGTCGTGGAAAAATCGCAGAAAAACTTATTATGGTTTGTTCTTCCTTGAAGAAATCACTTGATATTATCTTCTTGGTGTTCTAAAAGCAATTATATGTTTGAGCAAAGGTACTTTGTCATATATTTAGGTTATTTTGACCAAAACACAGCAAAATCTGCGTGACAATGCCCCTTTAACGGGACACTATCCCGGCTGATATTTCGTGTTTTCACGATTATGGGCAAGAGTTTGCTTTAAGCTTGCTTCATTATCTCAAAATAGGAAGACAGAACGTCGATTCTTAACAATAGAGGCAACCGTATGACGTCATAAAAATTAAAAATGGCGCCACAGTGTCCCGGATGGTATATCGCGTTTTCATAATTATGGTCAGGAGTTTGCTTTAAGCTTGCATTATTATCTTAAAATAGGAAGACAGAACGTCGATTCTTAACAATAGAGGCAAACGTATGACGTCATAAAAATTCAAAATGGCGCCACAGTGTCCCGGATGGTATATCGCGTTTTCATAATTATGGCGAGGAGTTTGCTTTAAGCTTGCTTCATTATCTTAAAATAGGAAGACAGAACGTCGATTCTTAACAATAGAGGCAACCGTATGACGTCATAAAAATTCAAAATGGCGCCACAGTGTCCCGGATGGTATATCGCGTTTTCATAATTATGGCGAGGAGTTTGCTTTAAGCTTGCATTATTATCTTAAAATAGGAAGACAAGATCGCCAAAAGTGATGAACGCAAAGAAATATGAACTAAAGAGATAAAACGACGGCTCAAAAAACTCAAAATTTCACCAGAATGGAAATTTGATTTCTTGACCGCCTGTCACGAAATCAAACTTAATGAACTGTAATCCACTTCCATCCTTGTAATCCTGCACTTTTTCTCCAAATAAGTACTTCCGTTTTTTCACTATAGAATCTTTTTTTCCAATTTAGTTGTATATTTGGTGGCATTTGGCCTGTCACGAAATTAAATTTGATGAACTGTAATCCACTTCAATCCACTTCAGTCCATTTTCTCCAAATTAGTACTTCTGTTTTTCACTATAGAATCTTTTTATCCAATTTAGTTGTACATTTGGTAGCATTTGGCGATATAACAAGAAAATTAAGTAAGCAAAATTGTCTTATTTCAAAGGAGAAAAGAGAAGAAAGGAGAAACGCAAAAGAGAAACCAGGCGAAATTCGTATCCAATGTTTCGAGTTCCAATTGGTTCGTTGATTGTCCAGTGGCGGATCCAGGGGGAGGGTCGGAGGAGTCCGGACCCCTCCCCCCCCTCCCCTCTCCCCACCACGACCTGTGTCTCCCATGTGGTTTTTAAAAATTATAGAATAAAATTGTTTTATACCTAGTTGTTTCACTTCCACCAATTGACTGATTGTCATGTTTTTGACTTAACAAACGCTTTTCGAGTCTCAGGAATGCTGGAAGTGGCGTTTTAGAGGGTAAAATTGGAAACGTTTTCCGGGGAGCATGCACCCAGACCCCCCCTTCAGAAATTCCTGGATCCGCCCCTGTTGTCTGTGCCTGTTGTGATTGACAAGAGTGATAACCTTTGGTTTTGGTTTTGAAAACTGCTCTACTGAGAAACACTATACACTTCATCAGTGCTTATTTGGCTCACAAAAGTGATGAACTGAAATCTTTATGCATTACCTTGTCTGTCGTTTGTCCTTCGTCCCTGTAGTATTGAAAGTTGACTCTATCATGGCCATACTGTAGTTTGTACGTTTTAACCCACTGCTCGTAATTGTATCTGCCTTGCGTTGCTACGCGTACAACTTTGGTGTACTGACTACCAAGATCAATCTGAAGCCATTGGTTGGCATTACTTGTACCAGCCGCCCAAGCTCCTATCTTAGCTCCGTTGATTTGTATATTCAATCGGCTACGGTCTGGGCCATGGTTAGCATCGTATTCTGAAGAGGCAGTTATTTGCTCGTCTTCAATTTCACCGTTTTCCATGCCAAGAGGTGCATTACATTCTGAAAGTTGAATACATAACGATTATGAATTTCGTTCTTGCCGCCTATGGATATGTTTTGTGTCACTGAGTAAGAATACCTCATTTCCCGTAAAATTTATAAATCATTTCAAGTAATCATGTATTATCATTATATCATTACGGTACCATCATCTGAAGAGCATAAATAAACATACGTTAGCATACATAAGCATACATAAGCATGCATAAGCACATATTAGCATACATTATCATACATAAGCATACACTGAAGCATTCATAAGCATACATAAGCATGTATACGCAGACGTTAGCATGCAATATCATACGTTAGCATAAATTAGCGAACATTAACATACATTGACATACAATAGCATGCATAAGCATACATAAGCATGCATTAGCATACAACAGCATGCATAAGCATACATAAGCATGTATAAGCAGACATAGGCATACATTAGCATGCATAAGCATACATTAGCATACGTTAGCCTACATTAGCATATATTAGTCTATATTACCACACATTAGCATACATAAGCATACATTAGCATACAATGACATGCATAAGCATACATAAGCATACACATACACATAGATACAGAGCATACATAAGCCATACAAGTATCAAAAACACGAATTCTGTCTACACTAACACAAGGCATTCAATTGCCCGTGGTTAAATAAAGTTTATCTATCTATGTGAAATACTTTATTAAGGATGAGCCAGTCAGTCATATTTTTACTGTATCCTAATAACAAACTCTGCCTATTCTCCTGATCCTTTTAAATTACATTTCACTTGCATTATATAGTTCGAAAGTTCAAAAATATGTACAACGTCAGCTACAAAAAAAACGCTAAAATTAAAAAAAATAAAATAAAAACACACCCTTTGAGTGTGGCCCAAACAAGGTGCTTATAACTTCCTAGTTGGAGTCGTTTACATAATAAACAAAATAACACATGGCTGCTTAAAGATATGACATTCCTATTCTCGTGTATAATCGTATCAATAACAAAATTCTCGATTGTGATTGGTTATCCGCGCGCCTATTTCTTACGTAATTGGCGCGCGGTCACGTGGGTGTCCAATTACAGCTATCTAACTACAACTTTTTGTAATTGGATAGCTGTAATTGGACACCTACGTTGCGCGCGCGTCAATCAGGTGCACTTAAATGGGTTCTTTTTCTCGCTGTTTCCTCCTGCTTTCAAACTGATAGAAAATATCCTTAACGTTTTGAGTACAAAAAAACTCTACATAGACTTTTCAATCTCGAATTTTGTTATTGATTCGATTAATTAGTAATTGAACTTCGTGTCGCACAATTCAGGGGTAACCGTGCTTGTAATTTCAAATCGTCCTCACGCTACGCGCTCGGCCGATTTCAAATTACTCGCCCGATTACTCCCTGAATTAAACTCCACTCAGTCCAATTACTATTACTTATTATCTTCTTTGTAGCATTCTTAAATACCTATGCAGCCATATAGTTCCATCCTCAATGATATGCGATACTCCCAAGTAATTGGACGAAAACGGACATACGCAGCCCTGATTGGTGGGTTCAGGTCATGGTGAACAACGGTTGTCTGATCTGTGTTACCGGTAAAAACCTAAGACACGCACACAATAATGATAATAAATTTAATACAAAGGCAAATAAATGACATCAATATCGTTTGCGCCTGGATCTTGTTAGGGGCAACTCAGGGTGATAGGAAAAGTTAATGTCGAAAATAATTCAATAACATGAAACAGTGATGTTAACCATATTTTAGGTGCCGGTTACGGTTTATATTGTTTACCTTGTCTGTATTTTGTCCTTGCTCCTTATAGTACTGGAAGTTCTGTCCGTCATCACCATATTCCAGCTTGTACGAGGTCACCCATTCTTCCCACATGCTGCTTCCTTGTGTTGCAATACGTGTAATTTTGGTATAAGGGTGACCAAAAGAGACCTGTAACCATTGATCTTGATTTTGACTGTTTGAAGCAGGTGTCCAAGATCCTGGCCAGAACTTATTTAGTCTGCTACATTTCGCCGCATAAACCATGTCAGGATCTCCAATGCGAGGAGGTGGTGCTACCCAATTTGAGGAGGCACTCAGCTGATCGTCTTTGATATCACCATTTTCCATGCCGAGTGCTTCTTGGCATACCGTAAGTTCTATTAAATGTATACAAATACATCATGAACGCTTCGAGGTTCAAGGAAATTAATTACTAACAACAATTGTATGATAGGAGGGGAACATGTGGTGCAATTGTGGTGACATTCGGTTTGACAATTTATCGTTCACGTGACTTAATGTTTGCATGGCAACAAGATTTTGACAGCCATGCTTTCGAAATTTGTATTTCTTAAACTTTCAATGAAATAAATTAAGTCTGTCTTCGTAAATTTTACATTTTTACTCAATTTTAGTGCTTCTTTATTGGTTTCGATAATTTTGAGTCAATATGGATGGTTATGTTTTGAAGAAATCCAGAAATCCAAGATGGGGGACCCAAGATGGCGGATATGCAAAATTAATTATGCGATTCCAATGCCATTGGACGTCATCACCTCATTTTGCGAACAGCAAATGAAACCGTTTTGGAGGTATCATGCAAATTCAAGTCTTTACGAAGGGGGACACAATGTGGCATGATCCAGCCATAGACTTATACACGCCGTTTACCTTTCTTTTCGGCTTTTCCAATGTGTGCGTTTTTGGGTTTGACTTCTGGCACGATCACGAAAAATATCACGACAACGTAAATGTACTTCAAAAACATTCTCTCTGAAAATACAAACAGAAAACAAAAATCGCAGATTCATCTTTTGTAAGCAAAATATACATCGTAATTGATAAATCACGATAATATCATTAAGTAACAATGCGTGTAAGATGTAGGTAATGCTCTATTGTTCCGCGGCATTTCGCTTTCCCCACATAAGATCGTTTAGGTTTTTTTTACTGAGAATGCATCAACCTATGGACAACATGTATTTTTAAATAAAATGTACGGGAACTTTCTTTTAAAGTGATGTACTTCTTTTATGCTACAAGATTTCATCCAATCGTGAAACTGCAAAACAATGGCCAAGAAAGGCTTCTAATTTTTCATGTTTCCCACATAGAATTTTCGTTGAATTTAAAACTCAGAATAGTTTTCACTAAAAGGGAATCAATTAGTAAACTAAAGAGAAATAAATGCACTACCTGATTAAGTTATGGTAGATTTTCACGTTTTAGCCAATGAGGTGGACGGTTTCAACAATATCACAATTAACACCTTTCTGCATTCCCTGCCGTTAGGTTGCCTACTTCTTACTAGGACCGTTATACTTAATTCTAATGCTTCTAGTGTCAAGACCAATCCTCACACCAAAAACACAAAAGCTGTTAAAAGCTTGATAGCTAAAATGTTGTACAGACGTCTCTGGTGAAAAAGGGGAGGGGGGGGGGGGGGGGGGTGGTGAGCGTGCAAATTAAATATTTTAAGCCCTTCTCATTTGGAACGACCCTCTGTGGTTCACCAAAAAATAACGATGAAGCAAAGATCATTTTCCAGTCCTTCCAGTCCAAATTTTGATCATGAGCATACAATTCCAATAGAGATTGACGGCAGTAAAATAACAGTAATTTTAAATTAGAGTGAACTTTATTGTTCTCCAGGTGATGCGTGACACTTGATTAAATTAATATGTGTTTAAAAGGAAAAATAAATGACAAATCATAAAACGTGTCATAGTGATTTAGTTCACAAACGTTTCGGGCATAGCCCTTCATCGGTGTGACCGTTAAGCGTTCACGCGAGAACTCAATACAGTAGTAGAATCTTAAAATTTGAAATTTGTAATTTAGCGGGAACGGGCACAAGAGAAAAATGAAGGCGTACGCGCGCAGTTAACAAGAAATGGAAAGCATTTTTAAGGCCCAAAGGTTGCGTGGTGCCGAGCCTAAAAATGCTTTCCATTTCGAAGTGCTTCCTGCGCCGATTGGAGCCTGGGCAAAGTTGCAAACCCCTGACAAAGATGTCATCTAAATTATGGCCGTCAGTATTAAATTGTTCTGCCACAGGTAGACCAGGAGTGTTCTTTTGAACGCTTAAGGTGTTCATCGGAGCGTTCACGAAGACTTCGACCAGTTTCCCTGATGTACAGGAGAGGGCAACGACGACAAGAGATAACGTGCACCCAGTGTTCTGCTCGGCATGTAAATAACATGTAAATAACATTTAAATAACACTAGGCCACTGAATTAAGTAAACTCATATTATTTTAAGTGGTTAACACCCCTTCATTTGACTTGTAATATAAAATCTCAACAGCTTTCGATCTGTAGTAGTAACCTGTTAAAGGTGACTGGGACACGACCTATACCCGTAAAACATATCCATTCGATTCAAGATAACACTAGAACTTTTGTTATTTTATTGGTTACGGTTAACATGTTTCACCAAGGGGGGTTTGGTATGTGTATTAACTTCACAAGTCAAAAGGGAAAATAATTCACGGAGATTTTTCTAAGGGACTAACTTGGTATGAAAAGAGCACTTTTCCTAAAAAAAAGTACAATTTATCGTTCGTCGTAAAATAACGAGTAAAAGATGTTGGGAATTCTAATGCGTAACAAGTAAAACGAAACAAGTAGTTTGGAGATAAAATTCAGGATTGCAAGGATGGAGGTGGATTACAGTTCATGAAATTTGATTTCGTGAGTGGCGATCAAGAAATTAAAACTTCCATTCTGGTGGAATTTTACGTTTTTTAGTCGTTATTTTGTCGTTATAATTTTTATTTTTTTGCTTTCATCACTTTCGGTGATTTTTTCTTGATATTTCAAGACAATAAAGCAAGCTAAAGGCAAGCTCCTGGCCATAATCATGAAAACACGATATATTAGCAGCTATCAGCGCAGACACTGTCCCTTAAATCGATTTTTAACAGTCTAAGGAAAAGAACTCGTATTTCCCTTTGAAGGTTGACTTGCAGTAAATTAATAATGACAATAAACACTGATGTAAAAGACAATGATTTTTAAGATAAAAATAGTGGGCTGACATGAATTGAAAAAAGAAATAACTTGAAATAATGGGTTCAGCCTACTCCTAAATACGTATTATTTGGTGATAATATTTTAACTTTTTATCCTTACGTGTTGTAAAGAAATACAAATACAATTTAATCACCTTGATAAAATACTTGCCTTAAGGATAAATTTTTGGAGCCCTTGCCTGCATGAAGACTTCAACACTCCCCGGCAAACGAGTAAAATCACAGCTAAGAAATGCGAGGTTTTACGTAGTCCGAATTGCATTCTGGTAGCAAAAATCCCCCACTCTCATCACTGTATCCATTCAATCGTGTCGGTTTTGGAAGAACTGGCGCAAGGGATTAATCTTTTATAGTTGTTCCTCCATGGGATTTCAGGTAGTTTGGATGTGACATGCAGTTTAAGACAAGAGAAACTGTCATTTAAAGGAAATCGCCTCATTAAAATTTATTTGTGTTTCACGCAAAGAAGGGTTGTTTAATTTAAAGTCTGCAAATTTCAATGAGTAAAAGCATTAATATACGGGAAATAAAGCGTCGGAAAAGGCCAAAAGAAACCAAGAGGTTTATGGGCATCGGGCTTCCTCGATGGAACTGACATGGGCTATAAATTATTAATACTATTGTGGCAGAGGCTAATTTCAATTTCAATTTAAAGATAATTCACACACACTCACCACACCAATCATACATGACACTTTAAAGCAAAACATGGGTAGTTGTTCATAAATATAAGTAAACATATACGTACGGGAATAGCACTTCACAAATATTTTAACTTTACGCCTCAACAAGCTCAGCACGAATAGCTGGTTCTGATTTTGTAATTGCCAGGCCACCTTTACTGTCAAAACTACCAGACTTACTGTCACAATATATTAACGAATATAGTCAATACTAGTTATACAATGGTTTTGAATGTTATACCGTTATTTAGTATCACCCAACTAGTGGACTAATGCAAATCCTGCATTTTGATTGGCTACGCTACTAGGGGTCTAATAGTAATAGTCATCGAGTAGCGAAATTCGCCACTTTTATTTTTCGTTTTATTCCCAAATAAATATTTCTTCAACTTGCAATTGCTTTTTTTTATTATTGCCTTTTTCTGTCCGACTAGTTGGGTGATACTAAAACAATTAGACCCTTCGCCCTCAAGGGCCACGGGTCAATAGCCCATTCGGCTTCGCCTCATGGGCTATTGACCCGTAGCCCTTTCGGGCTACGGGTCTAATTGTTAAATATCTTCAGGCGAGTGTGTATACAGCTGTTTGATTAAACGTTGTCATTGATCGGTCTCATCCCTACGCGACCAGACCGAAAGGGAGTATGGGTGAATTAAAATGCATGATTAATTATTCTCTATCGCGTTTACAATGATGGAGAACAAAACTCACGTTTGTCTTTGCGTAACACGCGAAGACAAACGTGAGTTTTGTTCTCCATCATTGTAAACGCGATAGAGAATAATTAATCATGCATTTTAATTCACCCATACTCCCTTTCGGTCTGGTCGCGTAGGGATGAGACCGATCAATGACAACGTTTAATCAAACAGCTGTATACAAATCAACCACTTGTTTTAGAGACGCTGACCCGACTGATAAATCGTTTTTTCATCATGGCCAGAAGCTTGTTCTTTTATCTTGCAATAGTAAGAAAAAATCTCTAATAGTGATATATAAAAGCAAGGAAATAGAGCAGTTTTCAATTAAGTGTCGAAAGTAATTACACAATTGCTTTGGTTTTGCATTTCTACGCTTTGTGATTGGCTTAAAAATCTCGCGCCACTTTCTCGACCAATCAGAAGTAAAACCAAAACCAATCGTGACTTGCTCGCACGCGTTTTCCCGCGCTTAGCGCCGCCGACATGTAATTGCTTCGAGCTCTGATTGGTTCATTGGATTGTTTACGACTGCTGTGATTTGTCAGAATAATTACTTTGGTTTTGGTTATACGAGTCAAAATGTCGGCTAAAAAAGTTAATATTCCGCAAGAATGGCGGCATCCACCTGTCACGAAATCAAATTTTTGATGAACTGTAATCCACTTCCATCCTTGCAATCTTGTACTTTATCTCTAAACTACTGCTTCTGTTTTTCTTTATAGAATCGTTCCATCCAATTAAGTTGTATATTTGGTGTTTTTTGGTGATATAACATGGAAACTGATAAGTTAAGCGAAATAGTGTATTAATTATATCGTGGCTTAAAACTGGCTCTGGTGGTGTGCAGGTGGGTCTTCTCATTATACCCTCGTTGTCGGGTGAAAGCTCAAAGTTCAAAGCATACAAGTCAAGACCGAACGAGTAAACCGAGCGCCTGTTCCAGGCATGCAGATAGTTGGGAGCGGCGAAACGAAAACTAGAGAAACGGCGCGAATGAGCGATGTGACGAGCGGGAAAAACGTTTCTTTTGCGTCGCTCCCAACTATCTTGGCTTGTAGCTTTGGGCTTTCATCCGACAACGTTAATTGAAATAGCTGTATATCAGCGCTGCGCAGCTTCATTTTGAAAGGTATGTTCTAGACAAGAACAAAGTTCTAGACTAGACTCAAAATACCTACCCTATCCCTGGCTCCCTATTTTCCAGACACTCTATCTTCGTACCACCGATCAGTTTCCCGGCAAATGATATCCTATTAAAGACCAAAACTCTCTGATTTCTTTACCCTATCCCTCAACTAAACTGTTTGAAAATCATACCCTTCACAGCGTCACATACCCATGTAGCTTATATATGACCGCACCACCTCCCCTCCCCCGCCCTCCCCCGGGGCTTTTCACCGTGAAAATCGATCTTATTGGTGCACAAAACATACGTCATGGGATCTCGCGAGGAAAATGAAATATGATTATTATTTTAAAGGCGACATTTAAAAATTTAAAACAATCATCATTTTACTGACTGTCATGTTGTTTAACTTTGTATCTCCGTGTTTATTTTGGTGATTTGTGGCTCCCGAAAGCGCTACTTTCAAAATAACGATTCGACTAGCTCAAGGAAATACTGCTACTTTTGGGAGCCACAAATCAAAAAATAAACACGGAAAACACAGTCTAAACGTCAACAACACGATGAGGAATAGGGAGGCAGGCTCGATGGGGATCGGGCCACGATTCACGACGCGCGATGCTATACAACACGATATCCCCTCAAGAAAAATGAATAGCATTACTTGCAAAGAGCCGGTGACAATTTTTCCAGCTCGTTAACTTCTGTATCCAAAGGGTTACCCTGCCCTAAACCTAACCCTAATTTTCTTTGGCACTTTCCCCCCGTTTACTCCCTTTCGCGGTCGCCATCTTTTTTCTGTTATGGTGCAACAAAGCACCACGGAAAGATACCATCCCGGTGGCGGCCTGGTGTTGCAGCTGTATGCGGCTTTCGGCATAAGTTCGCAGGAGACGTTCATACTTTTTACTCATGCGCGTAGCGGCATGAGTTATAAAATGGGCTCCGTTTTTCTTATTTTTATTTTTACTTATGCGCATAGCGCGCATAAGGTAAGGTTCCGGCTTCGTTTTTCTTGTTATTTTTATTATTATTATTTTTATTTTTTGTGTCAAGATTTTGCATGCAAATTTATGCACGCATATTTTAGTGACCGGGTCCTCGGGTCACCAACATTCTACAAAAATGGCTGCCGCGCTCGGCATGTGCTTGGTTTTTAAACCCGTAGTTTCGTGTCATCGGATTAATAACTCACATTTAAAATATTCAAAATGGAAAGAGAAAGCTTTAAGGAATACCCAAAGCCGCTATAGTGGAGAAAAAGGAGACCTTTTAGCAACTAATCTTGCTTCAAGGAAATTCATACGCTTTTATCAGTGTGGGGCGATCAAAACCGAAGAAGCAGAGTTTTAAAGAATTTTCAAACAGACGAGGGACTTTACCGTAAAAGAAATTACAAATTTTGGTGAGAATTTATGTTGATATCAATTTGTGATTCACTTTTTCTTTGTGTTCTGGTTAGTTTTGGAGAAATATTTATAAAACATGTTAAAATTCAATCGTAATGACATCTGATATTATGTAAACAAAACAAGACTTAATTTTATACCTGTAGTTCTAACTTCACACGCGCGTCGCCTAATACGCAAAGATGTTTGTGTATGTTTTGCAATTTTCATTTCCAAATCAGTTTCTAGGGCAATTTCCGATACAACTGGTGTATTTTATTCAAAAATTAGTCATACTTTTAGTCTAGACCGAGTAAAAGTTTTTGTGCACGGTCGCGTAATTCTGTTATTGAGATTCACTAAAATTGAAAAAATAGCCCGGTCGTTTGCTGATTTCATTGCTTTTAAAAGTAGTCTTTTCAAATGTAAAGAAAGAAGTCACGGTTTGGGAAATAAAAGACGAGTGTGTATTTGATCGGGAATCAATAAATTAAATATTCAAAGCGAGTACAGAAAACGTGTTTTAGCGTGTTCTTTAGTGTGTCACGCAAAATTCGTTGAGCGGGGAGGGATGCGTGACCCATTTAAAATAAACTGTATAACTTTCTTATGCAAGCGCATAAGTACAGGCTACCAGTGTAGCCTCTTGTTATTATTATTTTTATAATTTTTTTTTTTGGTGTCACGATTTTGCATGCAAATTTATGCACGCATATTTTAAATTGTGCACTTCCGGTTCATAGACTTCCTGTTTAGTGACTTCCGGCTACTCTAACTTCCGGTAAGACAGCGTTACTGAAGTGTCACGACAGCATCTCCTACAAGGTTGTGCCTAAAGAATACCGTTCAGAAGGACGTCGGACACCTTATTAAGACTTATATAACGTAATGTCGACACTTAGAATTTTATTTTCAATAAATTTTTAAGTGTAAAAAAGAAAATCTAAAATCCCCCACTCAGGATTGAACCTGTGATCTCAGCTAGGCTTAGGCTTAGATAGCCTACCGTACCACTATACCACTGTACCACCTAGCTTCTCGGGTTGTTCAGGCCTAAATTTAACTATATAAACTGCTACCCATAACATCAACTGAAAGCTAACCAGTTACTCCGTTATATAAGTTTCAATAATGTGTCCGACGTCCTTCTGAACGGTATTCTTTAGGCTTAACCCTCCTACAACCCTACTTACATTACTAATGTTCACGTTTGGTATATATAAAACTTAGAAGAATTACTGGCTTCATTGTGGTACAGCCTTCATTTACAAAACATTCAATAGTAAACAACGTGGTTTGCAGGAACGATGACTGAATGAAAGGAGTAACTCTTCTCCATGTCGGACATCTTCTTATCATGTTTAAAATATATCATAAAACTTTCTTACGCATGCGCATGAGTATAGGTTGCTTGCAGCCTCTTGTTTAAAAATAACATCGACAACATTGTTTGCCTTGACTATAACTTGTTCCTGACATACAGTAGAAGTTCCCGATCATTCAAAATGCGAAGCCAAGGTGGTTGCTTTGAGAGTTTAGACCACAGGGGGTCTTAACTTTGAATCAAATGAATCAGTGTAGTAATTACAATTCTCTTGGCGCAAGATATTAGTCATATTACATCATATTGAATTTTTCATGTAAGGGACAAAATTGTCGTTTAATTAAACTTGTTCTGTCATAATTCAATTTGCGGCTGTAGTGATAACAAATATTCATACGTATATTTCTAAGTTTCCCTTGGGAATTACCTGCTTATCTTTTGAGCGTAAGAAAGAGTGTGAGCTTGTGATCATTTTGTGCAATTTTCAAAGCTACAGCTCTTGTAGAAACGGAGAAAATCCTCTCTGAATATTGAAACGATAAATTTTTGTTAATGAGCAAAAATGAGCCATTTTTTAAAAATCCAAGAGGTCCCTTTCTAGCTCTTTAACCATTTTCTGTTGTTTCAATATTCATACGTATATTTCAAAGTTTCCCTTTGGATTTACCTGCTTATCATTTTCGCGTTAGAAAGAGTGTGAGCTTGTGATCATTTTGTGCAACTTTCAAGGCTACAGCTCTTGTAGAAACGAAGAAAATTCCCTCTGAATATTGAAACAATGGATTTTTGTTAATGAGCAAAAATGAGCCATTTCTTCAAAAATCCAAGAGGTCCCTTTCTAGCTCATTAGCCATTTTCTATTGTTTCAATATTCATACGTATATTTCAAAGTTTCCCTTTGGATTTACCTGCTTATCATTTTCGCGTTAGAAAGAGTGTGAGCTTGTGATCATTTTGTGCAACTTTCAAGGCTACAGCTCTTGTAGAAACGGAGAAAATCCCCTCTGAATATTGAAACAATAGATTTTTGTTAATGAGCAAAAGTGAGCCATTTTTTTCTAAAATCCAAGAGGTCCCTTTCTAGCTCATTAGCCATTTTCTATTGTTTCAATATTCATACGTATATTTCTAAGTTTCCCTTGGGATTTACCTGCTTATATTTTGCGCATTAGTGGGATTTGAAGAAGTATTATTTGGAAATTGAAAGACCCCATCTCAGCTTTCCAGTATTTTTCAAATGAGGCCCCCCCCCCCCCCCTCCCCTCATAAGGGTAACTTTTTTTGGATGACTCCCCCCCCCCCCCCCCCTATAAAACACATACACACACACAGCTTGTGTTTTAAACCAGTACGTTTATAGCGTTATCTTGCTATCATTTTTAACTGATACTTTTTATAACTGCCAATGAACATGATTACAATTAAATATTTTTAGATATGCGCTTGTTATGAGATGAATATTTACAAATGGTTAGAAATCTGCTTTTCACAAATTAAAAGAATAAAAAGTTAATTTCGGCAGTCTTCTAGTAATGGCTCGTCCTGAGCGTGTTGTGGCAGGCCTCAAATTTCGTAAATCGTGCTTTGTAGGATTGGTGCTTTTCTGCTTTGGTGGAGAAATAAACGTATTGTCAAATGCCATCAATTGTACAATTCAATCCGAATATTTACAGAGAAATTTGGTGACTGCTCGTGCCAGCAAGAAAAACACAGCGCTCGCATGCTTGCAAAGACCATTCGATACCCCTCATATTCCTCGCGCGTTCGCGTTTAAAAAATCACCAGTGTCTCGCGCGACTTGCGTATGCGATAAGGTTCTGACGAATTGCTGGTTTCCTTGTGGTAGGTAGTATAAAAGTAATTAAAAAGCCGTGCCGTTCTCGCCGACCATCTTTGTAAAAGCAATTTAACAGTCGCGCCGAAAAGCCGAACCGAAAAACCCGTGCCGACCATCTTTTTTTATAGCAATTAAAAAGCCGCGCCGAAAAGCAACGAAAAAGCCGCGCCGAAAAAGTCGCGCCGAAAACCCGTGCCGAACATTTTTTTTTTATAGCAATTAAAAAGCCGCGCCGAAAAGCAACGAAAAAGCCGCGCCGAAAAAGTCGCGCCGAAAACCCGTGCCGAACATTTTTTTTTTATAGCAATTAAAAAGCCGCGCCGAAAAGCAATGAAAAAGCCGCACCAAAAGGCCGAACCGAAAAGTAATGAAAAAGCCGCGCCGAAAGGTCGAACCGAAAAAGTCGAATCGAAAAGCCGAACGAAAAAAGCCGCGCCGAAAAGCTCGCGCAATTCGCGCCGAAAAAAAAAAACCAGCTCTGCCAGCCGCCAGCCTCGCCAACCTCGACAGCCCCGCAGTCTCGCTAGTCAAGCTAGCCCCACTGCCTCGCCATGTTGGCCGGCTCAGCCATCTTCGCCAGCCAAGCCAGTTGCGCGTGGGTGTCTCGTTGGCTCGATGGCAATAAAGTTCCGACGAATCGCTGGTTGCTTGTGGTAGCCGTCTGTATGAAAGCAATTAAAAATAGAAACGTGGTTTACACAGATGCGCATTAAGTACACGGGATAATTCTTGGGAACATGCGAGTTCTTATCGTCTTGTTGCTTTACAAAAATTGCTGATTTTTTTAGTTACATTAAAACATATCACAAATGTTTCTCACGCATGTGCATAACATACGTTTTAAGTAATTTGGTCTTTATTTCGCTATTTTCGAATTGCCCATAATACACTTTGTTTGCCCCCCAAATTTTGCATAAATTATTGTTTTGAAATGCTCTTGGGAATATGCAGTCCTCCCAAGGGCATTTCAAAACAATAGTTTATGCAAAATCTGTGGGGAAACAAAGTGTATTAATTATGGGCAATTCGAAAATAGAGAATGGTATATAAGTCAATGCTGTAATTCTCCTGTCGACTGGAGGTGAACGTTGCTTTTATACACAGCATATACAATTTGAGGCCGAACTTGTCGATATTCTATAAAAATAAGAGCTATTTTTAATTTAGAGCGCTTCCAAGGCTTAAGCAAAACAGCGATCTCTCGCGCCCGTAAGCGTATTGTCAATTTATTCAGTGTTTATTGCACATTTTATTGCGATTCCAAAGTCACTCCAACGAAAAATTCGTTGAAGTGACTTTGCCGATTCTTTATTACAATGCTTGTGTTGCCGTCCTCGCTTCCTGTAGTAAGTCATTTCAAGACTTTTTAACGAATGCAAAGAGGGCTAATTAACATGAATATAAAAGAAATCGAATAATAAATTGGCCGCCATTTTGGAATAAGGTGTATAGAAACACACGGAAAAACGACGGCGTTAGCTAATTTTACCCCCAAGCCTCGCTTTCGAAGTGTAAACCTGTGACAATCTCATCAATGTATTTTCAAAGGAGCAAAGTTGAAAAGAATACCAACTTGTCAAAGGTTTGCAAGGAATTTCGTACAAACGAGGCTTGGTGGTGAGTTTTGAGCTGGTGACGTCATCACGCATAAGGCCTTTCTAGACTTTTGGACTGGACTTTTGCGGATTATGGACTGTGGAATGCGTGGCATATTAATGTATATTTTTACTGATTTCATTGCTTTTAAAAGTAGTCTGCAAATATAACATAAATAATTCACGGTTTGAGAAGTATTAGACGAGTGTGGATTTCATAGGGAATCAATACATTAAATATTCAAAGTGAGTGCAGAAAAATTGGCAGCCTCAATCAACGTGTCTTATACCCCATTCACACCAACGCTTAAACATGTTTAAATGTTGTTTAGTTTAAAACATGTTTAGAAAAATACCTCCTAACCTCCCGTAATATTTGGAGTGAAATCTTTACTAAAAGAAACTTTATTGACTTTATTACCATCCATTCCAGGTAGTTTGAGTCATATGCATTTCAAAACGTTCAAGATAGAAGCTAAAACGTAGTTAAACTAAACAACATTTAAACATGTTTAACCGTTGGTGTGAATGGGGCATTAGTGTCTCAAGCGCATGAGTTTAGGCTACTGGGAGCCTCTTGTTTGATCTATAATGATCGATTTGTTGAATACGATCAAATTTGACTCATCGTCTTGTGTCTGAAGGGGCATTCTTTGTTATATTTATAATTTAGGGGGCGCTAGGTCGAGCGTGTTTTGTCTACGAGAATTTGCTCTCCACCCTCGCGCGTCGCGCCTGTTGGCGGGAGGCGATATGCGCGTGCGCTCGCGTGATCGCCCGCTCGACAGGAAATGAGGTTTTTTTTTATCGGTTTGCACTAAAAAATGAATTTGAAAAAAAAAATCACAATTTAGGAGATAAAAGATTATCAGTAACGACTCACTGAAGTTATTTCATTAAACTGGGAATGACATTAACCCACCCTCTCCTCCCTAGTGGGAAGAGTTTTTGTTAACTTGTTTCCATTCCGAACGCGTGAGGATTCATTGGCTTCAGCGGAATTATTTTAGCCTGTCTCGATATTTAGGACTCCGGTAGCATTTCCTCTTAGAAGCACGAGGATGTGGTCCGTAAAAGGACTAAGAACCAACAATTATGGCATCATTTCGCGTAATTTGCTGTCTTTGCAACGGAATTTCAGTTCCGAGAAGACAGAGCGTGTTATGGCGATAAGGCGGGAAGATATCAACGTATGGGAAAGGCGCGCTCCAATTGCCCCTTCACATGTAGCAGAATTGATTCAGAAAGGAATTAAAGTTCTTGTACAGCCTTCTACAAGGAGAGCTTACACCATGGACGAATATGAGCGAGCTGGGGCCGTAATAACGGAAGATTTAACTCCGGCAAGTTTAATAATCGGAGTGAAAGCCGTACCAATTGATTTGCTCATCCCGGACAAAACTTATGCGTTCTTCTCGCATACCATCAAAGCACAAGAAGCCAATATGCCACTTTTGGATGCCATGTTGGACAAGGTGACGAGATTTTTATTGTCTTAGACAACAACATAGCCGAATTAAACTCAGCTGAGTTGAATTTTCTTCGTATGTTTATAAGACACCGTCGATCGATCAGCGAACATCTTCATGCGCCGATCGATCGATCGAACATTGGCCGGTGCAATGAACACGTATTTTAGCTTATGATTAAACAATCAAGTTTTCTGAAGTTCTTATGTTCCCATGTCTTCATTTTAGTGTAAAGCATTTATTTAACAACAAGATCTTAAACGAGTGTTTTAGTTATTAGTTCGCTTTCTCGAACTCGGGCTTGGATCGAAGCACATGTGTTACGTTTAGCGAAGCTTACAATCTTAAATTACATTTAATGTTATTCAATGGCTTTTGTCTAATGAACATTTATTTTATCGCGTTTTTTCTTTATTTTGCAGAACATTCGAATAGTTGACTACGAGAAAATGGTGGACGCAAAAGGCCAGCGAGTTTGTGCTTTTGGCAAATTTGCTGGAGTTGGAGGTACGTAGTAGTTTTAAAAATGTTGACATATTTTTACTACCAATTGAAATTTGGGGGTGTGTTTGGGGGTATGTCACCTTTAGTTTGGGGGTGTGTTTGTGCACGGGGCGAAATGGTTTTCGAAATTGTACAAATTTATTTTGGAATGGTTCAGTTCTAATTAATGATTTTATTTTTTGTTTTAATGTGATTTATTTGCTTAACAAATTTACCCTTAAACTTGCAAGAGTACAAAAAAATTACAATCTAATAAAAGTATTTAGTGATTGCAACTGTGTATTTTTTTTTTTAAATTACTGTACAAAATAAAGTGATGTTAATTTTTCTTAATTTTTATATTGCAGGAATGATAAATATCCTTCATGGGCTTGGTTTACGACTGCTTGCTCTTGGCCACCATACTCCTTTCATGGTATGTTCATTACAAATTAGTATATAATATAGAGCAGTTTTCAATTGACTGTCGAAAGTAATTACACAATTGCTTTGGTTTTGCATTGCTACGCTTTGTGATTGGCTAAAAAATCTCGCGCTACTTTCTCGACCAATCAGAAGTAAAACCAAAACCAATCGTGACTTGCTCGCACGCGTTTTCCCGCGCTTGGCGCCCGCGACATGTAATTGCTTCGAGCTCTGATTGGTTCATTGGATTGTTTACGACTGCTGTGATTGGTCAGAGTAATTACTTTGGTTTTGGTTTTACGACACTCAATTGAAAACTGCTCTATACTAAAACAGTGAATAGTGTTGTTGGTGCGCTCTGATTGGCTACAGAAACTTGGGATAGCAAGTGCTAATCACCTCCAAGCAATTTGTACATGAAAATTGTAATGTTGACAGGAATAAATGATTTAAATAGCATCATTTCTATGCTATTTTATCTCACTGTTTTTAAGTATATTACATACATTGTACTTAAACAACTATATTCATCACAGTGTCATCAGCCAGTTAACAACTATTCACCTCAGTGTAGGTGGGTAGTGGTGGATATTTACCGAGCCGCGAAGCAGTGAGATAATATAATATATAATATGAGATAATATAACGAAAATGATGCTTTTTAACTCATTTATTCCTGTCAACGATTACAGTTTTCGTGCGTAAATTGCCGGGAGGTGAATAGCACTTGCTATTCCGAGTTTCAGTAGCCAATCAGAGCGCACCAACAATGCTATCCACTGTTTCAGTATATACTAATGGTGGATTAATTTACCACACAGCTTAGTGGCTCGGTAGATATACATGTATTCACCACTAGCCACCGACACTCGACACTTTGGTTAATAGTTGTTATTTTATTATGTTAAAATGTGATCCACTGATTTTTGATTGCATTTCAGATTTTTGAGACTTTTGATTGTGTTATTTAAGACAGTGGGTATTACATGAAGCTTGAAGGTTAATGGGTATTAATGTTATTTTACAGCATATATATGCATGTGTAAGGGTTTTATTTCAAAGTATATGGGTATTTGTTTCATGGTTTATGGGCATTTATTCCACATCATATGAGGATAAATTTCACAGTATATGGGTATTACATGTAGTTTCATGGATTATGGGTATTTGTTTCATGTTTTATGGGGATTTATTTCACAGTATATGGGTGTTTGTTTCATGGTTAATGGGCATTTATTCCGCATTATATGGGGATTTATTTCACAATCATAATATGGATATTATATATAGTTTCATAGTTTATGGGTACAATATAATTATATTTTTTACAGTATGAATTGGATATTTATTTCACAGTATATGGGTGTTTGTTTCACAGTATATGGGTATTTATTTCACAGTATATGGGTATTTATTTCACAGTATATGGGTATTTATTTCACAGTATATGGGTGCAACTCATAATTATAAGAACAGCAGAGCAGCTAAACTGGCCATCTACGAGCTTGGAGAAGATATAAAGGCTGGCAAACTTCCAGCTCACTTTGGACCTCTTTCATTTGTATTCAGCGGTTCTGGAAATGTATCACAGGTAAGTACATACAGCTGTATATTACTTATTCCATGTATCACAATTAAATTAATTACTTATTTTGTAGTCAGTGACGGCGATGATGATAATGATGATTTTTTTTTTTATATAATCACTGTCTGTAAAGGTGCCTTGAGCATCTTCAGCAGGTTAATTTGTTTTTGTGTATATACAGTAATAGCTAGCCATGCTGACAACACTGTCTTCAATTCCATAGTGTCATAGGCTTGATTACCAGCCACTTTTTAGGAAAACCAGACCCAAATTTAGCGGTTTATATATCCCCTAAAGGCCAGTCATAAATAAATTAAAATATAATATGATCTTTGACTTTATAATTCAACTCAATTAGCTTCATGTACATGATACTGATTAGGTCATTCATAACAACATATAAACAACACCTAAATACTGACAATAGGAAATCAATATGCAATATTGATGCTGGCAATGCGTAGATCCATGCGATGATGCACAATGTGTGCACATTTATTTACACAAACATGGTTCGCTCATTTCTGACCTGCACTGTAAAATTTATGTTTAATTGCAAATTTAATTATTACGTTGAGTTACATGCAGTGTGGATACATGGTTGAAGGCTAACCATATTGATTGCTTGTCACAGGGTGCCCAGGAAATGTTCCAGGAACTTCCTCATATCTATGTTGAGCCACATGAACTAAAGAAAGCCATCCAGAGCACCGGTATGACCTTTGTATATGATAAATTGTTAGCTGATGTTTTCGCCAATTTTTCCAGTATAATATAATTTGTTGGCATTGATTTTTACAGCTGTATCATACACTGTTAACCCTTTAAGCTCCGATAGTGATTTGAGTAACAAATTTCTCCTTGAAAAATCCATGCTTTTAAAATCAATCAGAAAGGTCATGAGAAAAGTAAAATGATTAATGCAGAGCTGCTCGCTTGAAAAAAGTCCTTTCCAGTAACTTGTTTCCCCACAAGCTGTCTCAGTAAACTTAAGCTTATTACATGTATTAGTAACAATAATAATAAAAAAAAAAAAATTGTCCAGGCAAGTAACACTTACGACAAGCTTAAATTTTAGTTTTCTTCAAGCCAAATGATACAGCCCTGTAGGCTAAAACCAGTCACCCCAAAAAAGTCCAGAACTTCAGATTCCCCAAAAAGTACCTTGTCTTGATCTGCATATTAAAAAAGGCTAATGTGTGCTTTTTGCTGTCAGTCGCCCCAAAAAAGTCCTGACACCACAATCTTTTACCCCAAAAATGTCACTACAAAATTTCTAACCTCTAAAAAGGTCTTTGCATCTCCCCGTCACTATTATATGTATATTACCATGTACCTGAGAACCCTCCTGGGGGAAGAGTTCAATGTGCGATTACATGTAAATATTAAACCACTACACCATTACTGTGATATAAATAATTATTACATGATTGCTTGTTATAAGTTAGACTCAGCCCTCCCTAGCAAGTCGTTAGTTGTTGATGTGTATCATGTGAGAGAACATGAGGAATAAGCACACTTCACTTGCCAGCTATCTTAACTGTGATTATTTTACAAGTACCACACCTCCATTTATGTGTGTTAATCTCCGCCACTTTTTTTCCCACAGATCATCGTAAAGTGATCGGTACAGTAGTAAGCCGTGAAGACTACCTTGTGCCTAAGGCTGGGGGATTGTTTGATGCGGAGGAATATGATGCGCATCCTGACAGATACAGATCTACATTTGCTGAAAAGGTTTAGTACAAGGTCTCCCTCGATACTTTAATCTGTATTGCCAGGGTCTAAAATTGAAATGGTCAGCTTTTTATTGAGAAATATTTTACAACTACATTGTAATAAGCATTATTTTTCTTAATCATTTTATTTACATGTAAATATATTTTGCTTACTATATTAATATAGTAGTGTCAAACTAACTACATGTACACTTGCCTTTTTAAATTTTTGATTTTCCTTTTCAAAATTGAATTAAACACAAAGTTCCGGTATAAAATATTTAAATGTATCTGGTTAAACTTTCCAACGTCAGACACTTCAAATTTTCCTGGCAACCCTGATATGTAATATTAGTTAAGTGTGGTTCCAAAAATGGAACAGTAATCACAGATTATGGAGACGCTTCGAAGGAATTTCCAAAGGAATTAAAATGAGCCCCTGAAAAAAACCAATAGGGGCGGCCATTTAGAAGACCGTCTACCAAAAAATCGCAAATTTTGCTGCAAATAAACCACAGGACAACCAACACGAAATTAGGAATCGTTCTTCGAACGCGATTATTATAAATAAAATGAATATGTATAGTATAGTCACTATATAATGTAACAATGGTTTCACTGTTTGTACAGATTGCACCTTACATGTCTGTCCTGGTAAATGGCACCTACTGGGCTCCTAATGTGCCACGCCTACTCACTTACGATGATGCAAGGAATCTGCTCAAGACAATGAACAGGTCAAGTGCTTATGGAGGATGCCCAAGCCTTCCACACAGATTACTGGCAATCTGTGACATCTCTGCTGACTGCGATGTAAGCACTGTTTATTAAACATACTGAAAAAATGGTTGTACATGCACACACTTAACGACAGACTGTATATTTATGGCGGTTGAATGCATCTGATTCCAGAACAATAAATCATTGATGTTCTATAGATATTTATGTGAGCCCTAGTCACAACTGTTAGTTATTTTATTGATTATGTATTTTTGTTTGTGTTTTGTAGGGCTCGCTGGAATTCATGACAGAATGTACAACAATTGAATACCCTTTCCATCTGTACAACATCAAGTCAGGCACCTCTCAGATTGGGTAATGCATTATTAAATTATTATTAATTGATTTTACTTGATTTATTTATTATTTTGTTATTTATTGATTGGGGGGTGGGGGTAGGTACATGTAATTAAAAGTACATGTAATAATAATTAGTACATGTAAGTACTAATTAAAACTACCATTTGATATCATTTATTATCAAAGCCCTAATTTCTTGTGGTTCGTTTGGCTAAAACATATACATTGGATTGATTTGCTTGATGTATTCATTTTACTGGCATGTGGGGGTGGGGGGTAGGGGGATTTTAAGTAATGCTCCACATAAGAACTACTGTAAACTTCATTGTTCTGCCGCATTGGCTCTTTCCCGCATAGAATATATCTTTGATTTCAAGGATAGAGGAGGGGCTGATGGTTCATAATTATATTTCAGTATAAAAATAAAGAAAATCCATTTGCGTCAAATAAATTTTAGGAAATGTTCATGCTAAACCAATCAGAATAGCAGAAGACAATTATAGCTAATAATTTTGCTTATTTGATGAAGTTCCCCAAATACAATGTCTTTTTAACATTGCCTGTTGTGCGATTGGGTCTCAAACTTGAAACCTTAAAAACATTATACAAAATGCACCTTGAACCTTAACTTTTCAGCAGTTTATGAGTCTGAGCCAATGTCAGATCACTAGTTGTAACAATGGAAAAAGTTGACATTCTATCGTGCATTGCGGTTCAGCACTTTCCTTCTTGTGCGGATCATTACTTAATAATAAAAAAAGGGATGGGGACTTTACAAAATTAGACTTCAAAAAGGGAGATTATTAGACAGGGGGTGGAAGGGCTTAAAAAAGAGGTTGGCTTGACATGAAGAGCTACATGTAATATTAATATTAAAATATAAGTTAACAGTAATAATTATCAATATCATTTTTTTTTTTCAGGATGGCTGGTGATGGAGTTTTAATTTGCTCCATTGATAATCTTCCTGCTCAGCTTCCAAGAGAAGCCACTGATTATTTTGGAAAACTACTGTTGCCATGGCTTCCAGAAATGGTAATTAGTCATTCTTGAGCCTGCAAAGTCAGAGGGTATGCGGGGGTTTGGTGGTAAAGAGACCACCAGTCCATTTGTAAAATGGTGGGTCCTGTCCAAGTAAAATAGTTTTGACCTTTTTTGTTAACCCTTTCACTCCCAAGAGTGCGAACATCCCAAATTTCATTTTGTAAAATATTAATGGCACCATGTGTCAAAAGTTAACTACCAAAGAGGTTTCATTTGAATGGTCACACCTTAGGATTTTGTCCACAGACTCAAAAGTTAGAACTTCTAACACTACATGTACACTGTACATGTACATGTCTCCATAATTATAACTCTGGGAATGAAAGGGTTAAATTATTACATGTAAATAATGGTCATAAACAGGGAATCTGACAGGATGCGCGGGTGCGGGACCGCACAATTCGGTCAAACCCGCACAATTCCGCACAATTCTTAAAAATCCGCACAATCCCGCACAATACTGAAATATTTTATTAAAATTTTAATAAAATCAGGTATTTCTATTGATTACCAAGATTTCGAGAATCGTTTTAGGCTATTTCCAGCCCATTTTCCTCCCAAACAATCGAGAAAACCCTCGCTTTCCTCGAACAGCTCGAGAGGTTCGATATAAAAACAACAAGGCGTTCTCTTCGCCGTCCTGGGAACTAGTCTCAGTTTTACTTCTTTCCGACTTCCTACAGATTTTTTCGCGTAGCTTTTTAGTTGTCGTTTTTCAGACATTATGTCGTTTTTCTTAGCGGCCTGTTGATATTTTTTCGAGCGCTTTTGCTTCCTCTTTCAGTTTAATATGTCGGGGACCGAAGAAGAAACACCAAAGAAATGTACCCGGTCACGCCGAAATGAATGTCACTCTGTCTGAATTATTTTCGCAAAGAACTTATCAAGTTTGCGAATCGACAAACAAACTATTTTAAAAGCGCTGGAACTTCGAATTGATAGGAGAAAATTATTAAGTTCTGATCAGAATACTGGATTTGATTTTTTCAATCAAGTGAAAGACGTTTTCATTCAGGAAAATGCAAAACAACCATGCTATCAAATTACATTTAGCACGTAATTTGCATACATCTCGAGGTTGTGTTTTTGCGGCAAACTTTCGAAGAAATTGTGTGAACCTTTAATGGAAATTATTCAAACTACATTTAAAATGTACGGATTTTTCATAAAGGAACTCGCAACAGATCGGAACATTTCATTTAAATGTGGTATTTCGGTTTTACCCGATCGAGTTCATCGTGTCACGCAATGTGATTTTGTTGAGACAAATAAATTTTGGTGAAGAAAAACAGCCGCAAATTGGAGATAGCTGGGTACATTTTAATCCCCAAAGTAAAACATCTATTTGTATTTTTTTTCATTTATGCAGAATTTCCTCCCTGACATATTTTTCTGGTCTGGCTAGAACACTGGTGATTGAATATTTGGTTGGTCACAGGATTGCGCAATCCCGCACAATTTCCCGCACAATCGACGTTATTTCCCGCACAATTTGCCTCAAAACTCCCGCACAATTTTAGTTTTTTCCCTGCACCCTGTCAGAATCCCTGTCATAAAGCCGTTGGCTGACTTATGTATATATATATATAACTGCCCCCTCCTCGGGAATAAAGTATGGTTTAAGAAGACTTTTTAAAATTAAATATTATTTATTTTGATGTTAAATTAAAGTACAGCAGCCGACTTACAATCGAATAATTATATTAATTCATGCATTATTAAAAATTTTCAGATCGATTCACATGCAACTGACGCACTTGAAGATCAACATCACCTAACTGAAACAATCAGAAATGTAAGTATAATTTATGCATGTATGCAGTTTTTAAACTGCATTGCATTGTTGGAGTATTGCAGGTGTTAAAACACCTGCAATACTCCTTCATCACTCTCAAAGTTTAACATGAAATCAATATTTAATATTACACTGCAGATCGATAAACATCGGGTGCTATAAATTTTGCATCATGCATTTATTTAATATAAATCCTAAAGTACTGTCAGTGCATGGACTATTTTCTTGTGGTATAGTCAGGACCACTCAAAATAATTATACATGACTGTATGTAATTGTATTAAAGTTGACCGACTGTCAACTCAATCCTCGAAACTGAACCCTGGAAACTCGATCCTTAATGCGTCTTGCAAAATCACTATCTTAACTTTGTCATATTGGCCAGCTATACATGTTCTATATTTATCTATTTTTGTATTTATATTTATTTCTATTATTAATTTATTTATTTGTTGTTGTAACTATTAATCATAAATTATCTATTCCTTATTTTCTTATCAATTGTTATCAGTCATTTATTTTAAAGTGAGCTTCTGTAACTGTTCAGTGCGCAGCAACCCGCCACGATTAACTCTTACTAGTTATTTGCGGGTTGCTACTATATTTTGTTTTATTATTCGAAAAATAAATCGTTGCTGTTGTTGTTGTTGTTGTTACATGTAGTCACATGTTCTTAAATGCTTGTCAGTGCTAACCTTTTTTTTTAGACGATATCAGGTATGACATTTAGGTGTTCCTTGGACACGTAATCATGAACATGTAATGTTATTAATTAAAATGATTTAAAGTTTAATTCCATAATATTCAAGAATATGTACAATGTAATTATTTCAATCTTTCTTTTGACAGGCAATCATCACTTCTAATGGATTGCTTACACCAAACTACAAATACATTGCTGATTTGAGAAAAAGGTAACATCTGAAAAATAAATGCAATTTTTGTCAGCCCTTTTTACAGCATACAGACACCGATTATTGGAAAATGGATGGTACACGTGCCCCATTGTTTAACTCTAAATGCATAATGTGTACAAGGAACTGTACACTGTAAGTTGATGACAATTTTAGCAGAACATTTAAATTACATTTACCATGAGTGCATTTTGTATTATTAGAGCAAATCATAATTATGTAACTTCCTACTAAATTCCCTTAGGCAAGAGGAAGCGAAAGCAAGAGCATTGGGACCAAATGTTTCCGTGCCAATGAAGCAAAGGGTTCTGTTGCTTGGGTCTGGTTTTACAGTGGCTCCATGTGTTGAGTATCTCACAAGGGACAAGACCGTGGGAGTCACAGTTGGTGAGTATTTATATAAAGTTGTTTATGTTAAGTAACAGATAATGTCAGCCATGCATAGTGGGGTCCCAGGAAGGGGGGAAAGTACTCTATATATTTTTGGGTGGTGGTGTGCCGCTGGGACACTGAAAACCTTAACCCTAAACCAGACCAATTTTCAGCTGCCCCAGGATAGGCACCCAAAATCCCTACCCTATCCCAGACTTGCTTTTTTTCCAGGACACTGATCTGATCTGAGTTTCCCAGTAAATACCATTATTCTAGACCAAAACTTTCTGATTTTTATAACCTGAAAACCACACCCTTCACAGCGACACATTATGCATAAAATTATAGCTTATATAATTTATGAGAGTAACCACTGGACGTCCTGGAGAGTATGCATGAATAGTTGGGTGCCCTGTGGGTCTCGCAAAATTGTAGTCAAATCCCATGGGTCTTGGAGTCTCAATGGAGTCTCGGTTTTTCACTACATGTATAAAGCCATCTTGGAAACTCGGTCTTGGTCTCACATTCTTAAAAAGTATTGGGCTTGCAGAAAAAACTGCTCCTTTAATGTTACCATTTTATTTTGTATTCACTTCAACAATTATTGTCTGTAGCTTCTGATCAAATCAGTGACGCAGAGTCATTGGCATCAAAGTACAAGAACACAACTCCAACCCTGCTTGATGTGACACAGTCTGAGGATAAACTCAACAAATTGATCAAGCAACATGATGTTGTAATAAGGTAAGGAACAAGATTAAAGTTGAAGGAATTGATAGGTGTATGCCTTATGAGTGGAGAGGCAGTTTAAGTGGTGGTTAGCACACTTGGGACTACACTTTATCTGTATGTCAGTGATTGCCATGGAAATGTCACATATATGACATGAACAAAAATCTGTCACATCAAAATGTTCCCAGATTTAAATTTCAGAAAAAGTTCGGTGGGTGTTGGTTTTAAATGCTTTAAAAGTTATAGAATGTTCAAAATCAGCAAGGACACTTGCAGGGTTTATTCTAGAGCGCGGCCTTGCGGGATTTCCGCAATTTGGAAAAAAAATGCCGCATAAAATCTACGTTGCCGTGTCAAATGGGGCGCAAAAAAATAGACCCAAGGATAAGTACTACTGTTTTGAAAAAAAGTATTCGAAAACATCACTGACAACAACACTGATTTTATGGCCGCTCTATAACTTACTTTGAACTTTTATAGCCTCTTACTGTCTCGATTGCCTTTCTCTTCTTCGTTTGAGTCATTATTTCACCAGACAAACATCCGGGATTCTGCAGTAATTCGAGCCCATGCTTTTTCAGTTGCCCAGAATGTTCCAAAATGGCGGCAAAGCATCCGGCGAGTCCGATAAGTCTGTACCAATAAGTTCAAATACCTAAGGGGACCCCCTTTCTTGGACCCCCTTTCTTGAAAAAGGGCCTCCTAAAATTACAGAAGGGGGCCCATTTGACCCTCATTGGCCAATTTCTAGAATAAACCCTGCACTTGTACACTGTATTGAGAGGAGGGGAGCTCAGGACATTGAATACCGTAATAATTTTTATCTTTGAAAATCATTGTCATCATTACATATTTTGTATTTAGCTAAAGTCGTCTTAAAGTCTTTCGACCAGCATTTTTCATCAAAATGCAAAGAATAAAAAAGTGTTAATAATTAATTGTTTTCTACTTTTTTTAATAATACCAAGTTGGATATAGCCACATTTTATACAGGTATATTTGTTATAGTTGCAAGTAATTGAATGTATATTGTGTATAATTATGGAGGATGTCTGTGGGACACCGCACTTCAGTAAGTTTCGATTAAATTATTCTTCCTTGTCGTCACAAATCGCCACGTTTTGTAAAGTTTCCCATAACCCGCGTGACGTCTTGAGAGTATTCCTGTGTCACAAGTACACTATCACTTTCAGTTCTGCTCGTGTATTTAAATGGAAAAAAGTCTACAGTTTCCACCCATGTGGGAGACTAGACTATTTTCGTGCGTACTTGTTCCTGCTTGTTTCAGTTGGTGATCAAGCTTCTTGTTTGTAAGTATAAACATGTGGGTAGCCACTTAAAGTTTATACTTACATGGACAAAACATCCCGAGTGAATGCCTCCAGGCGTCTTGTTACTTATGATAGTTTTGTCATTCTTATTCCATTGCAGCTTACTTCCTTATACTTTGCATCATGTCGTGGCTGAGAGTTGTATAACCCATAAAAAGAACTTGCTGACCACAAGTTATGTACTTCCTCCCATACAAGAGTTACACCAGAGGTAAACAACTGTACCGTCTAGCTAGTGATAGACCACTCCACATTTTTTTCCAGTTTGTATATTACAGCTTGGACAGATAAACCATCGATGCTGATGAAAAGAGCAAACAATATTAATCTGAGCGTTATACCTTGCCAAGAAGCAGAGATACAGATCAGTGAATATCAAGATGTTTAAGTCGGTACATGTAGCTGTTAAGGGTATGCAAGATTTGCCGGTGTACCGGCCCATACAAATGTCTGTAAAAATGGAAAAATTCACCGACCTATATCTTCGCTTCTAAGCAATATTTAAGCTTAATACTCAAATTGTATGTTCAAGCTAATTTTAAGGTTTTAGACTTTCTTGCAATATCAATATCAATCGTGAATGCGACTTAACCTTTATTGAGCAATATATCATATATCAGGAATTGATAGTATTGTGAAGGAGATGTTTGTATAGTGGCTATCTTCAATGCTTACAGTCAAGGTTTCCCTTCATTCATGTTTTCTCATTTCATTAGTTACTGACTGTTTTTTGTTTGTTTTGTTCAGTGCGGTTGATGCTGGAATAGCCATTGTGAACGAGGTGGGCCTAGACCCTGGTATTGATCACATGTTGGCCATGGAGTGTTTTGATGATGCTAAAGCTGAGGGAGCTGTGGTAAGACAAGCCTGCAAATCACTGGGGGGATAATAAACAGAGTACCTCCCTTCCCCCCCCCCCCCCCCCCCCCTCCCCCTCCCCTCCCCCTCCCCGACTGCGAATACTCGTCTCTCTGGTCCGTTAAGGGGCATAAAATTGAATGCCCTATTGGCATGTGAATAGAAAAATTCACATGCCAAGAAAAATTTGCAAACGCTCTAGCGGCTGGAAGCATTGAGAGGCGGCTATATTCGCAGGCTGCATGTACCAAACGGCAAACTTTTATACAAGTTAAGACAAGAGCGTGTTTGAGTGTGACCATTGAAATGAACGCTATCGATCAGTGCTTTCCGTGGTTCTAATGTTTAAGTCAATGGACGAAGTCCGAAATCTTGAGCATTGAACTGAAGACTTTTGGGAGCAAGACTTTCTTGTGGTACAGACAAACCTCGTTCATACAAACAGACAATCAAACCTTCCTCCGGACTGCGCAATCGTAGCAGTGACGCACGTTTGTAAAGATTGCACGGCCACGATTGCGCCCACGAGTTAATCGCGTCCCAACAACCATGGTCGCACGCGACAACCTTCAGAAAACTGTCCGTGTTAATGACTTTAACTAGAATGACACAATGTATGTGTTTGTTTTTACTTTGCCATAAGAAAAAAAGGAAACAAACAAAGCATTCTTATCTTGTTTAGGTTAAATCTTTCCGTTCATACTGTGGTGGTCTCCCAGCACCAGAGCATGCTGACAATCCCCTGAGATACAAGTTCAGGTACTGTACGGGACTGCTTTAAGTGTAAACACTCAAAATGCGCATTGCATTTAACTGCTTTCAAAAATGTCTATGACAGCGTCTGACTTTCTAAAGAGCATATTTTTTTTTCACAAATACTGACATTACGAAGAATCTCTCAATGAAACAATTTCGTAAATTCACAATCAAAAATATGATTTTTTGAATTGTTTTTCTTTTTATTGGCTGAGAGCCTACAACGTGACCTTCAAATAACTGCCTGCGAATATTTCTGCTCATGCGCACAACGGTTCAAAATTGTTTTGCTGCGAATAATTGTTCTACTCTCGTCCTCTGTTTTAGCAGTTATAATAATTGATCTGCTCGCTACTGACAAATCACGATAATTGATAATTATTCCGATGACAAGCAGATGTGTTTGTTTTGGCGGACCGACCTTTACCGACAAGAGGCTTTTCGGCAACTTTCTGACACCGCTTTCTATGCCAAAGTTGATAAAGATCTCACTTCTACCAACCAAAAAATTGTCAAAGAAACTATCCAAGACCTCATTACTAAACAACAATTACCAGTTACCGCCAACAATCTCATCATCACTACTCCTAGAACCTCACGCGTTTATTTCAAACCTAAAATTCATAAACCAAACAATCCGGGCCGACCCATTGTTTCCGCTTGTAGCTGTCCTACCGAACTAATTTCTAGCTATTTAGACAAAATCATGGCCCCCATTGTCAAATCACTACCCTCGTACATTAAGGACACCAATCACGCACTCGAAATTTTCCGGGATTTCAGTTTTGCCAGCGAAAACAAATTAATTTTCACTATGGACATTACCTCTTTATATACCGTCATCCCCAATGACGAAGGACTTCAAGCACTAAAATATTTTTTCGACCAGCGCTCCATTCAAAACCCAAGCTCAGAAACACTGCTCCGCTTAGCCGAATTAGTTTTGACACTTAACTGTTTTTCATTTTCCCAAAACTACTACAAACAAGTAAATGGAGTCGCCATGGGCACCAAAATGGGACCAAGCTACGCTAACCTTTTTGTAGGCCACATCGAAGACAAATTTTTTAATCAGTACCACGGAACCAAACCCGAACTCTACGGCCGCTACATCGATGATTGCATTGGCGCTACCTCTTCCAGTAAAGAGGAACTTAATCAATTCATAACTTCTGTCAATACTTTTCATCCAGCTCTAAAATATACCTGGGAAATTTCCGAAACCTCAGTCGCTTTTCTTGACATTAATATTTCAATCAACGGTAACAGTTTATCCACAAGTGTGCACTACAAACCTACAGATTCCCACAGTTATCTGTTACATTCATCCTCACATCCATCGCACGTTAAAAACGCCATTCCGTATTCTCAATTTCTCAGACTTCGACGTCTATGTAGTGATGACTCTGATTTTTCCAACAAATCAGAAGAAATGTGCCAGTTTTTCAAGAAACGTGGGTACCCTGACTCTGTTGTTAATACGGGCCAACAACGTGCACAACAGATCGACAGACAGTCAGCACTACAAACGCCACAGAAGGAAGAGAACGAGAGAATTCCATTCACCCTCACTTTCCACCCACACAACAACACAGTCAAAAGCATCATTTTAAAAAATTTCAAATTACTCCAAAACGACCCCGAAACTGGCAGAATTTTTTCACAACCCCCACTAATTTCATTCAAACGTGACAAAAACATAGGCAACTTTCTAGTTACGAGCGCACTGAAATCTGACGATGTACCGGGAACTTTCAAATGCACACGCACACGATGTAACACTTGTCCTTTCATTCACAACGCGGACAAAATAACAGGACCCAAACGATCTATTAAAATCACTGATCGTTTTACATGCACCTCCGTAAATGTTATCTACTGCATTACATGTACTTTTTGCAAAAAGATATACATTGGCGAAACAGGGAGGAGACTGGGCGACCGTTTTCGTGAACATCTCCGAGACGTTGAAAAAAATGACAAAGACGCATCCAAACCAGTCGCGCGCCATTTTAATCTTACTAACCATTCTAAACAACACATGACAATCTGCGGCCTTTCCCTACACCGGGGTAACACAGAAAGCCGTAAAAACCTAGAACAAAAAATCATCTTTCAAATCGGCACTCTCAAACCCCACGGAATCAACGAACGCTTTTCATTCAACTAATCTACATTTGTTTTTCACGTCACCAAATTTCCACCAATAGCGTAGCTCCACCGCTTACTATATAAAACCACACACTACCCACAATTCCTTGATTCGCTCCGACGAAGGGCTAGCGCTCGAAACGTCAGCTATTTGAATCTTTTTACGGTGGTCAATTTACCTTATCGACTCAGTCGATAAAACTAAATTCTCGTGTTTGTTGACAGACTGACTGGTAGCCATAATCAGTATTTCTGTTTCTAAGAAACGAGAATTCCAAGAACAAAGAAACCTCAGCATTCCGTCTTCACCCTCTTCTCCCCCGGCCTTCTCCTCATTGTCGTCTCGTCTTTAAGCTTCTTTACACCAAATTTGTGTAAAACGTATTATTAAATTTCCGATCGTGCCAAGTATCTTCGGGAAAAGTCTTGACCGACTGCTCGCAGTTTAACACAAGGTCTGTTATGATAATCATGAACCGTCGTCCATATTTGTTTTGTATCCGTAGTTAAGGCCCGGGTCAAACGCTATACTTCACATAATCCGAACTCAACCATGTGAAGTTCGGCGTTTTACTTAGTTAAGTTCGACTGATTGTATTTGGATCGGCTAGCCAGCCGTGAAGAACGGCTGAGGTTGAGTTCGGCTGAATTAAGTTCGACGTTTGACTCACAAGGCGACCTTACTTAATTTGAGTCGATCTAAACTGTAATTAGGTTCGGCTCAGGTGAAGTACGGCGTTTGAATTATAAATGTTTATTGTAATGTTTAAGTGTTTTGTCGTTTGGTTTTTGTTAGTTGGAGTCCACGAGCGGGTTTGCTGACTATCATGAACAGTGCTAGATATCTGTGGTATGAAAAGGTAAGTGCCCCTTCGCACCCCTGGAAAGATGCAGAGCATTCCCCTCTTTTCCATGGACGGGTGCATAACACCTACTTTGAGGGTCCTGAAGGGGTAAAATGGGAACTGGTATTGGCCTGTTTTTGCCCTGGGACTGGGATTTGCTGACTGGGAATGAAAAAAAAAAACGTCGAAATGGGAGAGGGACAGTTGTCTTTAAGCATGTCCAGTCAACGCTTAACTGGTCTTAACTAGTCTAACTAATTCCCTTAGTTTGGCAAACATCTGAAAACTGTTAAAAGTGCCTATTTTACGCCAATTCTACGGAATATCAGAATTTTTTTTCCCTTGTCTTGCGGTCAACGATATTTGTGTACAGTGGCGCAATCAAGCCAAAAACGCTGAGCATGCGTATTTACATGTTAAAAACAACATGGCGGGATGTCAGACTACCTGCAGGCGACAGTAATGTGAAGTGGCAGGAGAATATCACCTGATTGCGGATGTGAATAGAAAAGAACTGGTATGAAAAACACTGGGATTTTTCCTGAATTCTGCTAGTGGGAATGAGATTTGGACGCTGAGAAATTGGATTTGGAAAAAAATTGGGCTGGGAAATGGGATTGGTTCCCACCCTTCAGGACCCTCTACTTTACGTTTTCGTATCTTGGGCTATGACTTAATGAATAGCTATTAGTTTGCCATTGTATGGACTCTAGATCTTAACATTGTATGAACATGTAGTCTTAACATAAACTTTAGTTAACCTTTCGTCAGATTTGCCGTAGCAGTACTAGATTGCGAGTAATTTATTATTTCAATGTTAGTTAGTCGAGCGAGCTAGCGAGCGCGCGAACCAACTTTTTCTTATCCTCAGCGCGCGGCTCCTATTTCGCGCGCTCGCTTTGCTAACTAAAATCAAATAAGAGTTTGCTCACAGTCGATTGCCGTACTTGCCCATCAACAACATCAACAAGTCTTGTAAGTCAAGAGAACCTTCTCTTCTCTGATGGTTTGTGTTATAGACTGTACAGGTGACATATTTTTCTTGTGCTTGCGTCCTTGTTACTCACGCGCGGCTCGTAGATCACGCGGTCACTCGACCAACTAAAATGAAAATAACAGTTTGCTCGCAGTCTATTGCCGTACTTGCACATTTTAAAGATAGTCTTGTAAGTGAAGAGAACCTTCTCTTTTCTGATGGTTTGTGTTATAGACTGTAGAGGTGGCTGCTGGCGGGGCTTTACTGGAGGAAATCAAACCCACAAACATGTTCCCAGGCTACAGGCTGGAATGTTATCCCAACAGAGACTCCTTGGTGTACGGCGACTTGTACAACATCACTACAGCGAACACTATACTCAGGGGAACCCTGCGCTATGAGGTTAGTCCAATACGCAGCCGTTATTTGAGAAGCAACGCAACGATCCTCCTCCCTAGTGGGGAGGAGGAACGTTGCGTGACTTAACTGCGTTACGTTACATACGTGTGTATGGATAAGCAATAGGAATGGAATCCCAACAGATCCGGTTCCAGACGTTTATATTCTAGGGAGTGAAAGAATTGACGCTGAACGAAGAAATAAAATGTTACATGTATCCAGTGTCAACAAAAGGGATCGCAGTAACGTGAAACTGGACAGACGAATGTCGTCTCATTAATTAAAAAGCAATGATTGTTGCGAATTTCTGTCTTTTATTTTATTCGGAAAAAGAGCTCGCGCCAGTTTTATTTAATGATTTTTGTTCCCCGATAGTAACGACCCCTGATAGTAGAAAACCCCAAATGCAGCTAATTCCGAAACTAACGAGGGTCGTTACTATCCAGGGAACTTTACGGTAGTAGTAAGGAAGTATAGCAGAATGGTTAAAAAAAGCTCTTGTCCAAAAAACTCTCTTGTTCAGTAATAGCTCAAATGGCCGTTTTGTTTATTTTTATTTTTATTTTTTCAGGGATATGCTACAGCTTGCTTGGCTCTATTGCAACTTGGAATGTACAATTCAACGGAACGATCCGATCTTGCCTTAGCTCACGAACAGCCCTGGGTAAGATATTGCATTTTATAGCACAAAACAGTCGCCTGGTTACAATCAGCGTCAAAATTAGTTGAGACGCTTTGTCCAGGGCGACTTTTCCTACCGTATTTTTAACTTAGAGTATTTTCACGTAACGAGTTTCCATGCAACTTGTATAGCAAAAAATATTATGGAAAGTTCTACGCACGATTTTAGGTGTAACACCCCCTCGATCGATCGATCAATCAATCAATCAATCAATCAATCAATCAAACTTTATTTATAGAGGGTAACACCTAATACACAACTTAATTTATACGGATCCATACTCATCCCGTGGTAGGACGGCCGTGCTGTCCCCAGCCAACAGCTACCACATGTGTTGTCAGTGTGGAGCTGGCGCTTAAAGAGATGCTTGCATCTGCCTTAGCAGTAAAGGGCTTCTACAAAACGACTTTCGGGTCGTGTAGGGTCCGACGGCTATGCCATGCTGACGAGTCCTAAGAAGGACGAAACGGCTGTCCATGGCTGCCACTGCCAGGGTGATATGGCTGTGCGCATGCTTTAGGTACTGGTCAGTCCGCGGGGTTGTGTTTGAATGTGTCAGTTGCTTTTTTCGTGTTTAACTACATTTATGTATTTTTAAGTAACACGAAAAGTTGAATCGTTTTCTACTTTCTGCAACACATTTCTTTAAGTTGCACAACAACAATACCTGCTGTAACTTGGTTTTTGCAACTTGTTTCGCCACACTCACTGCTTTAAGTCAACCAATGGAGGATAGATGCGTCATTTTTCATCTTACGCATTTTTTTCGCGAGACAAGTTGCATAACAATTGTAACGTGCAACATTGTACGCGCAACTTGCAACATTTTTTTTTTTGCGAGAGAAGTTACACGAAAAATTGCTACGGTTAACAGCACCTTTACACTATAAAGTTGTCTTATACAACATACGCTGATAAAAAAATAAAAAATTCCGAGACAAGTTGGAAAATACATGTAACTCACATAATAGAGCGGTTTTCAATTGAGTGTCATAAAACCAAAACCAAAGTAATCACTCTGACCAATCACAGAACTCGAAGACAATCTGATGAACCAATCAGAACTCGAAGCAAATACATGAAGCCGGCGCCAAGCGCGGGAAAACGCGTGCGAGCAAGTCACAATTGGTTTTGGTTTTACTTCTGATTGGTTAATAAAGTGGCGCGAGATTTTTTAGCCAATCACGAAGCGTAGCAATGCAAAACCAAAGCAATTGCGAGATTACTTTCGACACTCAATTGAAAAGCGCTCTAATAGACATGAAAAATTACTTAATTATATTTAGCTAAGGGCTGGTTCCCAATAGCGACGGAAGCATAATGGGAATGGAAAGAAAGTTACGATCTTGAAGAAATCAAAGTAGTAAGCGGAAAGATAACAACAGAAACTGAAAGGGAATCCGAAGAAAAAGGAAACCTTCTGATTCCGCTTCCGCTTCCGATCCCGCTTTCGATCCCGCTTCCGATCCAGCTTCCGATTGCGACTCCGTTGTTTGATTTACATTAGAACGTAAGGCTCCTTACGCTTCCAACTGTGATTCCGCTTCCGATTACGTCGCTAGTGGTAACCAGCCTTTAATGCACGCGCAGAAGTGTTGTTTTGCTAATTAACTTTTAATGCACGTGCAGAACTGTTGTTTTGTTAATTAACTTTTTAATGCACGTGCAGAACTGTTGTTTTGCAAATTAAACTTTTTAATGCACGTGCAGAACTGTTGTTTTGCTAATTAAACATTTTAACTCACGTTCAAAACTGAATCTTCTGATTTTTGTTTGCTTTCTCTCTATTTTTTCATCTATATTATTAACAAGTAATCACATGATTTCTCTTTGTGGAATGTGGAATGTGGAATAAATAGGCACTTGTGAACGTTTCAAAGACTACACATTTTCAAAATGCTGGAGTGACTTTGAGAGTTTTTATTTCATTTCCATTAATTTTAAGAGTAAATTTCTTCATAAACCGGTACGGCCATTACAGATACAAAACGCACCACCGTGTGGCATGAAATTTGCGCGGGATTTAATTTTCGCGAATTTCGCGGGTTTTCCCCCGTTCCGCTAAAATTAGATCCCACGAAAATAAATCCCCGCGAAAAAATAAAATCCGTGAAAATTTAATCCATATATTTTCATCAATGAATTTCAATCAGCACTAGTATTATACTTGTTTTGCCCGGCCCTGATGGCACACGAAATCACACCTTACCGTCGCCATTGAATTGTAAGCGAAAACTCGTGACACGAGTATAGAAAATTAAAAGTAAACTAAACAAGACAACATTGTATTCACTTGTTGTTATATACGAGTACCGTACGTGAAAAACCGAGATCCGCAAAAATGTGTTCCCAGCGGTAAAGTCTGAAATCCGAACCGCGAAAATTTGTTCCCACGAAACGCAAAAAATCGGCAATCCGCGAAATTAAACTCCCGCGAAAAATTTCATGCGACACGGTATTTATCAATAACCATGAAATTATTTTTCAGGTTTGACAAGTGTTGATGTCATGCATGTTCACACGCGGCAACTTGACAAGTGTGCGCCAAACGAACGCAACATTTCAACGCAACATCTTGAAACATTGTTGCGCGCAACGTGTTACACGCGTTTGGCCACCCTGTGGCAACATGTTGGATGGTGTTGGATCAAGTTTGAAAATGGCCAAATTTTGTTGCAACACTTTTTTAGATTTTGCATGATGTTGTACTTGTTTAGCCACGTTCACGCAACATTGTTGCACTAGGGCATGCGCGCTAGGTCGATATGCTATTTCAAAGCACATAAACATCGACAAACCCGTGAAATCTTGCAAGATGTTGCGCGCGTTTGGCCAGCTCCATCACAACACGATCCAACAATGTTGCAAGATGTTGCGTTGAAATGTTGCGTTCGTTTGGTCGGGCCCTAAGTTTAGTTTGTCGTGTAAAGGCGGGTTCACTTTTCTCTGAGGTCTTAATTGATATCCTTTTTTGGTTTCACTTCAGAAACAAGTGTTGGCGAAACTGGTGGGCAGTCCTGAAGCAAGCGACTCTGAACTGCACTCGCTTGTGTTTGAAAAAGTAGGCAAAGACCAGGCTCGTATGCAAGCAATAAAAGAGTAAGTACGCACTTTGTTGTACTTAAAGTGCCTATGAAATGAAATTTATTTTTTGATGTATCGAAAGTTTCACCTTTTTAGACCTTGGAATAAAAGGTTTAAAGTGTTAGGGACGATGCGAAATGCTTTTTTTATGGTCTCAAAGTTAGGTTGTTGGCGCTAAAAAGTGGCTCCAATTTGTGCGCGGCCAAAACCAGTGTCATATTACACTGTGACGTAAATAGTTGTACAAACTGCTGCGGGAATATAGAGAACAAGAGAGCTGACAAGAGACGTCGCTAGAGGTGGACCAATATTATGTGGCGAGCGGCCTCAAACATACGAGATATTAGAATTCTTCGATAACAGAGGGTGTAACAAAGTTTTATTTTGCTCCAGAGGAAAATAGGCCGGAGAAATACACGAAATTTGTTCGTCGACATCGGAAAGGGTACGTCAAGCGATGTTGTTTTCAATGAAAGCGCTTATTGTTAAGATTAATATTATTTTGCAAAAGAAAATAACATTCCGGCCGGTGAGGCCGTTTAATCAAGCATAATTTTTCCAATCCATGTTCCTTCAAGCCTCGGCTCGACTGGAGAGCCGTCGAAGTCAGTGAGGCCTACAAAAATATACTGACTCGATCGGCACTGACTGGCGAGTAATATAAATGTTTATACGGTATTCCGAATTATAAAATTCAAAGTGCAGCGACGCAAGTGTTCACTGGAAGGCGTCTATTCTACGGAACATCTATCAAAAATCTACACGTACAAATGCTATTCGAAACAAAATACATCGCTGAATCATTGCGTGTTCGATCAGATCAATTTTTATACAATGAAATATAAATCAGACATAAATGTAAACACGATACTTTGAACTCACTTACAAGCCGCCAAGTGGTTAAAATTTCCAGAAACGATCAATCGCTGGCAAGACACTGAACTAAGAAGCATAATTATTACGTATATACTTGAGTTCAAACATTTTGAATAAATAAATAAAAAAATACGCTATCAATGCACCTTGCCGCTAAAAATACACTATTCACATTCAATTCAGCAAGCCGCCTGAAAAACACCACCTTGGATATGCATAACATATCAGTATAATTTAGAAACTTTCAACTAGCAAGCCGCCAAGACATATCCTTCGCATTGAAAAAAGAACTTTAAGTAGACGAACGAATTGCCAAGCCGATAAAATAAGTTCATAACCTCCACGCGCGATCAATGAACTTCAGAGAAGACCGGCCGAGTCGCTAATGCGCTAATATCATGATTGTTTGTACTACAAATATATCGTTCGCGTTCGATAAACACTAGTCAACGAGCCACTAAAAAGAAATAACAAAAACGCCTCTGCGTTCAATAAGCTTACAACTCAACTGGCGAACCACTGAGACGCTGTGCTACTGAAATGTATACCTTTCACGTTCAATAATCTAAATGATCAAAGTCCGTCTTCTTCATGTTCACTTCCTTCGCTCAAGCGGCACAGTCGGTTCATCTCGCTACGGCAAAACTACAGTGGACACGATCATTTCAGTTGATCAAGAGTGATCCGAAACTGATCCTCTTCACCTTCAGAGGACTGTAAAGAAACAAATTAGGCGCTGTCTGACATTTGTACAGCCAAAAACGTTGGCAAAATGACCATCACGCTAAAGGATTCCAAGGGAATTATAGCGTAAACAAACCAATGTGTCATACTATTTACGTAATTTACGTCATCACGCACGCCCACTCGCCCCCAGGCTCTCCAAAAATTGGAGCCACTTTTCAACCGAAGTGACGCATCTTCGAGGGGCTAAAAAACCGATTTTCTTTCTTTTCCTCGGGAAATGATTATTGTTTTCGTTCTTTGGACATAATAAACTAATGAAAAACGAAGAAAAAAAATTCATTTCATAGGCACTTTAAACGGACACTGTCTAGCCGAAATAACGAAATTTTGCTTATTTAATTTCCATGTTATATCGCAAAATGCCACAAAATATACAACTAAATTGGATAAAACGATTCTGTAGAGCAAAACAGAAGCAGAAGTTTGGACGAAAAAGTGCAGGATTACAAGGATGGAAGTGGATTACAGCAGAAACCCATAATTGGGTTGAAACGTGTTACGCGCATTCACAGCTTCCGAATATTCATTTTTTGCTTAGTACCATATTTGGAAACCCTTCGGTCCCTCGAGATTGGAAGCAAGTTGTTCAGTCTAGCGAATTGATTGGTTAATATTTTTTTATCTTGACTTTCCAAATATGGCTGTAACAACTTCTTAGCAAATCGAATAATCGGAAGCTTGTTTTGAAGCGTACAAGAGACAGTTGCACGTTTCAACCCACTTATGGGTTTCTGATTACAAAATCAAAGTTTCCATTCTGGTAGAATTTGAGTTTATTTCAGTCGTTCTTCCGTCTTTTGAGTTCATATTTCTTTTCGTTCATCACTTTTGGTGTTAAAGCAAGCTCCTGGCCATATCTCAGCCGAAACGGTGTCTAGTTAACGTTATCTTTTGGCTACAATATAAAGGCCTTTCGTAAAAGTACCATCCATATTCTTTTTAGCGCACGGCCTGGTTTTCATGTCGGCAAAATCCCAGACGATCGGGTATTTTGCTGCTTCCCGACCGTCCTCAGATTTTGCCGAATTATGAAAACGCGACTGAATGAATCGTGGACATCCCCGATCATCTGGGATGGTCGGAGGCAAACGGTGAAAATCGAAAGCGTTTCTATTTTCTCGACGCATCCCAGACTCCCCGGGGGGGGGGGGGGGGGGGGGGGGGGACTCCCATATAAAAATGACGGTGGTGCTCGTCGTACGTTTTAGGGGTTAAAATTTGTAGATTGGTACCGCTTAGGGTACTAAAATCTAAAATTTATTCTTAGATCTAGGTTTTCTTATATTTTCTTTCTTGTCCTCTTCACCTCCCGCCTCGATTAGCCTAAGGTAACCACGGGTTGCGTGAAAATTTTCTTTTTTTTTCTTTTTTAGTTTACATAATTTATTTTTTATTTTAATAATTTATTTATTGTATTTGTACTTGTAATTGTAGTAATAATTGTAATAATAATAATAATAAATTTGTTGTACTTCTATGTGAACGTCTTCGGCGGTGGCCGGCGAGAAAATGTTTGACGCACTTACTCGATTTTTCCCACAATACCTTACGAAATCGCTCATTTAAAATGGTGGAGAGCGACTGAGGAGGTTACACCAGAGGGGATCGTTATTTCGCCCACTGGCAATCGAATGTTGATGGACACAATTCGAAATTATCGTGCAATATATGACAAAGGTTGTCACGAATACAAAGACCAGAGAGTAAAGAAAAATGCTTGGCAAGCAGTCGCTAATACTGAAGATTGATGTTGCTTCAGCTCAACAAAGATACAACAACCTCCGAAAAAACTTCTCCAAGTATATAAAGAGCTTGAAAAGAAAGTCGGGCTCTGGAAGGGATGATCTGGTTAATATAAGGCCGGATTATGAGTATCTCCGTTGGCTATGTTCACATATCAAGCACCGGCAGACCCGCTCGGTTGAAAGTGCGCCAATTTGGTTTGCATTTCGCGCCTTTTTGAGTACGTCGGCGACACATCGCAGATACACCGCAGATAGACCGGGGCTTGACTGGAATAGATCGCCGAACACTGTCGGTTGCAACCGGCGACTATGTCGCAGGTATGCCGGCGACATATGAGAACCGGGCTTTATGGAAACATAAATCCAGACTGTATGGGACATCGGCGATATGTTTATGTCAGTACTACGCCTCTAATTGCTAAAAATAAGCGCCCACAAATCGGTGTGGTGGACTTTGTCCATGTCCTTTCCGACCCTTCTATCCAATATCGGAAACATCTGGGACGATCGGGAAACAGCTAAATCCCCGATCGTCTGTGAGTTTCCCACTAAAGTGCGGGATTGCAGAAAACTAGTTTAATGAGATGGAAATCATATTTCTATCTCATTGAATAACAATACATCCCATTGTATCATGTTTCATTTTAAAAACAAACTGAATTAATTGTTTGCAATCCTGCACCTCACTCGAGTTTCCCGACATATGAAAACCAGGTTGTATGCATTTCCAATGTCCTTTATTTTTGGCACGAGCTGCACGTGCAATGTGTCAACTTCTCAACAGTAAAATTTGCATATGAATTAGTGAATTTAAGGGGCATGGTTTTTCTTGTGTTTGTAGGTTATAACCTAATTTCATTTGATTAATAAGCCAGAAGTAATGTCATAGGTTGTTTTGATCCCAGAACACGCCGTGTTTAAGCACTTGTTGGCTACATGTTTTCTAAATTCCATTGTGCCACAAAAACAACTAGGAGGTTCAATAAAATGATTTAATGATTTTCGTTAACTGATTTGAGGCCAAACCTGCACATAAAGAATATCATGGTATATTTTGGAAAGAACAATTTGGCTCCTCGAAGTGACCACCTATCTATTTGCAGCGTGCATAACCGCATGCAACAAATAGAGAAGGATCGGGTTGTATTCTGGCCTGCGTAGCAGGCGTCGGGGAGAATGGAACTGGGGAGAGAGGGAAAAAACGCCTGTAATAAAGACCCCCATTTGTTCATTTCTGCGGACGCTGGCGGCCGCAAATTGTAATTGGCTAATTTGCACTGGGCGGTAAACAAAGTAAATTCCCGCGTGAAGCCATCAATGCGTAAAAGCGCGTGCCAGTTTCTGATTGGTGAACGTATTGACAGTTGACGTAATTCGATTACAAGGAAATCTGTGGGCGTAATGCGACTAGCCCGGTTCTTATGGCAGGCGGTCCTTCCCTTCTCCCCCTTTCCTTTTTCTTGCCCCCTCCCCCCTCCCCCCTCCCCGTTTACGCCTGCCACGCAGGCTAGTTCTATTCCTCTTAAAATTGCGCGCAACGTTTCCGATAATTTGCCGAAGATTGCTGGAAATTTCCGAGGAACATCCGAAGATGTAGGCCAACACTTTTCGTTCGTTTGACATTTAATTAAGGCAAACATCGTAAATATGTCGATATCTGAAGTCACTCTTCGCAGTGAGATAAATTTGATATCTTCACATGTGTCGAGATATGATTTTTTAAGCGGCGGGAGAAATCCTCGTATTTAACAGAAGTTTATATAATAATCACATGTATATATTTTTTGCCAGCCTTGGTCTCCTGTCTGAAGAACCTGTCCTTCAACAAAAGACACCTCTTGACACCCTTTGTTTATATCTGACAGAGAAGCTCGCGTACGGTAAGTACAAATTCTCCCTTCTGGACCATGTGCTTTTCATACTATAGTTTTGGGAGAATTCGGTTTATTATCATCATGAAAGTTGAAATTATCTTTGCATGACCATTGTCAGTAATCCTCTATTTGTCTAATAGTTCACTTTCGATAAGTTAAAACTCAATTTCATAGCGAGGCCTGGAGGACAAAAACAAAGGGAATGAAAAAACATGTTTATTCATTTCTTTTGTTTATGTTTTCCAAGCCTCACTATCAAGTTGAATTTCAAATATATCGAAAGTAACCTATTACCCCGTTCACACCAACGCTTAAACATGTTTAAATGCTGTTTAGTTTAAAACCGGTTTAGAAAAATACCCCCAAACGTGCCGTAATATTTGGAGTGAAATCTTTACTAAAAGCAACTTTATTGACTTTTATTGCCATTCCAGGTAGTATGAGTCATATACATTTAAAAACGTTCAAGATACAGGCTAAAAACGTAGTTAAACTAAACAACATTTAAACATGTTTAACCGTTGGTGTGAATGGGGTATATTACAGAAGATTTTTGTGATTTTTCAGAGAGAAATTTCGTGCAGGAAAATCTGCATGGATGTGTTGAACATTTATTCTAGCAAATAATACTCTCTCGCGACATCGACGTTTTTGTGGTTTTGAAAAAAGAGGAACAGAAGAATACAAAAAAAGATAACGCGAAGAACGCCCTTTCCTTTCCTTTTTTAATAAGGATGTCAGTTTTTTTTTTCAACATTTGTTAATCAACACTGATGTTGCGACTACTGATCAACAAGCGTTGAACATGCCATGCCATGTTGAATGTTGAAATAGGCCATTCAATATGTTGAAAGTTTTTGAACGAAAATAGAAATAGGTTCTATTCCATTCAAGACGACAGCAGATTTTTTTTTTTATTTAATTATTTGCACACATAAAAATACAAAATATCAGGTAATAAAGTGTAACAGGTTATAAAATGTAAATATAAATAAATATAACATGAAAAGAGTACACAAAAGAGAAAATAAAATTATGAAATATAGGGTTTACATGATCTATAAGAAAAGAAGATCATTTTAATTTTCACATTTCTCTATTTTCCATTGCAATGGAAGACGACAGCAGATTGTTAATGCGTTTTCTACTCATTCAATAGGTTGCAACATCTTTCAACTTTTATCAAGCAACAAATGTTCAACGATGTTTAACCGTATATCATGTATTCGCGGTTTTCAGTTGAGTATAGGAAGCAAAACAGATGCCGTATTTTTTTTTTGTAGGAGAAGGAGAGCGGGACATGGTTTTACTTCAACATGACATTGGTGTGGAGATGCCTGACAAAACGCAGGTATAAATATTAAACACTCTCTTGTCTTCATAGCTTACAGGCCCGTTTACACAGGCAATTTTTTTGTGCAATTTTTGTTGCGCGCAAGTTGCATTTTCAAATCGCGTGTGTAAAGTAGCGGCGATTTCAGTGCGATTTGGGAGCGATTTGTCGCACGATGTCGCAGAAGTTTCGAACATATTCGAAACCTGATACAACTTGGCGGCGATTTTTGGGAAATCGCAGCAAATCAAAGCAAATGTCGCAACCGAATCGCACAGGAAATCGCCTCAATTAGTCCTTACCACATTTTGACGTCTTCTGTGACTTGAACAGACGCACAGCAAAAAGTAATATTTTTTTTTATACAATAACAGGGAATAATTGGCCTCGTAGGACTCGACTGTGACATGACTGTTTCAGTTTTGTTGTTGTTCTAATTTCGGCATCTGGTTTTACACGTCAACAAAACTTCTTTTCGCCCCGGTTATGGTCAATATCTTCTGCTAAACATATTTTCGATGTCTTTTTTTTTTGCCCTTTCCGAAATAATCTGTCCACATTTTCAAAACTATCCGTCATGTTGGACGAAACAGAGAAACAAAGTAAACAGAGAAAACAAAATCCCCATGATGTCAGCTGTGCGTCTAGTAGGTCATAGGTAATAACCAATCAAAATGCGCGTTGAAATCAATACATTTGGTGGTTTCACACGCCGGAGCTATGGCTTCTAATAGAAGTACATCCTTAGTGCACTTGAAACCCCACTTTGAATGTAAACAGGTAAAATGCGCATACTTTAACCACACTTTGAATGTGAACAGATAAAATGCACATACTTTAACCCCACTTTGTGACCATGGAAAATGTGTCTTTATTTCATACTTATTGAGATTTTCTATTGAAATTTGGCGTGTGAAAACCTCGTTCGGGGTTAGCAGCCAATCAAAATATCGAAACGACTTTGTCATACGTGAAAAAAGCGTTTCGTCCAATCACAAATGTATAAAATAAACAAATTACAGCATGAGCAGTAATTTGTACGGTATTTACGCACTCGTTGGTTTGTATCAGAAATCTCCCAACTCGTGCGTAAATACCGTACGCGCGCACTGCCCATGAAGTAATCTATATATTTCAAAGGAGCCGAACTAGGGCTGCAACGATACATTTCCTCACGATACGATACATATCTCGATACAAGTGCCACGATACGATACACAATACGATACATCATTGCATACATTTTTCCACCAACACGGGAAGACATTTTGCGACGAACCGCATGTTTTTTCCCGTGGGCGTGCAAGACTGTGTCAGCTGACAACTAATTATGACAAATATGTGTCGGAAGCATGCGATGCAAGGATGGAACGTTCTTGTCCCTTGTTTAAGAAATAGCTATAAAAAGGCTTGGACTTGGGTAAGGAGTCATCTAAGACAGTAATTTCTGAATGTTGATGAAGAATCATAATATCATAATATCGCGATATGTTGTTCAAATATCGATATTCGTATCGTGATAAAAAAAATATCGCGGATTGCCGGTGCAACGGTGTATCGATGCAGCACTAAGCCGAAGTCCGCCGCCAAGTATGATCTACAGCACACTTGGGAAGGCACTTGACCAATGGGAAAACAGAAACCGACTGAAAGACACGTGCAGCAAAAAAATTGATAGTGATTGGCAGCTTATGTTCCAAGTAATACACTTCATCATTACGTGTGAACCACAATTTTCTGAAGTGTTACATGAGAATCTCAAGTGTGCTTCAGTCAAGCTCTTGCTTCAGACATACTTAGCTTATAGTATGAAATCACCAATGGCAATGGTTGTATATGTTGTGGTTCAAATTTTTCTTTGGTTTAAATTTTTTAAACCGGTTTAATTTTTATTTTCTTTTGTCTCGTATTGATTACCATATTCTGAGACAAAGGAAAACAAAAATCAAACTGGTTTAAAAAAATTTAAACCAAAGAAAAATTTGAACCACAACATATATACCTAATTCAATAAAGGTTGCTTTGGCAATTGGTCATTGGTAATTGGGCATTGGCATTTGGGCATTCGGAACACAATGCAATGCTTTGCTTGAGTGACCGCCAAACAATAGCTTCCCAATGCCCAATTACCAATGACCAAAGCAACTTTTATTGACTAAAGTATATCAATTTATTTTGGCTTCTGATTGGTTAATGTTGTTTGATGTTCACAGGAAAACCGCCGTATTGACATGATTTGCTATGGTGACCCGGATGCACACTCGGCTATGGCGCGCACAGTTGGACTCCCTGTGGCGATTGCAACCAAAATGATGTTGGACGGTAAGTGAAACATAGTTTGTTAACGATGAAAATGTGAAAGAAATAAGAGAAAACCGCTAAAAAGTCTTTATGTGAATGGTCACACTTCAGGGTTTCATCCACATACTCAAAAGTTAAAACCACCTTTGTACAGCATAATAAACAGTACCTCTGGAAAGTACTGCTCAATAGCTTTCATTTGAATGGTCACACTGTAGGATTTCATCCACTGACTCAAAAGTTAGAACCACCTTGTATAGCATAATAAACAGTACCACAGGAAAGTACTGCTCAATGGCTTTCATTTGAATGGCCACATTGTAGGATTTCATCCACAGACTCAAAAGTTAGAACCACCTTGTACAGCATAATAAACAGTAACACAGGAAAGTACTGCTCAGTAGCTTTAAAGTGCATCTAACCCCAAAATTGTTTTTTTGCTTAATCAACTCTATGAACGTTGAATAGTTAAATATTTCTTGTTTTTAACGTCGCGTTAGTGAGTTATAGAGATTTGATTTACAAAATGCTAAATTGATGACGTCAATTCAGGATTTTGTTATCATTTCTACGTCAATTAACAATACGCAGTATACAGCTTAAGGAAAATCAATTTGAGAAATACTAAATATAAACTGTGGATAGTCAATTGATTCGTAAAAAATATTACTTGGAGGTAAAAACAAGTAGTTGCATCATAAATGAATCTTGAATTGACGTCATCTTATTAGCATTTTGTAAATTCAAATCTCCATAACTCACTAACGCGACGTTTAAAACAAGAAAAATTTCACTTTTCGACTTTTCAACGTAAATAGAGTTGATTAAGCGAAAAAAAATGGGTTTAGGTGCACTTTAAGGTGGTTCGATACAGTTTTCTGGAGACCATACCAACATTTTTCAATCGGCTTTTAAGCGGCCTTCTCCAAGTCAGATCAACGTGAAATTTTCACCACTAACTGGTTTTGAATTGAAGTTTGGCAAGATATATTTTCTGGTAAAATCGATATTACCATGACAACGATAAACAGGAAACTTAGAAATCAGTAAAAGTTAAATTTAGCGCGTTTAAGATTTCGCATTGAAAATCCCACATAGGCATCTTAAAATATGGTATATGGCATATATAATTTGCAAGAACTGATAAAAAAATTATGTATGTTTGAATTAAAATAAATCGCAATAACATTTCAAACCTTACTATTTGTGTACTGGTATTAAATTGATCGAGAGATTAACACTGGTTTTGTGAAATTACTTAATGATAATGTCAAAAAGTAGCTTGATGTTATGTTTGTAAACCTTGAAAGTTTTGTTTACTTTCTCTTTTGCGATCTTGAGAACTACCTGTTTTCCTAACATCACTTCATGTGCAATTTTTGGGCAATTTTCGATTTTAATGGCTTTTGCAAAAATCTGAGAAACGGCTCGATGGATTTTTTTAAAACATTCACTGTGCATGCTTACCGATGTGCAAAATATTATCTGAAAGTTTCATTGCCATTGATTCACTGGAACGCCTTTAAATTTAAAGATGAAAACGACGTTCGAACCGGCCGAAAAAATGGCGTTACAAATTTACTTTTTTAAGTTATGCTTAATAATGATTTCAAATCAATGCACACTGCATTCCTCCGTGATTTATACTTTCGTTATGATCTGCTGTGCATCTATTATTATCTATATTCGAGCATGATTGTACCTTATTACTCTCCTTGCTACTTTCCAGATTCCCTTAAGTCTCTTTTTAGGATTATTTTGAGCAATAAATGCCCTTTTGCGTTTTGAAAACGTTTTTACAGCAGGCGTTTTGAACGCAAAAGAAAACAGATGCAAAGAAATTTGCATCAAAGAGCGTACATTGCAATGTTTCAATCACGGAAGAATGTAGTGCGCATTGATTTGAAATCATTACTGAGAATAACTTAAAAAAGTAAATTTGCAACGCCATTTTTTCGGCCGGTTCGTACGTCGTCTTCATCTTTAAATTTAAAGGCGTTCCAGTGAATCAATGCTAATGAAACTTTCAGATAATATTTTGCACATCGGTAAGCATGCACAGTGAATGTTTTAAAAAAATCCATCGAGCCGTTTCTCAGATTTTTGCAAAAGCCATTAAAATCGAAAATTACCCAAAAATTGCACATGATGCGATGTTAGGAAAAAAGGTAGTTCTCAAGATCGCAAAAGAGAAAGTAAACAAAACTTTCAGGGTTTACAAACATAACATCAAGCTACTTTTTGACTTTATCATTAACAGGGTTCGTACGGTCATGGAAAAACCGGGAAAGTCATGGAATTGTATAATTTAATTTCCAGGCCTGGAAAGTCATGGGATTTAAGTGTGGGTTATGGAAAGTCATGGAAAATTATGTTCATGTTACAAAATCACTAAGGCAGCATACGTTGTGGGAATAATAAGGCAAGATGAAAAATTAAAAAGCTGATCGTTTTGATAAAATTTTGAAAACAACTGTTGAACTCTTGGTCATGAAAAATTTAAAAAGGCCATGGAAAAGGTCATGGAAAGTCATGGAATTTTAAAATCTGAAAAGAGTACGAACCCTGCATTAAGTAATTTCACAAAAACAGTGTTAATCTCTCGATTAATTTAATACCAGTACACAAATAGTAAGGTTTGAAATGTTATTGCGAATTATTTTAATTCAAACATACAGAATCTTTTTATTCTTGCAAAATATATATGCCATATACCATATTTTAAGATGCCTATGTGGGATTTTTAATGCGAAATCTTAAACGGGCTAAATTTCACTTTTACTGATTTCTAAGTTTCTTGTTTATCGTTGTCATGGTAATATCGATTTTACCAGAAAATATATCTTGCGAAACTTCAATTCAAAACCAGTTAGTGGTGAAAATTTCACGTTGATCTGACTTGGAGAAGACCGCTTAAAAGCCGATTGAAAAATGTTGGTACGGTCTCCAGAAAACTGTATCGAACCACCTTAAGTTGTTACACTTTAGGATTTTATCCACACACAAACGCAAGAGTTACATGTAGAGCGGATTAAGCAACACGATACAGACATTACTCCCATAAATCATTTGCAATTTTATTCATTGTGTTCCGAGACCAATTCGTATAAAGCAGTTTTCATTTGAATGTCGTAAAACCAAAACCAAAGTAATTGCATGTACTCTTACCAACCAATCACAACGTTCGCAGACAATCCAATGAACCAATTGAAACTCGAAGCAAATACATGTAGCCGGCGCCAAGCGCGGGAAAACGCGTACAGGCAAGTCACATTTGGTCTTGCTTCTGATTGGTTGATAAAGTGGCGCGAGATTTCTTACCCAATCACAAACCGTAGCAATGCAAAACCAAAGCAATCGCGAAATTACTTTCGATACCCAATTCAAAACCGCACTATAAACAAATCCTTAAACTAATATTCAGTTCAGTTATGACTCAATATACATTGTCCTATGAGGCGAGTTTTTCAAGTGTGGGTGGCGAAGTGATCTTTATTTCCAGTAGTCAGCCATAAATGCTGTTTTTTTCCCGTCTGTTATGGTCTGATTTATTTATTATTATTTTGTTTTTGTCATTGCAGGAGACTTGAAGGCCACGGGTGTTGTTCGTCCTCTTAACCGTGAAATATACAAACCTCTTCTAACTCGACTAAGAGCGGAAGGAATACAGAGCGAAATGACCACAACTGTTCTATAAAAAATGAAAACAGAAGCTTGGAAACTGAAAGTGTAGGAAAGGAGTGTTTCCTATTTTCTTACCATAAAAATGTGGGAATTTGGAGGTGAAAAATTGCAGATTTGCGCTGGTATGTGATTTAACCCTTTCGCTCCCAGAGTCAATTATGGAGACATGTAGTGTAGTTCTAACTTTTTACTCTATTGACGAATTCCTATGGTGTGACCATTCAAATGAAACCTCTTCAGCAGTACTTTGGCATGGTACCATTTGTTCTAATTTTTGAGTCTGTGGACGAAATCCTATGGTGTGACCATTCAAATGAAACCTCTTCAGCAGCACTTTTGCATGGTACCATTTGTTCTAACTTTTGAGTCTGTCGATGAAATCCTATGGTGTGACCATTCAAATGAAACCTCTTCGCCAGTACTTTTGCATGGTACCATTTGTTTTTTTTATTTTTTTACAAAATGAAATGTGGTATTTTTCTTGAATTTTGATTTTTGGCACCCTTGGGTGTCAAAGGGTTAACAGTGCCATGCGTCACAATTACAGTTTTTTTTTCTCGAATAACAGTCGGGGGAGATTAGTATTGTATCATCGCTTCAAATGTGAGTGATTATTCGAGGAAATAATAAGGGTTGTGCCCTTGACATTTTTTTTATCATTTTCTTGCTTTTATAATGTACTTATTTGGGTATTCTTTAATGAATTTGTCAACAAAATTACTCGTCTTTTTCTTAATTGTCGATAGCTTTTGATAAATATTTTTTGGGGCGCTTTCACTTGCCCTTTCCAGACGTGTTGGACAAAACAGAGAAAACAATTGCTCCATGACGTCAGCTTTGCGTCTGTACTCTAAAGCTTATGTTATACGGGACGATTCGCAACGACGATTTTAAGCGCAACAAAATTAACGACAGGTATGTTACACGAAACAACTTGAGCAAAATACGTGTTTTTGCGTTGCAAGTTTCTTGAAGCTGAATCAAAAACTCCCAACGAAAATGTTGCGAAGAAAATCGTCCGTGCACCCATGTTTTGCTAAACATCGTCGTTGTGAATCGTCCCGTGTTACATCACCTTAAAGCACCTTGCAAGTTGCACACACGATCTTTACGTGTAACACCCCCTCGTGCAACTGAACTCGTGCGTTCGTGCAATTTGCAACATTTTTTTTTTTTTGGGGGGGGGGGGGGGGGGGGGGAAGACAAGTTGCCCGAAAAATTGTTACCCGTAACAGCACCTTAATAGTTCATAGCTAATGACCAATCAAAATGCGCGTACAATTCGGTATATTCTATAATTTCGAATATGGTCTAATAGCCAATCAGTATTGAACCAATCAGTACGCGAAAAATCTAGTATCCAGGAGATGGCTTGATAGCAAAGTGTGTTTACACACGACGTTATAGTTAGTATTTTATTGTTTTGCCCGTGGGTATGGTGTTTGAGACAGTCAATTTCTACTTCAACGAAAAAAAAAAAATACTGCATATCAGGCTGGGTATACGTATATTAAATTGGAATACAATGCCATTTGTTTTACAACATTTGCAATCGAATATTAAACTCATCTCACAAAGGAAAACATTTTAAGCATTTATTGAGCCGTGGATTTCTTTTTTATTGCCTTATTGCGAGGACCAATGAATATTGCTATTTATTTGGCAAGGAAAGCTGTCAATAGCCCTTATCGTAGATGAGTACGCCACGCCAACATATCAGCGGTTTCTCGCTTTCTTGACCCTATAGTCTCGTTTCGATGTTTACGCTCATCGTCGTCAGAGGTTCTCGTAAATATCAAAACGAGACTATAGGGTCAAGAAAGCGAGAAACCGCTGATATGTTGGCGTGGCGTACTCATCTACGATAAGGGCCATTGTTGTACGCTGTTTATTTATTAGGCTACGAATTTTTCTACGCAAGGAATTTTTAAAAGACAAACATGTCTGAATGGCCTCGTACAAAAAAATAAGTAATAAATGCCGGATTCTCTTTTTGATGATTATAGACCTTTTTAGCTTCATTCGTTTGTTATCCCTTTTCAGATCATGCGAAGTTCACTAGAGAATTGTCCCTTTATCTTTCTTAAAACAATGCATTCTCATACCCATAAATGTGGTCGAATAGGAAGGACAACTTATCTAGAGTAACATCACATAATCTGCAATTGGGCAACAAACAAACAAACCAAGCTAAAAGACGTTAATAGCTAGCAGTCCACCTCGAAGAGTAAAGGAAAATTAGTGGTTAGCACGGAAAGTCCACGTTAGTGAGGTAACATTTGTTTTGATTTTTAACATCTTGGTTAGTTGAAAAAAAAGGTATTTTCTCCGATCACGTAGAGCACTGGTGAAGCAGGCAGCAAGGTGAATTAAACTCGTTATTGTTCCTGACAGTCGAGCAAAGTTATACTAGCTGAAACTCTCCCAATGACAAAAGCGGCTAAAATCAAAACAAGAAAATTAAATAACACCAACTTAGAAGTACTGCTCAAAAGCTTTCATTTTAATGATCACACTTTAAGATTTCATCCACAGACTCAAAAGTTAGAACCACCTTGTACAGCATAATAAACAGTACCACAGAAAAGTACTGCTCAATAGCTTTCATTTGAATGGTCACGCTTTAGGATTTCATCCATAGACTCAAAAGTTAGAATCACCTTGTATAACAAATACAGCACCACAGGAAAGTGATGCAGAAGAACTTTGAATAGTCATACTTTGGGAGTTTCATCCACAGACTTAAAAGTTAGAACCACCTTGTACAGCATAATAAACAGTACCACAGTGAAGTACTGCTGAATAGCTTTCATTTGAATAGTGACACTTCAGGATTTCATCCATAGAAGCAAAAGTTGGCATCATTAATACTACATGAGGGAGGTTTAATTCTGCGAGCGGAGAGATTAAGCTGAATTTAATCTAGAAGTGTCTCGAAATAGACACATTAAACAGAATGAATAAGGGAAAAATGCATTGCTTTCCAACAAAGCATAGAAATGGATTGTAATTGTTTTTTACTGGCAGATGTGTTGCAGTGAGCACAGTTCTAGCAAAGAAAAGGAATGTGTTATGTATTTTTACTGATCATTACATTTCCAAGAAATGTGTTGTAATGTAGTTTTATTAGACAATGTAAGCAATGGGTATATTTCCAAGAAAACAAAGAAATGTGTTGTAATGTATTTTTACTAGTTAATGTATGCAATGGGTACATTTTGGGTACATTTCCAAGAAACAAAGGAATATGTTGTTTACCATGTAATGTATGCACCGAGTACTTTAATTTGAAATAATTTAATGTAATAATTTAGTAGGAAACAATTAGCCGTAAATTAAAGCCTATTTGCATTTTGTCCTTGGTATCTCATAAGGCAGTCTTAATTTACCATTAAAAGCTATTCGATAAAACTGTGCTTTAATATTCCATGTCTTTTATAAGTATTTCTCGAGTTTGACAAAGGTACGTTCGAACACCGTTAATACGGACACCGAAGGGACCACGGAAACTGACCGTATTAACGTGGTGTCCGTATTAAGCGTGTTCACCTGGATGACGTAATTAATGTTTTTTTTTTTTATGTTTGTAAGGAAAAGTAAGGAAAAGTAACAAAATGGCGGGAAATTCAAAATTGAGATCTCTGTATCTTTTGAACCGATCGTGTTTTTTTCGATAATTTTTTCACACTTTCTTTCAAAATCACTGGACTAATTTTGCTAAAACGAGAAAAAATAATTTTGGTATTACCCTTGTGACGTCATTTTCCCGCCAAAAAACGGTTGAAATTGAAAAAACAAAAATCATACGATTGTTTGGAATTTAAATGTCTGTCGTCCTGCAAAGTTTAAGCTCCCTCACTTAAGGCATTCAAAAGTTATTCCTAGGGTGCCGCTTTTTGCTGCCTGCTGGCCCGGCGTGACGAGTAAAATTTTATTATTTTAACGTAGATAGGCGGGAAAACTCGTATTAAAATCCATTTCAAGTCTGCAGCTCAGTTTTAATTTTGCATCAAAGACTCCAAATGCGAAACATCTTGAAGCTTATTGCCATTTATATTCGTTTACAACAAATTAGTTATTGTTGTCGTTGGATTCAAGTCGTTCTTGTTACGCAGCGCAAAACATTACGTCCCTAAGTTTACAGCTGAGTGATGGAACGAGCGAGCTAGTGAGTGAATTTGCCGTCGTCTCCGATAACCAGTTCATCACGTTTCGCGTATTCACGGGTTAAAAACCAAGCCAACTCCAGATCAGAACGCACAAACACTTCCTATTTCAGACTGGGGGGGGGGGGGGGGGGCCCCCCTCCAGTAAAATTGTGATAACTCTTACACCGAAATAGCTATGAGGCTGAAATTTTCTGACTTTTCCTAGAATTTATCTAGAGACATTTTGGTATCCATAACATGTCAGTGCTATTAACCATGTTGCCATGGCAACCAGTTTTTGACACATAGGTCTTCAAAATATTAAAATATGGTGAATTTTTTATTTTAAAATCTTGTTCTTTGACTTATAGTGCATTTTCTTGTTAGAATAGTTTTTTCTTGGGACTAGTTCTTGAAAGACATCAAAAATTTTTAACATCAAATATTTGGGGGGGAGGAGGAGGTAAATTTTTGCTCTCTTTTACTTATAGACAAACATTTTGTACTATTTATTAAATAAGGCTTCTAAGTTCATTGTTTGGATAATAGACATTAGTTTGATACGTGTTTTATACATTCTGATCCTTTTCTCTTTTAGATATTTTTTAAATTTTAATTTAAACAAAAAAAAAGAAAATCCAAGATGGCGGATCCAAGATGGCGGACAATAATTTCAAAATTATGGTTTATCGCTTTTTATTGCTTTTTCTCGCTTTAAAAGTGTGTCCTTGTTTGTATTTATTATGTTTTAATATTAAAGAGATGATTTTACAGTTATATTTGATATTTTAAGTATCTGGATGGAAAATATCAAAGAAAGTCGGAAAAACAAAAAATGACGTCAATGTGACGTCATAATTGGGTGTGGCAGGTCAAAACTGGGTGTGAGGTTTCCTTGTATGGAGGTGAACATTGTGTGAAAATTTCATGGTCCTAGCCTTACTGGTTCCAGAGATATAGAGGGGGGTCCGAGGAGCCCCCCCCCCCCCCCAGTCACAGATGGCCTAAAAAAGCCCAGTCTGAATAGGGTTAAATGGTCAAAATCGATACCCTATTTTCAGCGGTCTCACTTAAGCGTATATAAGGAGAATCCATTCTACATTCGCTCTCCTTTCTCGCACGTCCGTGTCCTGTACGTTTATATGGCTCACGCTCCATAAATCGCAGTTCAAGTTCAACGACCTCGGCAAGAACAAGAAGCCGTCGTTGCAGCCCAAGTTGTACTTTACCAGCCCCAACAGCTTCCCTCAAGCCCAAGCTGTCCTTCCCAACGTATTACCACCAGCTCCACCTCAAAACGACGCTGTTTTACACCCTGAACCAGCAGCACAAGGCACAGCACAAAGCGCAGCACAAGGCACTGCTCTAGCTTATGAAATCTCTCTTGAGGTTTGCCAAGTTTATTTATATCTGTTTCCCTTCCCTCCTGTTTCGTCCTCGTTAACTTGTATTCAATACATTGTTAAACCGGGCTGCCTTTTATTCTTATGTTTATAAATTTGATATTTGTTCGCCCTGCTCTGAACGCTTCGCCCTTTCATTGGACGTTTTGCGGGCTGTTTCATAAATTTGATATTTGTTCACCCTGCTTTGAACGCTTCGCCCTTTGGGCGTTTTGCGGGCCGTTTATAAGTCTTGTATTTGTTCGCCCTGCCTTTACCGATTGCCCTTTGGGCGTTTGCGGGCTGTTTATAAATTTAATATTTGTTCGCCCTGCTTTGAACGTTTCGCCATTTTGGCGTCTTGCGGGCTGTTTATAAATCTTGTATTTCTTCGCCCTGCTTTCAACGATTATCCTTTTGGGCGTTTGCGAGCTGTTTATAAATTTGATATTTATTCGCCCTGCTTTGAGCGATTGCCCTTTGGGCTTTTGCGGGCTCTTTATAAATTTGATATTTATTCGCCCTGCTTTGAACGATTGCCCTTTGGGCTTTTGCGGGCTCTTTATAAATTTGATATTTGTCGCCCTGGTTTGAACATTTCGCCCTTTGGGCTTTATATTCGCTAACTTTTGCCCTTCCGTCCTGCTATTACGCGCTGTTTGTATTATGTGTTACCTCTGCTTTTACATTTGGTCCTCTTGGATTTTGTGATATTTTAATTTGCATATCAAATTCATATTTTTGCGTGTTTGTTTGTTGTTCACCCCGCTTTTAAAGTTTTGTCCTCGTACATGTGGGCTTCACGGGCTGTCATTTGTCTACTATTTACAGCGCTTATATTTCGCAAGTCCTTGCTAGCACGCCCCTTGCTCTTTCACAAGTCTCTGCATTGTCCCAGGGGTCTTTCCTTTGTCATATTGCCCTCGCATTTTACTCCCTTGTATGGGGGGGGGGGGGGGGGGGGGGGGGGGGGGCGGATTGGCTCCTCAGTTTTTTCACATCACTTAGGTTCGTTATAATGGCGGTGCCTGGAGGGGTCACAACGTCCCTCTCGGATAACCAGGCGCCAGGGCCGCCATTCCCCGGGTTTACTCTTAGTTTTAGAGGTTTTGTTAAAGTTTAAGATCCCTTTCCCTCTCGGGATTATTTACTCCGTTTTCCCTTTATCCCCACACTCGGGGAATGGCGCCCCGTAGTTTCTGTCTTTGTTTCAGTTTTGGCCCCGCTTTTGTTTTGTGATTTAACAGTTAAGTCCCACATGATTTAATTTTTTGCGGGTTAACAGTTATGCCCCGCTTTGTTCTGTGGGTTAACAGTTTAGTCCCACATCATTTAATTTTGCGGGTTAACAGTTTTGGCCCCCGCTTTGTTCTGTGAGTTAACAGTTTAGTCCCACACGTGTTAATACTCGCGGGTTAGAGTTTGGGCCACTTTGTTTTTGTAGCTTAACAGTTTAGTCCCACATCATTTAATATTTGCGGCTTAATAGTTTTGCCCCCGCTTGTTTGTGGACTATTACTTTAATCCCACATGTGTTACCATTTGCGCGTTGACAGTTTTGCCCCCTTTAGAGCTTTATTCCACGAGGATTTATTCCACGCTCTGATGGCTTTCATGACGCACATGGGTATGTATAATCATCCATTCAATCAGCTGACTGACCGCGACATTTTCACGGGCAAATTTCCCGCCAGAGTTATTCACTCACTTCCGATTGGTCTAAACAATGAAAATAAATGGGTTTCGTCATAGCTTGCACATGCGCCGAACCGTGAAACCCTCCCTTTAATTGTCAATAGCTTTTGATAAACAATTTTTTGGGGCGCTTTCACTTGCCCTTTCCAGACGTGTTGGACAAAACAGAGAAAACATTCTCCATGACGTCAGCTGAACGACAGGTATGTTACACGAAACAACTTGAGCAAAATACGTGTTTTTGCGTTGCAAGTTTCTTGAAGCTGAATCAAAAACTCCCAACGAAAATGTTGCGAAGAAAATCGTCCGTGCACCCATGTTTTGCTAAACATCGTCGTTGTGAATCGTCCCGTGTAACATCACCTTAAAGCACCTTGCAAGTTGCACACACGATCTTTACGTGTAACACCCCCTCGTGCAACTGAACTCGTGCGTACCTGCAATTTGCAAATTTTTTTTTTGGAGGAGGGGGGGGGGGGGGGGGGGGAGGGGAGACAGACAAGTTGCCCGAAAAATTGTTACCTGTAACACCACTTTAATAGTTCATAGCTAATGACCAATCAAAATGCGCGTACAATTCGGTATATTCTATAATTTCGAATATGGTCTAATAGCCAATCAGTATTGAACCAATCAGTACGCGAGAAATCTAGTATCCAGGAGATGGCTTGATAGCAAAGTGTATTTACACACGACGTTATAGTTAGTATTTTATTGTTTTGCCCGTGGGTATGGTGTTTGAGACAGTCAATTTCTACTTCAACGAAAAAAAAAATACTGCATATCAGGCTGGGTATACGTATATTAAATTGGAATACAATGCCATTTTTTTACAACATTTGCAATCGAATATTAAACTCATCTCACAAAGGAAAACATTTTAAGCATTTTTTGAGCCGTGGATTTCTTTTTTATTGCCTTATCGCGAGGACCAATGAATATTGCTATTTATTTGGCAAGGAAAGCTGTCAATAGCCCTTATCGTAGATGAGTACGCCACGCCAACATATCAGCGGTTTCTCGCTTTCTTGACCCTATAGTTTCGTTTTGATATTTACGAGAACCTCTGACGACGATGAGCGTAAACATCAAAACGAGACTATAGGGTCAAGAAAACGAGAAACCGCTGATATGTTGGCGTGGCGTACTCATCTACGATAAGGGCCATTGTTATACGCTGTTTATTTATTAGGCTACGAATTTTTCTACGCAAGGAATTTTTAAAAGACAAACATGTCTGAATGGCCTCGTACAAAAAAATAAGTAATAAATGCCGGATTCTCTTTTTGATGATTATAGACCTTTTTAGCTTCATTCGCTTGTTATCCCTTTTCAGATCATGCGAAGTTCACTAGAGAATTGTCCCTTTATCTTTCTTAAAACAATGCATTCTTATACCCATAAATGTGGTCGAATAGGAAGGACAACTTATCTAGAGTAACATCACATAATCTGCAATTGGGCAACAAACAAACAAACCAAGCTAAAAGTCGTTAATAGCTAGCAGTCCACCTCGAAGAGTAAAGGAAAATTAGTGGTTAAAACGGAAAGTCCATGTTAGTCAGGTAACATTTGTTTTGATTTTTAACATCTTGGTTAGTTGAAAAAAAAGGTATTTTCTCCGATCACGTAGAGTACTGGTGAAGCAGGCAGCAAGGTGAATTAAACTCGTTATTGTTCCTGACAGTCGAGCAAAGTTATACTAGCTGAAACTCTCCCAATGACAAAAGCGGCTAAAATCAAAACAAGAAAATTAAATAACACCAACTTAGAAGTACTGCTCAAAAGCTTTCATTTTAATGATCACACTTTAAGATTTCATCCACAGACTCAAAAGTTAGAACCACCTTGTACAGCATAATAAACAGTACCACAGAAAAGTACTGCTCAATAGCTTTCATTTGAATGGTCACACTTTAGGATTTCATCCATAGACTCAAAAGTTAGAATCACCTTGTATAACAAATACAGCACCACAGGAAAGTGATGCAGAAGAACTTTGAATAGTCATACTTTGGGAGTTTCATCCACAGACTTAAAAGTTAGAACCACCTTGTACAGCATAATAAACAGTACCACAGTGAAGTACTGCTGAATAGCTTTCATTTGAATAGTGACACTTCAGGATTTCATCCACAGAAGCAAAAGTTGGCATCATTAATACTGCATGAGGGGAGGTTTAATTCTGTGAGCGGAGAGATTAAGCTGAATTTAATCCATAAGTGTCTCGAAATAGACACATTAAACAGATTGAATAAGGGAAAAATGCATTGCTTTCCAACAAAGCATAGAAATGGATTGTAATTGTTTTTTACTGGCAGATGTGTTGCAGTGAGCACAGTTCTAGCAAAGAAAAGGAATGTATTGTTATGTATTTTTACTGATCATTACATTTCCAAGAAATGTGTTGTAATGTAGTTTTATTAGACAATGTAAGCAATGGGTATATTTCCAAGAAAACAAAGGAATATGTTGTAATGTATTTTTACTAGTTAATGTATGCAATGGGTACATTTTGGGTACATTTCCAAGAAACAAAGGAATATGTTGTTTACCATGTAATGTATGCACCGAGTACTTTAATTTGAAATAATTTAATGTAATAATTTAGTAGGAAACAATTAGCCGTAAATTAAAGCCTATTTGCATTTTGTCCTTGGTATCTCATAAGGCAGTCTTAATTTACCAACAAGAAAACTCTGCGAGTATTATAATCGGGCTTCCTTCTTCACTCCTTTTACCTTAAAATTTGAACAATTACGTCCCAAATACAAATTTTCAAAATACTCTACTAACTCTTCAAGAGAACTAATTTCAATCAATACACACGGCGTCCCACATAGATCATTCATTCCTGTACGATCTCTACTATGTGAATCAAACCATCCCTTGTGTCAAAAATAGCGACTGTATAACTTATTATTGTCAAAATAAATGACTTATAATTATCACGTAACAACGATTCAAAAGCCTCAAACAAAGGTAAACAACAACTCTCTTCTATTATACCGTCATTTAAATAACGTAAATTTCCATAATAACTTTCACTATACTCTTATTGAAAGTTAACTCTCCCATACAAACAACATCAGGAACTTCAGTTAACATAAGGCATTCTTTTTGTGTTGAATTAGAAAGATAAGTATGAGAAATTCCTGCCGAAGAAATTGTTAAGAGAAAAAAAATCGTGCACAAGTAAGCATGTGAAAAAAAATTTCAGCATTTTGGTAAAAAAGAAAATTCTTGCAAATAGAGATGCTGAAAAAAAAATCATACTCAGAAGAAATTGCCTACCCCCCTCCCCCCCCTCCCCCCCCCCCCCCCCCCCCCCCCCCCGTCCCCCCCCTCCCCAACATTACCACGTGGTACCTTTTAGAGTTTACACCACATCAAACATAAATCATAGAAGATAATATTTAATAAGACTCCAACGTACATATTAAATCCGTTAGTTCTTTCTCCCCTTCTTTCACAAAATACTAATAAGCTTATAACATCTTTAACAAATGCATTGCAAGTTATCTCAATAAATGCCACTTCACTTTTTCCTGTGTGTAAAATACTAATATAAGCGTCCTTGACATGACTTCGGTCAAAGTGATTGTTGACATAAAGATCATGTTCTATTTCTCATTTAATTAAATTGAAGTTTTCCAGCCTGCGTCATTCAAAATTAATTTGAATGCTTTTAGCAGCAAATCTTGTCACTGAGAGAACAATGAACGATAGGAGAAAACCACGTTTCTTTAATGTTCCATGTACAATGTAATTGCTCACCTCAAATTCTCTCTTTTCACGACTGGGAAAATTATTTGCCAATGTATTTTTCGAATTGCTTGACGTTTTGCGTGCAGTGAATTTGGTTAGTGCTCGAGTTTAATAGCCTAAATATACGCATTCTAAAATGCTGAAAATGTCTCGCTCTGTCACGTTTAATTCTCGCCCGGAGTGCATAGCCGTGAGTTTATGTGTTTAGCTAAAACAACGCATTCTAAAACAATACAGATGTGTTGTCTCTCTGTCACGTTCAATTTTCGCCCAGAATACAGCCTGACAAATGGCTTGTTGCGTTTCACAAATCGGATCAAATCAGTCTCGCTCAATGCAATCATGCTAAATACTAGCGAGATTATCACCGAGACAAGACCGAGAAGAATGGCTCGTTTTAGGCGTAAGCGAGACAAATTCGGTGTCTCGCTTTGTCTCGTTCAATGCACGCCGTAACAATCAAGACGATTCACCCTTCATCCTTTCCTCCCACACCGCTATAAACAAATACCCTTTACACAAACAACCTTTTAATCAATTTCTTAGCCTACCCACATCCCAATTTACTTCACCTACACCACATATTTTAACTTATCTACTCTCAAATCTCCAAAATCCGGAGGGGGGAGACTTCCATATAAAATTTACAATTAGTAGCTCTTAACGATAAAACTTCTTTTCAACCATGCCCATCTAACGAAATTCTTAAAGGACACCCCGTCATTTTCATATGGCGGACCCCCCGGCGTGTCAATAAGTGACTACGAAACAGCGTCCATTTTATATATCGGGCAGGCTTGGCAAACAAGCCAGCCCGATCAATAAAAGCTATAGATCGTTTTCACTCACGTGACAAAAATCTTGACAACCGTTGCTACGCCGCCATATTGGTGGACCAAACTGTAAACAAACCCGAGTCGCGTCCTCTTAATTATACGGGTGCTGTGATCAATTGTTCGATGTGGAAGCAAAAGCGGTCGAGATAGGGGTATTTATTTCACTTGAGTACGTTCTGCAGTTATGAATCAAAGTAAAGAAACCGACAAATTGCCGCAAGAGAGGCGATCGCGATGGATTTCTGCTATTAGTCGGGCAGAATCCTTACGAACGAGTTTTGAACGATAGTGTGTAAGCCAGATATTTTGTTTCAATTTTCTGGACAAGCGGCTATAACAGGGATAGATATAATGTTGACTGGGTTTCGTTAATACTCGGGAACGACACAAAAAAGAACAGGATAAAAGAAACGTCGAACAAGCGTCGCAGCGGGAACAGGGAGAGGAATCAAAAGGAACAAAAAAAAACCAAAGCGATTGTAGCCGAAAAAATTGCAGCAAAAAAAAAGCGAACTAAACCCGGAGGACAAATGTCTGATATTGCGGGTTCGAGAACGAATCTCCAAAAGCTAAAACTAAGCCCCCAAGAATATTTCATGTCTTGCCCTACTGAAATATTTCATACGGTTTCGCCTATTCGACCAAAAAATTCTCGGCTGTTGTTTGCGCTCGTGCGATTTCCGTTTTTATGGCTTCGATACAGACCTAAAACTCCCTGATGAAGTCTACGATAGTTAATCGAAATATGTAGGAGAAATAAATAACTTTTGCAGCTTATAGTTCGCAATTGCTGCCCACTAGTCTCTCTTTCAAACTGATCGTTAAAAATTCTCCACTCGCATGTACACAACTTGTGTACATGGCAGAGTTTATCAGTTATCACTGAGCCGGGGTGTTGTCTATGCTTCTTGATCAGTTCCAAACAAACACTCGCCATATAATTTAAAAGGATTCTGCTTGCCCAGCCTTAAAACCTAGGCAATGAGCAGACGAAACTGTTCCTTTTCTTTCCGTGTTGAATAAAATCGAGATTTTGAGTCATCGCTGGAATGTCTCACCTTCGCTAAACAAACTTGTCTGTAGCAATGATTTGGCTTTGTAGTACGCTAACTATAAATACGGACACTGTTTTATCATAAGCTCCTAGTGTAGGCATCGGAAAGTTTTAAACTGCTAGTGGGTGTAAAGGCTGTTGATTCAACTGTTTGAATATGAGACAAGCAGTCCGGCTCGAATAAATGTCGACATGGGATGGATTCTAATTGCCGAGATTTTCTCCAAATAACGCTACTTAACTCGCGATTCCAACTTCTTAGCATATTTCGAAATAAGAAAGAACAAGTCTAATAAAGATTTTCCCCAGACTTTGCTTCACATCCCGAAGTATTCATTTCTAAAATGCGACAACTGTAGATATGACTTGCATTGCACCCTATTACTGCTATTACGCAATCGAAAGTGGTCCACCAATATGGCGGCGGATCTGTCGTGACGTCACGTGAAAACGATCTATTCGATGAAACTGTGCTTTAATATTCCGCGTGTTTTATAAGTATTTCTCGAGTTTGACAAAGGTACGTTCGATCACCGTTAATAAGGGCACCGAAGGGACCACGGAAACTGACCGAATTAACGGGGTGTCCGTATTAAGCGGGTTCACATGGATGACGTAATCAAGTTTTTTTTAATTGTTTGTAAGGAAAAGCACAGTAAATTACCACATCTAATAATAGTAATAATAATATTAAATAATATTAAGTAATAGTAATTGGACTGAGTGGAGTACAATTCAGGGAGAAATCGGGCGAGTAATTTCAAATCGGCCGAGCGCGTTTAAGTGCACCTGATTGACGCGCGCGCAACGTAGGTTTCCAATTACAGCTGTAATTGGACACCCACGTGACCGCGCGCCAATTACTTAAGAAATAGGCGCGTGGATGACCAATCACAATCGAGAATTATTAATGTTATTGATACGATTAATGAGGGAACCCAACTCGCCAAGGCGGTTTTCAGTGGGGCCCTCGCTAATAAATTAATTACCTAATTACATTCAACTAAGGGGCGGACCATTAGAAATCCCGGGAGGGGGGGCAAAACAATTCCAGTGCAGGAATTTTGTTTTCAGTCAAAGTTGGCTGCAGGAATTTTTTTTCCCAAGTGGAAGGTCTGCACGAATTTTTTTTCTAAACAACTTTTTTTTTAAATTATGTATTTAAAGCTTTGGACAGGTTTTAATTACAGATATTGGTCTTTTGGAGTCATAATCATCGCAAGAATAGAGCATCGCAAATAAACTGAGCTATTAAAGGGAAAAAAAAACTCATTCCGTTACATTTAATGTGCCGTTTTCTTTATTTTAGAATTAAAAATCAGGAAACATGTACCATAACCTAGCCATGTTGCCTTCCTCAATAAAGAATGATGTCCTCACTGATGGGACAAATAGATGGATTTGGTTGCAAACAAATACGATATGGGAAATTTTCTGCAACTGCTTTCTGCGTTATGGTGGGTGTTTTCAAAGCGTTATGGGTTTTCCAGTTTCTCCTGATTTATTCATATTACATGTACCATAGAAGAAAATTCCTCAGAGCACAGGAAATGGCTCAAGAAAATCTCACGTAATCTTAAGAATTTTTATGCAACCGGGCCCAGGTGGTGGTATTAACAGAACGTTTAGAATTGTAATGGATTAATAAAAGAGAACCTACTGTATGCCCACTGGTTCTTGCAATGATATATATGCATGCAGAAAAAATAACAATCCCACCTCGAGAGGTTCTTTCAAAGCGCGAAGTAAACACAGTGGGACATAATAAATCCTTGGGGGGTTGAAGGCTGCCCCTTATTGCACCTCACCAGGCCTGTTCCGACTTGTTGTCTTTCCCACAGCCCATCATAATAATACCAAATGTTGTTGATGTTGACTGCACCACGATAGTGCCCAGCTCCTAGAGCTAAAGCAGAAATTTCCCACTGCAGAGCCCATGGTTGATCAAGAGGTCCAAGAAGTCTCACTCAATATGTATGAAATCTTATGCAGATTTCTTGATGGTTTAAATGACATTAAGGATTTTGCAACATCAAATGTTGAACTGTGTAAGAGTTTCATTATTCACAAGTCAGTTAAAGAAGGTAAGATTTCCTATGACTTTTTATGGTTTAATCACCTTCTCTGCCACCCAAGTGTATGGAATACTAGGCAAACTCAATAGATCTTTTATTTTCAACCAGACCTAATTATGTATAAAATGTTGCAAAAAAGATACCATTTCTATTTTAATAACCACTTATTATACATTTCTACTGTATTTGATTATTTTATACTTAATGAAATGATTTAATTTGTTTATTTATTTGTTATTTTTATTAACAGAGCACAAAGGACCAAATGCTTTCTACATTGGCCAACAGCCTCTCCTGGAAGAGGCTGAAGAGTTTATTTCAGCGAAGGTTAGCCAATGTTCCAGGATTGTAGAAGCTTGCCGTTCTAGACATGGAAGTACTGTTGCCTACACAAAAATGGCAAGGAGAAAAACCAAACGTCAAAAGGTGTGCCATGATGACAATGCCCCTGACGTCTTGGAAATCAACTGAGCCATTAAATAATTATGTCTTTACTGATTTATTAAAATCCAAGGTTATGTTTATATTTGAAATGAGAGTCTGGATACCTATAAAAAAGGAGGTTAGATATATAATAAATGAATTTTAAGCAGTATCCAGACAAAAAAAGCAAAGTTAGTGTGCCACTTTAGAGTACAGTTTAATATATAAAGATAAATCTATATTTTATTTCAATTTTAATTATTTAATTGAATGTATATTTGATTTTTATAAATTTTAATATTTGAAATATTTGAATACATAGTTGGATACATTTTTTTTTATAAAATGAAAGAGATCAGATACCCCAGGGATTTTTCACAGTCCACCCTTAATGAATTTCAAGCATCATTAAGAGAAGGTATTATACCTGCTTACAGTGTTACGTGCATAGGGGATATCTTTCGCTATCTATCTTTCGACAAGCTTTATAGCAAACAAGATGGATCGGAATCCACCAATCACAGCCCACTGGCGTGACCTTTTGAACTTGTGGCTCATTTGCATAGAAGTGACATGAAAACAACATCGGCATGTATCGGTTGTGATTGGCTGATTTCAAACAGCATGTCGAACGATGATGTCAAATGATGATTGCCGAATGATGTCGAAAGATAGCCGCTATGTACGTAACACTGAAAACGGGTGTAATGTTGTATGGGTGGCTGTAGTTCCTAAAGTGTTGTATTGTTATTGTTTAAAAATTTCAGAAAAAAAAAAAACATTGCGATGTTCATAAACTGCCTCAAGTACAGTCTCATGCATGAAGGGAAACTTCTAGTTTTCTTTATTGGTTCAGATTAAATTTTATTGACTGGTCGGTTTCAAAATGTCAGTGCCAGTATTAAACATGTTCTTGTTTCATCTTCGGGTATTGTGTCATGTTATGTTGTGTTACCAATCTAGTGAATTATAAAACTGATAAGCTTTGTATATTATTAAACAACTGAATGAAGACAGAGCAAAAAGGTAATAAAATTGGTTATATTTATTTTATTGTAATACTTGGCTATGGATACATAGTTGGAGAGAAAAATCAAATGCCCCAGGGATTTATAATTGTCCACCCATATTTCAAGCAGCATAGAGATTATTTTTGCTATGTTTATGACGTAAATTGGTCTTGACTTGGAAGGAAGATAGTCAACAATTTACTCTTTTACTGGTATTAAAAATAACTTGAATTGAAATTGTATCCTGTATTTAAATCAGGAAGAAAACAAAACATTACTACATGTACACTTGCAATGTGGTATTTTTTTTTAAAATCGGTCAAAGTGCAAGCTGAAGTCACTTTGATTTTCATTTTGATTAATTACCTTACCTTGCTTGCACGAATTTTTTTTGGGTGGTGAACTGCTTGCACGAATTTTTTTTTGGAAAGATTTCCCTTGCAGGAATTTTTTTTTGGTAATTGTCACCCCCCCTCCCGGGATTTCTAATGGTCCGCCCCTAACTGAGATAACCCCACTTAGATACAAAAGAATTTCAATTGGACAAACGTTCGTAATTTTCTTTTAACCAAAGTGATAGAATAAATGTAGCTGGCTGACCTTTCACCCCAAAAATTTGGGTGGCGGTGTACGGCGCATCTTGAAACCCTTGCCTTATTTCAGACCTAAATATGTGATTTTCAATACACTATTTTAGACCTGACTCGAAATTCGATACCCTATTTCAGACCAGACGCTTGCTTGCGGCTTGCGTATAACATTTGAGAAGGACTCAGGGAAGGACCTCACATTGGCGATGTTAATCAACCGCACTTCTCAAGCAATAAACAATAATAAAACGTAGCTTCTTCTAATCAAAGCCTCCTTTGTGCCAACCCGTGAATAGGAAATGGTAACGCGTCACGCAATATTGCGGTAAGCTTGTGCTTTTATACTGACACGGAACTTCGATATATATTTTTTTAATAAAAATGTTACGACTTTTGAAGAACGCAAAAAAAAAATTAGGTTAACGGCGAGATTTGAACTCGTGCCGTCTAACTGCTGTCTGATTGCCAAACCACGCTACTAGGCCACGAAAACCTACATTATTTAACGAGTAAAATTTTATTATTTTAACGTAGATAGGCGGGAAAACTCGTATTAAAAGCCATTTCAAGTCTGCAGCTCGGTTTTAATTTTGCATCAAAGACTCCAAATGCGAAACATCTTTAAGCTTATTGCCGTTTATATTCGTTTACAACAAATTAGTTATTGTTATCGTTGGATTCAAGTCGTTCTTGTTACGCAGCGCAAAACATTACGTCCCTAAGTTTACAGCTGAGTGATGGAACGAGCGAGTGAGTGAGTGAATTTGCCGTCGTCTCCGATAACCCGTTCATCACGTTTCGCGTATTCACGGGTTAAAAACCAAGCCAACTCCTGATCAGAATGCACAAACACACCCTATTTCAGACATTAAATGGTCAAAATCGATACCCTATTTCAGACCAAAATGGCTAAAAAACCATACCCTTTGGCACTGCACATACGCATATAGCTTATATAAGGGAGTACCCCTACCCCTGGAGACGTTCACCGTGTTTAGAAAAGTTGAAATAAATAGAAGATAATATCTTGGTGCACGAAGATATGACAGTTCCATTTCCCTTCGAGTGTTCAACTCACGAGTGAACGCAGCCGAAGATTTCCGAGGAAAATCCGAAAATGTGTCGATTGTAGGCCAACACCTTTGGGTCTTTCTGCATGTACCGGTACCCATGAACCACTCATTGTCTTCTATTGTTTGTGAGGCATTGTATTTTTGGTCTTGTTTTGCAATTGTATTATTGTCGTTCTTTGTTCCTTTTGTTTTACGTAATATGAGCTCCAGTACATGCAGAAGGAACCACACCTTTCAGCTTGTTTAACATTTAATACGAGGAAACATGACAGCTAACGTGAAGAAATTGGCAACTTCACTCGTTACAGTGAAGATAAAATATATATATTTGTATGTGTCGAGATGTTATTTGTCCTTGGTGTGAGAAATTAGTCTTGAATTTTAACAAACATACAGTCACAAGTTGATAGTCACAAGTTTATGTGTTAACGATTTTTATCGATCGCGACTTCCGACATTAATCGATTCATTAGATTATTATCGAAATTTATTGATTATGATGCGGATTATCGATCGACCACGCTGTGCTTGTCTCCAAGTGAGGGCGAAGTCAGTATAACGTTCTGTTTTTAATTCCAACGTGAGCAAATGTCTGACTAATGCGCCGGGGGATGGACTGATGCATAAAAAAGGCACATAGCAGTTGATGCTTGAGGCCACGTGTCCTTGTTTATAATCAAGCAAATAGTTGTTAATAACTGACTTTTTCCAAACATAAAAAGAGCAGCTGGCGCCTTTACGTCTAGACCACCCAAGACTTTCGGCCCGAGGCTGTTACCGGAGGATTCTTTTGAGCCATTAGTCTTTCACCCGTTTCTCTCCCTTCGTCTTCGTTTATAACGTTCATTTGTTAGTTCCAAGTTTGCTCATTGAGGGGCAATTTCACTAATGCCTTGACGATCACATTTCTAGGCCGCCCATCTTTGACCGTTATGAATAGAGCAGCTGGCGTCACTCCATCTAGACCACCCGGGACTTTTGGGTCCGTTAAATTGTCGGGGCTGTTACCGTGGGATTATTTTGGGCCATTGTTCCCTCACCCGTCTTTATTTCTTTTTGGTACTTAGAGTTTTATAACGTTCATTTATCAGTTTCCCGGTTTGTTCATTGAGGGACACTCTCACGAATGCCATGACGACCATGAATTTCTAGGCTACCTAATTCGTGTTTATCGCTGGCCGTTATAAAAAGAGCAGCTGGCGACAATTGCGGGTCTAGACCACCCGGGACTTTCGGCACGTTAAACTATTGGGGTTGTTACCGTGGGATTCTTTTGGGTCATTGTTCCCTCTCCTGTCTCTCTCTACTCATCTTGGTCTCAACCGCATACTGCTTAAAAACGTTCGCTTGTCAGTTTCAGGGTTGTTTCAAGCAGGGACAATTTCACAAAGCCGTGACGATCACATTTCTAAGCCATCGCAGCTGTCACTTTACCCTTTGACTCTTAATAATGATTCGCTTTTGTGTTATTATATATTGAAATACTAACAACACAAAAACTACTACTGAATAGCTTTCACATGAATGATCTACAAACTCAAAAGTAAGAACCACCTTGTGCAGCAAAATAAACAGCATCACAGGAAAGTACTGCCGCATTGTAGCTGATGCTGAAAAACTTTCATTTGAATGGTCACACTTTAGGATTTTATCCGACAGATTCAAATGTTATAACCACCTAGTACAGCATAATAAACAGTACCACAGGAAAGTACTGCTCAGTAGCTTTCATTTGAATTGTCACACTTTAGGATTTCATCCACAGACTCAAAAGTTAGAACCACCTTGTACAGTATAATAAACAGTACCACAGGAAAGTACTGCTCAGTAGCTTTCATTTGAATGGTCACACTTTAGGATTTCATCCACAGACTCAAAAGTTAGAACCACCTTGTTCAGTATAATAAACAGTACCACAGGAAAGTACTGCTCAGTAGCTTTCATTTGAATGGTCAAACTTTAAGATTTCAGCCACAGAGTCAAAAAGTTAGAACCACCTTGTACAACATCATCCCAGTACCACATGAAAGTACTGCTTAGTGACTTCATAGTTTCATTTGAATGGTCACACTTTAGGATTTCGTCCACGAACTCAAAAGTTAGAACCACTTTGTACAGCATAACAAACAGCACCACAGGAAAGTACTGCTAGCTACTGCTGATCGTGAAGAGCGTTTATTCGAATGGTCACACTTTAGGATTTCATCCACAGACTCTAATGTTAGAACCACCTTATAGTGTAATAAACAGCACCACAGGAAAGTACTGCTTAGTAGCTTTCATTTGAATGGTCACACTTTAGGATTTCATCCCGGCACAGTCTCAAAAGTTAGAACCACCTTGACAGCATAATAAAGCACCACAGGAAAGTAATGCTGATTAAGAACTTTGAATAGCCACACTTTAGGATTTCATACACAGACTCAAAAGACAAAATCACCTTGTATAGCATAACTCACAGCACCAAAGGAAAGCACCGTTCAAGAGCTTTCATTTGAATTATTATACTTTAGGATTTCATCTAGACTACGTCAAAAGTTAGAACCACCTTGTATATACAGTACATACACAACAGTACCACGATATATGGTGATGAAAACTGATGATGCTCAAATTTTCATTCAGAAGGAATCCAGTTTGCTAAGATTTTATCCACAGACTACATCAAATGACTCCATGTCATAGTTTTGCTCCATGTAGAAGTGAAAGCGTTCAAAACTCGTTTTTATTTGCTGACAATTGAACTATATTCACAGTTTCTCAATTGTACTTTGAATCTAGTCCTCTTCTTCATTCACCAGGTCAGAAGCTTGACTAGTAACTTTCAACTTAATTTTTTTTTTTATCTATTTTATCAAAGGGAAAGGTGACAACAGGAAATATGCAAAGGAAACATGTTCAGTTCCTCTCAGGACAGTTTTGGAAGCCAGCGCGCAGATGTGACCAATTTTCTTCCTTCGTCCGACTAAGGAAGGAAACACTGGGGCAACGAGTCAGTGGTTTGGAAAACGCTTGGATATGCGTTCTATTATTGTCTTTTCCAAATCATTTCAATTAGTGCCTTAAAAGGAGACTGCGAAAGCTAATACAATCTGACCTTTTCGGATCTTTCAGCTGAATATTTGAGTGGCAGAAAAATATAGCGAAACGAATGTTATTCCTTGAGTTTGCTAACTGTTTCTTCTTTCCGAAATTCCTAGCTGGCCTTATTTTCCACCCAAATGACATTTTTTATCCTCCGATCACAAAAGGCGTTCGATTTTCCAACGATACGAAAAATTGAGGCGAATTTATAGAATTTAATTTGCTCTTGCTTTTAGTCGAATTTTACATACATACATACATACATACATACATACATACATACATACATACATACATACATACATACATACATACATGCATGGATTCCAACAGTAAATGATCTGGTACATATGCACAACTTTACTTATGTACGGAAATTACATCAATTTATACAAAATGGTTTACATGAGAGCTGTGTTTAAGTTAAAAAAAAAAAACACAAATATAATCGGTACGAAATCAATGAAAAACAACATATAGATTTAATACCGTGATAAATAAAACACATCTAGCTAATCATTTATGGTTATTAAAACATACTGTGTAGCTCAAGAAGCAGGAAGACCGGGTGAATGCAGACCTTTTAAAAAAGGGGTTTTATCGCGGGTGCTCTTGGGTCGTTTGGCAGATTGTTCCATCGAGAACCACACCTTTTTTAAGGCAGCTGAAGCTTTCCGAACAGATATCCATCGAAACGCTAAGTCGGGTATTCCAGAAGGAAACGGCAGACGTCTGCGCATGCGTGCTCTCGGCTATTGGCAGTTTTACCGGTTTTACCGGTTTTACCGCTGCACTACAGGGAATCCACGTGGTGCACGTGAGTGTCACCCAGGCGTGTTTGCTAACATGGCGAAACCGCGAACAAAACCCATTTAGCTCTCCCAGCTGGTGTTAAATTAACTTTGATTTGTGAAAGCGAAACTTCTTTTGGTTTTAATCATCTTTTATTAAAATTTAACTGCCAGAGTCCCTGCTTAACATTGATATTAGCCTGCGAACAGGGTCCTTTTATAAGGTATTTAGTTATTAGCACTCGAGCGAGCGAAGCGAACCGATTCCTTACCGCGCTCGTTTCTCTTCGCCTTCGATTTCCTTTTATCCCAAATACCCCCTGACAAGGACTATTCACAGGCTACATTTATATTAGCAAAACTTCATTTTTTGAGCTTTCGGTTTTTTTTTTTTTGTTCTCTAACTTAGACACCCACCTTTTGAATGACACTAGTTACAGCTCCCACATTAGGTGCGTCTTTTTTAGGCTGAGCCCGAGAGAAAGAAATCTGCACTCGCATGAGACGTCTGTTGGAACATTTCCAATTCTACAAAGCAGCTTACTAGCATAAATCAATGCTTTCAATACGTGGTTCTAAGTTTGACCCTTTGGTTCAAACTCTCATAAAACAAAATAGAAAACTAACCACACTATGACAATTTACTTCTCAGTAGCTTTTCTTAGAATGGTCACACTTTTGATTTCATAAATAGACTGAAAAGATCATCACATGACTTAAGAAGTTCTTATTAGTAAATATTACACTCTGCAACCTTGATCTATGAGTTCGTCCATATTGCTCTATTTTATTTTATTTGGCTAGTCTACCTTTAGTTCTGTGAGGAAAACTGATCTATACAAGCCCTATGGTTTCTTTCTTCAAGTACAGACCCATAGATGGACCAAAATTATGACCGAGGCAAGGTGGAGAGAAAGAAAAAAAACCGCATTGCATATTGAACGCGATGAATATTCTCATAAATGAAATACACCGAGGTTATCATTCTTCAATTGATTAGGTTGTGTGGTTGAGTTCCAGAAAGATGTCATAACATTCTCAGTTCTAGTTAACAAAATAAACAGAAATGTTTTTCGAGATCCCTGCCTGGGTTGCCTCAATGCTGACCACGGGCCTGCAGTAAAATAGTTTACTTGAAGTGTGTAAAACAACTTACAGTGGACCCATTCAAATGATATCTCTTCAGTAGTTCTCTCTTATGGTACTAATATTTGTGTTTACTATTTTCCAAAATGAAACATGGTTGGATCTTTCTTACTCCCTTACCGCTCAGAGTCAATAATGGAGACGTTTAGTGTAGCTTTAACTTTTGAGTTTGTCGACGATAACCTAAGGTGTCCCTTCTGCAGTACTTTTGTATGGTATTATTTATTTTTATTTTTCAATATTTTACAAAATGCAATTTTGGATTTTGATTTTTGGCACTCTCGAGAGTTAAAGGGTTCAATTTTAATTTAGGTTTTTCATTGTAATTAATCACTGTCGCGTACTCTTTACTTTTCAATTGTCACTGCCGGCATCTAATAATTAGCTTCAGTTAGCAAACAGCGTCACAGAAATTCAAATCCGATGCTCTTTTTTTTTAACGTGATGTCTTTAACACCGTATACTCTGTGGTGTGTAATTTACTGTTACAATCGTCATGTTCGTACATATTTTTTTAGTATTAACATTCATTACGCGCCGTTTAACAGCTTCAAAACCAAGCCGTTCACCATTTTTGTAAACACTACCAAATTAATTACAGAGCTGCAGCTGCCTGCTCATGTTAAAACACAAAGTGCACATGTTAGCAACATTTTAATCCGAGCTGGCGGGGTTTCTGTGTAATCATAACCCAAGGCATCAACAAGCGCTTCGCTTATAACGTTGTAAATGATAATTAAAATACACCCTAAGTTCTATTTCGATGAGGTAGCCGTAAAATTAACCGTAATTAGCCGTAACATTAACACGAGCCATAGAAGGCCCACACAGCTGAAGCGTAACCGATGTCTGTAGCATTTAGCCCATTGCTACCCCACTTTATCACCGCGCCTCTCGCAAAACACTTTATATCATTATATACAACATCACAAGGGGGCGTAAATAACATGTAAATGGACTCTAGCTTATATCTCCAAGGTCAAACGCTCTGGCGCCTAAACTAAAACTCTTATTAGTAATTAACTATGTAACCCGAGTTAAAATCTCGATTCCTTTCATGCATATGTGGTTCTATAACTTTCAATAATGCGGATAAAATACAACATTGTGACCATTCAAATAAAAGCTCTCTATTAATACTTTCCTATGGTACTGTTTAATCTTTTACAAAATGAAATTTTGGATTAGTCTGTAGTTCTAATTAATTTTTTTATTCGTCAGTAAAAGTACTTTGCTGTAGTTGTGATTGATGTCCTGTTTTGCGCATGCGCATCAGCAAATTATGCTACAAATGCATGGATACCTTGTCATACATGGCACAAAAGTGAATCTTTTACTTTAACCACGAAGAAGAAAATTAAGGATGAAGGGAAACATTTAAAAATTGTACAATCCAATGTGTAGAACCATTTCTGGAGTAAATAGGATTTAATACCCACGGTACGGATTAACATATATTATGTTTTCAATTAAACACTTCAGCTTGTACATCTAGAATGTTTATAATTTATTGATCGATCTTGTTCATTTTCAAACAATGGAATCTGTGTTTTTCTTTCCCTTCAAGATGGCTATCTGCGGAATGAATTAAAGTAGCATTGTCGAAGTGTCTGTAAAGTTGTTTGGAGTCTGAAATCCTCAACTTAAAGAACCAAAGCTGCAATGGAGGAGTAGTATATATTATAATCGTATGAAAATATAAACACGAAACAAACCGTGGGAAAAGTTACTGTTTAATAAACAAAATTAGGCCCTTAACGACCGACGGCAACAAGACCCACTAACGGACTTTGGTTGTTTTAAAAAGCAGGGCTCAATCATTGTATACACATGGCTTATCACTTCTACACAAGGCATGCCGCGAGTTCCCACTTATAAACAATCACATTACTAAATGAAAAGTTAAAACGCAACTTAAACGGTTTGGTTTAAAAGCATTGTTTATCCACTGGATATGCTGATGAACACTCAATTCATCATACCCCCTGCTTGAATAGATATTGCGATTACTTCAAAAACGCTCAATAGCTAGGCGGGGGGGTCGCTTAGCGATAACATCGATAAATATGTACACATTGCTGGTTGGCCGGCGTGGCCGCAAACAGCCACCGTGTTGTGTTAAACATGTACAGCTGCGAAATTAAAAGCGTAAAGTCCCTCTTAAACAGTTTTACATTTTTTTCTTTTTGAAGAAAGTAAATGATAAATTAATTTGCAACTTTGGAGATGTATTGTGGACTCCACCCTGCTCTGACTTGCATGACTAAGGTATCCTGGTCTTCGCCGTAGATCGACATGCAGCGAACGCCATGTTGAAAAACTGCACATTTGCTCTATTTAGCTAAACTCGGGTTTTGTTATTTTCAACCATGCAGCTCACCATTTGTGTTTTAAACAAGTTTCCATTGCTTTGGTGGAATTTTGTCATTTTTCTGAAAGATTTGCATAAAAGAAGTCCTGACCTTAGGCTAGCGAGTCAATTAGTTTTATCTTTACCACCATCATCTGCAAAGGTTTGCATATCTGTTGATAATATGGAAGAAGTAAAAATATCTTGATACATTTTCGAGGCTTAATCTAAGTGTGCAGTATATTTGAGTTAACAACTTAAAGGTTTAATTGTGATATATCTTTTGTTATCTGCCCTTGACGCACACAGAAAAGTTAGGCAAAGGGCATGAAAAACGTTTTTAACGTCGTCTACACGGTTCAACTCTTTGGAGCATACTCACCACAAGAAAATTAATTGTTTAAGACACTTAATGTATTTACTTTTCCTTTGTTGTGCAGTCCAGCCTGCTTAATTAAACATAAAGGCGTCTGTTTTTCCAACACTCTCACCACGTGTATACATTGGTTGTGTATTTGTCCGGAGTTGTAAAAACTTATGTCGATTCTTAGGGTTGTTACCAGTGAAGCGAATGTGCTATTACTTGAAGTGCAAGGTCATTCGATTCAGTGACTATATTCTATTAACACCTGATATGATAACGTAAACAATGAAATCACTTCCGAATGTAGTCTAAACTCCAATAATTAATCCGCTTAGGTGCATAATTTACATGACAATATGTCGGTACCGCAGAAATTGCCTCGAGTGTTTATTTTGCCTCATTCATGCTCTCTCAATAGCTGCTAATAAAGGAACCTTTGTGCCATTCGCAACTTCTATCGCCGCCGTCATTGTGTTTTCAAGTCAATATTGAGTAATTATTTGAAACGGCGATGTCAACATGGCCATTTATTTTGTAAACATATAAACACTCTTTTAGCCGCGATGAAAACGGGCCCGGTGTTGATTTAACGGGCTGTGGCTGTGGCGCGAATTGTTTGTTTGTAAACACCACACGTCATAAGACCACGTTGTGGTCGATGACTTGCGGCAGTGAATCCCTCTGTTCTTGCCGCCCCATATCACTCTTAAGTCAACAAACACTTAAAAGCAACACCTTTGACACTCGAAAATGCGATAATGGTTCTTCATTAACGCGATAATGGCGGCTTGTTTAATACAACTCAAGTACATCTTTTCTTTCTTTTACGAATTTGTACCAACATCTTGAAAACAAGACTGTACTTTGGACACACATTTCCATTATTGAACACTCAAGAAGCCACAGAATGCTTTTCTGTAAAAAAGAATATGATTTATTTACCTACGCAGCTACGACTATAATTATAAATACCATTAAATAACGATTGAATGCAATGATGTTTGTACAGATCTATAAAAAGTGGCGATTAGTTTAGCTTCGTGGATCGGTCAGCTTGACGCGAATCATTACAATAGTAGAACATTTGTTTTTTTTCTTCTACGATTGGTTCACATTTTCTGTTTTACTTTGGTTCGCTTTGTTAATGTTTTATTACATATAGTGAAATTATGAATTTTGTTGAAGAAACTTATAAAATTTTTAAGCGGAAATATAATCTTGAGTTGACCAATGTAGCAACAACAAGTTCAAGGTATACACGTTGTTATACTTCAGACTAACAAACTAGTTTAGCTATTGTCCTTTTGAACTGATAGCGATTTGCAACGTTAAGATCGCTTTTTCCAGTGCTCCTTGAACAGTGTGTTGATTCACTAAAAATCCTTTTTAACGGATATCTTTTTAACAAAATAAAATGGATTATATGCTTGTGGTTTTGCGTCGAACATCTGCGTTTGTCTATTGTTGCCATAACTGACTGATTTGTGTCTCTGTAGCCATTCTTCCGCGTAACAGTTCCAGAATTAAACTACTACTGAATTCTAAACGTCATTTTCTACAATTGGCGTATTTACAAGCGTTTTCTTTTATTTTCGGTAAATATTAAACATATGGAGTTGTTTTAAGCGTAATTGATTCCTATCGCATTGTCTGACTGTGCAACAGAGGACATATACAAGTAAGGATGAAATGTTGATGACGGCAAGTGTGTGCTGTAATTTCTGAACGCTGAGTTGTCTTGCCAGAAAATTCCATATGGTGGGGGAGGTGTTGAGAACCCATGGAACTGATTCAGGGGGTAGCGTGTTGTATCTGGCTCTGCGCGAGAGAAGTAGTCATAGCGTGGAGGGCCTACTCCAAATGGGCGCGAGAAGGTCTCTGCTGCAGGGTGCGGCTTGGAAAGGTCCAGACCAGCAGAGGGCTTGTGGGGATACGGGAATAAGCCTGCAGATAACGGCAGCCCAAGCATGCCTCGGTCAACAGCACAGCTCATAGCATGGCTGCATCGTGGTCGTCTTGGTTTCCTGGGTCTTCGAAAGTTTCCTTTTGAGAACTCTGGTAAATCTTTTGGGTGGATCATCCAGTAATGTCCTTTGCCATTCTCCGCTCTGCTCGCCTTCACGAAACAGTCATTACTGGATAGATTATGCCGCACGCTGTTTCTCCAACCAGGACCTTTCTCCTTGTCGAAGTGAGGAAAGCTTTTGGAGATGTAATTGTAGATGGAGCTCAAGGTCATACGTTTTGAGGGCACGCTCAATATACCCTGTGCTATAACAGCTACAAACGTCTCGGTAAGATTGCGAGAGTCTTTCAAGTCTCTCGTGTCGTTTTCATCTTCATCCGCGCTGCTGATGATGCTCCTGCACTTCTCATGCTCCGACTTTTCTTTCAAAGACTCCATGTCCTTGGACTTCGTTCTGTTTAACAGTTTTGTCTGCGTTTCCAGTTGTGAGCGAGGCAACTGGCTGAATTTCCGCTCATCTTCACTGCACGGAAATCTGAAGGCGCTTGCATCAATGCTGTTGCCCTCTTGGCGGTTAGAGTGAATGCTAAACATGCCGAAGATAGCTTTTAAGCTGCGATCTTGTGAAGGAAATTTTGAGATCTTAACTCGTGGGACTGTTGTTAACAAATTACGTGGTGTGTATGTGCCGACGGCTATATGGTCAAGCTCCATTCTTATTAGGCAGTACCGCATTGATAGTCTTGGCAGGGGGTAAGGAAGCTCTGAGCGTACAGATGCGCTACTAATTTGTATATGAAATAGCGGTCGACTTGAATATATCTCCGTACCTCGCGGCGTTCAATTTTGGCGGAGCGCTTTTTGCAAACTTTCAACACTGTATCCTAAAAAAGTGATTCCACGGCATTAATTATAACTCCCGTACTCTCTTTAGGAAACTAATTGGCAGCCTGCTGGCTCGCATTAAGTCAAGCTTTCATAAGCCCACCGTTAGCCAAGCGAACAGTTATTAACTCTTTCACTCCAAAGATGCTAAATTTCATTTTGTCAAAATATTGAAAAGCAACGAGTACTATAGGAAAGTACTGCTTAATAGCTTTCATTTGAATGGTCACACTGTAGGGTTACATCCACACACTCAAAAGTTAGAACCAGTTTACAGGACGTAAAGCTTGACTATCGAGGTGGAAGGGTTATGAAGTGTTTATGGTACCCTGACAGCTGGTCTTTACGTCACGGCTGAAAGGACAGAGCTGTCCATCAATGCCTCGAGAACAGGCGTAACGGCATAAAGGAAATTAAAAAAGACGAAACCGTTAATACCTTATCAGTGTTAAGTAAATACTTGGAAAACAGGAAATGTCAGTGTGCGTATTTGTCCAGGGAACTATCACCACGATGTCCGATTTTTGGTCAAATGAACAGGAAAAAGGGGGGGGGGGGGGGGGGGTGGACGGGTTGATTTCGCCACAAACCATTGTTAGTACGTTGTTTGCCAATTTTCTTGTTTTGTTTAAAGACTCTTTCAGACTTCATTAAGCATCTTGGTCCAATTGCCAAGTGACCTTGACTGCGTTGAGACTCGAAACAAAGCGAAACAAGCTGTTATGTAAACAGACCCTTCTGCTTTCATCAGTCTCAAAGCGGCACAATTCGACTGATTTTCGTAGTTCACATTGACATTGCGAGGAGGCAAGAAGTCAAAACATAACGCACAACAATAGAGTAAAGTGCCAACGTTTCACTGATGCCTTGTCACACTTGACAGTTTCTTCAAAAGACTTAAATGCCCCATTCTTTAGGCGTGTTTGACTCTACAACTGAGGTGTTAAAAGTGCTACTGTTTTGATTATGCTATCATTTCAAAGGCATTGTTTAACAGCTAGCTTACTTTAAATAATAATTTTATTGACTTTCTAGATTTCTTCAATTGACATGTTTCATTGGTCATCAATCTAATTATACACTATAAATAACTTGCTTTACAAGGTTCCCACGAGAATGTGAACCAAACCATGCAGTTCATAAACTTCTAAACAAACACTACGTCTCTGACAATTGTTAATTTCGTTGTTTAGAATTGGCTTGGTCATAACAACACTTCACCAAGTAATTATTTCTTCCACACTAGAATAGTCGCAATTGTCTCAATTGCACATAATTGCAAACATGTCATGAATAATGCAGTAATATGCTTAACCTAATACCTCCTATAACGAGTGTCAAAGTACTGGAAATTACTTCACTTAGAGTTAAAGAAAGCAAAGACAAGAATCACCGGCAACTTAGAAAGTACTATTCCTCGAAAGTTTGGATTAAGAATAAGAATGGAATTTTCATTCTTCTCCAAAGGCTACTCAGTAGCTTTCATTATAAATGGTTCCACTTGACGAATTCTTCCACAGACACAAAAGTCAGAATAACCTTGAAAAGCATAATAAACAGCACCACAGGAAAATTCTGATCAGCAGCTTTTATTTGAATGGTCACACTGTAGGATTTCATCCACAGACTCAAAAGTTAAAACCACCTTATACAGCGTAATAAACAGTACCATAGGAAAGTACTGCTAAATAGGTTTTATTTAAATGGTCACACTTTAGGATTTCATCCACAGACTCAAAAGTTATAACAACTACGACTAAAGCATAATAAACAACACCACAGGAACGTACTGCTCAGTAGCTTTCATTTGAATATAATCGTCACACGTAAAGATTTCTACAGATTTAAACGTTAAAACCACCTTGTACAGCATAATAACAGTGCCATAAATCGAAAAATGCTACCTACTTATCGTGGCCTTCGTTGTTCTTCTATGAATGGACTTTAACATTTCACTTCGAGACGTACTTAAAATCTACATTGTTCCCAGATCGTTCTTCGCCAAAATACTCCAAAAAATCCTGTTGTATTTTGTTACGCAAAACGTGGTTAAATGCCTTCATTTCGTTTGAACAACGGTTTAATTCAGACTGCCAGGAAACAAACACGGCTACCAATTGCTGGAAATAACCTCCGAAAACGCCATTTCCTCATGTGTCACGTGACAAAATACTTCAACATTCGTGGGAAGGAGGTCGGACACTTAATGAGAATTATATAACGACAACAACAACAACAACGATTTATTTTTTCAAATAATAAAACAAAATATAGTAGCAACCCGCAAATAACTAGAGTTAAACGTGGCGGGTTGCTACGCACTAAACAGTTACAGAAGCTCACTATAAAATAAATTACTGATAACAATTGATAAGAAAATAAGGAATGGATAATTTATGTCGACACTTACAATGCTATTTTCAATAAATTTTTAAGTGTAAAAAAGAAAATCTAAAATTCCCACTCAGGATTGAACCTATGACCTCAGCTAAGCTTAGACTTACATAGCCTACCGTACCAGAGTACCACCTAGCTTCTCGGGTTGTTAAGGCCTAAATTTCACTGTATAAACTGGTAACCCCAACCTCAACTGAAAGCTAACCAGTTACTCCGCTATATAAGTCTCAATAAGGTGTTTGACCTCCTTCCGAGCTATGGAATCTAGACTCTACCCATTCGTGGAGTATTTTGACAGCCCTACGTCGGCCCGCCATTTTGAAAACGGAGAAGGCCCTGGAGACGAGGTTGTGAAGGGTGGAATCAGGTTGGACCACCTCGGACGCCTTTTTTAGACTTATATAACGTAGTAACTGGTTAGCTTTCAGTTGAGGTTGGGATTAGCAGTTTATGTAGTTAAATTTAGAACTAAGCAACCCGAGAAGCTAGGTGGTACAGAGGTACGGTAGGCTATGTCATCCTAATCCTAGCTGAGGTCACAGGTTCAATCCTGAGTGGGGATTTTAGATTTTCTTTCTTACACTTAAAAAATTATTGAAAATAAATTCTAAGTGTCGACATTACGTTATATAATTCTAAATAAGTGTCCGAGGTGATCCAACCTGATTTTGGAGTATCCATTCTAGTCACGACCGGTTGTGAAGTAGTGACTCTGTGGAATAATGGCCGATGTAACAAAAGACTAAGTTTGTGAAGACATATTGGGATCAACTGAACCGTTTTCGGTTGTTTGGATAGGTACGTTGGGTTTAGTTGTGTTCTTTTTTAATAAAAAAAAACCGGGTTTGGTTGGTTAACTTTTTCAATCATCTCGGAACAAAATGGCCGCCATCTTTGATTTTAGTAAAATATGAAATTTATCGAAAAAATGTTTTACTAACGTTGAAGTATTAAATTTCGCTGCTTTTGGTAGCGTCAGGAGCCGGTCTCCTGGTAGCATTTATATGTTGTTGTTGTTTTTTTTTTCACCGAATAAAGGAGAACAACACGTATTTTTATTCAAAATTGACTTGACATCATGCTAATTATGACGTCATATCTCGTTACCAAAGCAACTAATGATCTCCAAAATTTGCCAAAATGTGTCTCAAGGATAGACGAACAGCTACTGGAGACGGCATGCGCTAACAATAAATGCTTTTTAAAATACCCCTTGTATGTCCGAGGGTTAGCTTACTTTATTATCTTAGCACCAAAAGTGATGAAAGATAAGAAATATAAAACTAAAGTTACAAAACAAAGACTAACAAACTTACTTGAAATTTAACAAGCTAAGATTTCTGGACCGCTTCTCACAAAATTAAATCTGATGAACTGTAATCCACTTCCTTGCTTGTAATCCGACTAAACGTCGGGTCTTTGTCTTAACCCTATTCGGCCTGGGCTTTTTTTGAGTTCCTGAGCCTGGGGGGGGCACATTGTGCCCCCCTTCGTAAATTCAAGAACATTAAGGCTATGACAATGAAACCTAGAGGGTACATAGTACGTCCAAAACTGTCTCCTTTGCAGTCCGCACAATGGAACGATGACGTCATATGACGTAGTTATTAGGTAATTAGTTATACGGCCGCCATCTTGGATCCGCCATCTTGGATTTCTGAAATTTTTTAAAACCTCTTAAAAACCGTCCAAATTGACGCAAAATTAATCAAAACCAATAAATAAACGCTAAATGACGTAAAAATACAAAAGTTATACCAATAAACATCGTTTTTCTTCATTCAATGGTATAAATATGCAAATTTCAAAAAACATGGCTGTCGAAATCTTGTTGCCATGGAAACATCAAGTCACGTGATCAAAAAATTGTCATATGAAATTGTTGCCAGATAAATTTTAGGAAAAGTCACAAAGTTTGATAGCGTTTGAATACATATTAAAGAAGTTATGAATGTTGAAAGTTAGCGCGGGCACTTTGTGCCCCCCCCCCCCCCCCCCCCCAAGGCCGAATAGGGTTAAGGGAACATATTTATGTGACATTTTTTTATGACATATCAAGTTTCCATGGCTACCATCTTTTGACAACCATGTTTACCCAAAGTTTACAATTTAAGATCATTGTACTATCGTCATAGTGACTTCGATTAATTTTGATTCAATTTGACTCGAGTAACAAAATGAAAATCCAAGATGACGGATCATGTCGTATTTCCAAGACCATGTGACGTCATTGCACCACCTGACCTACTATAAATCGAGCGAGTTTCATTGCCATATGTTACGGAGGGGGGGGGGGGGGGGGGCGGAATGTTTGTCAGATTTCTTTCCAATGAAAATCGAACTTGCATGAAGAAGAAGACAATTTCCCAGAGGTTTAGAGTATGTTCTTTGCAACTGATTTTTTGAGAAAAATGATCAACCCGACCATAAAAGTTATCCGTAAGTTCTCGTCCGCCATCTCAAATTCCATTTTTCTGTTTTTGGTGAAGTTGCAGGCTAAAGTTAGTTATATTTTGGAACAAGTGAATGATTCTGTTCTTACTCCGACGATGGAGGGTGAAATTAGGACATCACAGATGAGTCCATTTAAATGAAAGCTATTGAGTAGTACTTTCCTGTGGTGCTACTTATTATGCTGTACAAGGTGGTTTTAACTTTTGAGTCTGTGGATGAAATCCTAAAGTGTGACCATTCAAATGTAAGCTATTGAGTAGTACTTTCCTGTGGTACTGTTTATTATGCTGTACAAGGTGGTTCTAACTTTTGAATCTGTGGGTGAAATCCCAAAGTGTGACCATTCAAATGAAAGCTATTGAGCAGTACTTTCCTGTGGTGCTACTTATTTTGCTGTACAAGGTTGTTCTGTTTGAGATTGTGGATAACATTCTAAAATGTGACCATGAAAGTTACTGAGCAGGCCCCGGTTGTTCAAAAGGTATATAGCGCTATCCAGCGGATAAATCTCTATCCAGTGGATAACGCAGTTGGTTTTGTACACGTTTATTATGTTATCTTTGTTCACACTGAATAACGGGAGTTATATGTGGTAAGGAGGGTGACAATATTACAACCATAGCGATTTATCCGCTGGATAGTGCTATCCACCTTTTGAACAACCGGGGACAGAACTTTACTGTGGTTCTGTTTGTTCTAACTCTTGGGTCTGTATCCGAAATATTTAAGTAACTTTGCTGTGGTGCTATTCATTATGCTTTACAATGTGGCTCTAACGCGTGACTTCTGAGTAGTCACACTCGTGCTAGTCATTAAATTAGTCACTCACGACTGAGTAGTCATTAACCCTATTCAGACTGGGGGGGGGGGGGGCTTTTCGAACCCCCCCCCCCCCCCCCCCCCCCCCTCCAGTTAGATTGTGATAACTCTTACACCGAAATAGCTATGAGGCTGAAATTTTCTGACTTTTCCTAGAATTTATCTAGGGACATTTTGGTATCCATAACATGTCAGTGTGATTAACCATGTTGCCATGGCAACCGGTTTTTGACACATAGTTTTTCAAAATATTAAAATATGGTGATTTTTTTATTTTAAAATCTTGTTATTTGACTTATAGTGCATTTTCTTGTTAGAATAGTTTTTTCTTGGGACTAGTTCTTGAAAGACATCAAAAAATTTTAACATCCAATATTTGGGGGGGAGGCCGGGTAGGTAAATTTTTGCTCTCTTTTACTTATAGACAAACATTTTGTACTATTTATTAAGGCGGGGGTACACCTGAATTTGAGTGAAATTTGAAGAGGTTTAAAGAAGGGATAGAAGAAAGAAAATGATTTTTGGAACACCAACAGACAGTCGATACCCACGTAAGAGCACCCCAGGTTGCTAGTGGACTAACTTGGTATCCGTCTATTAATTATTAACTACAAATTCTAATTTTAAAACTTCACTAAATCTTCAACATTTCTTATTTCTCTAAATTTTACCAATCCTTTGAGAAAAGCTATTTCCTCCCAAACATACCCAAAAATCACCCAAAAATTTACAAAACACCCCAAAACATAGGTTTATGTTTTAAGCATAGAGGTTTTGGATTGCTTGAAACGTGAACGAGATATTTCCATTAAAGCCATGTCATGTGGCGGAAAAGTGGCGTTTAGGTTAACCCCCGCCTTAAATAACGCTTCTAAGTTCATTGTTTGGATGATAGACATTAGTTTGATACGTGTTTTACACATTCTGATCCTTTGCTCTTTTAGATATTTTTTAAATTTTAATTTAAACAAAAAAAAAGAAAATCCAAGATGGCGGATCCAAGATGGCGGATCCAAGATGGCGGACAATAATTTCAAAATTATAGTTTCTCGCTTTACAAGTGTGTCCTTGTTTGTATTTATTATGTTTTAATATTAAAGAGATGATTTTACAGTTATATTTGATATTTTAAGTATCTGGATGTTAAAATATCAAAGAAACGACGGGAAAACAAAAAATGACGTCATTGTGACGTCATTATTGGGTGTGGCAGGTCAAAACTGGGTGTGAGGTTTCCTTGTACGGAGGTGAACATTGTTTAAAAATTTCATGGTCCTAGCCTTACTGGTTCCAGAGATATAGAGGGGGGGTCCGAGGGGGTCAGAGGAGCGCCCCCCCCAGTCACAGATTGCCTAAAAGCCCAGTCTGAATAGGGTTAAAGCCCTTCAGCTGTACTTTTCTGTGTTGTTCTCCTTGATTTTTAACTTTTTGTTTTTGATATTGATCTTGGCGGCCGCTCTTTGGAGCGACAAGGGGTAATGGTGCTATGTTCTGCGAATAACATATCGATCACCTTGTATTTTTTTATGAAGCCACCTTTTTGTTCTTACCACCTTTTGACGTCTTCTATGATCCATAACTGAACAGACACACGACAAAATAAAATCTATTTGTTAAGTTATTTAGCGGCATTTGGCGATATAACATGTAATTCGGATAAGCGAAATGTCTATCATGATTCAATCAATCCTCTAACACAGATTGTCTTAAAATTACGAGAAGTGTTGGTACGGGGAGGTTCGAAGAAATGCTGCCGTTAAATGGCTCAAGAAATAATTTTTCAAAGGACAAATGTGCGGCCTTTTTTTCGTTTTTTCGTCATCACGGTCTGTTAGCAGCTGATATCAACATCGGCTGCTCAGGAAATAACCGGGCACAAACTTTATTAAAAAGCCCCTTAACTATATTGCTATTACACGTCACTTTGTTATTAATTTTGTCGTCCGTTTGGACAATTGAGTAATGTCACAGGAGTGTCTTTCTCTTCAATTTCATAAAAAACGCACGGTTCAGCTCAAGACAAGGTTACTTTTTAAGTGCTGTTAAGAGGAATGTTTTATTGCCCGGATATGGCTTGTCAGCTCTTAAAACAAGACGGCAAATATAAAATAACTAAGTTTCTTCTTGTTATTCTCCAACTATCTCACCGTATACCTGGGTTGGGCTCATCTAAAACTTTCTTTTGTCGGTCTATCAAATCACGGAATCACAAAACAGTTGACTGATCCCGTGGAAAGTCAGATAACCCGCAATAGCTAACATAAGAACCAATTTTCAGTCCGCCGTGTTCCAATTCGTGTTTGATTAATTTTAGCAGCCGAATTTCAGTTGGAATTCCAAATGTTGGATTACCTTTTCCTGACTTTTCGATTTCAGTAATGTACGCCAAAAACTGTACTCAACTGGCGAGTTCACACCAATTCATCATTAGCTATCTAACAAATTGGTGATTTTTTGCCTATTTCGAGTTAGATAACGCACGAATACAAAGGAAAACAAACATTGGAAATTACTGCAACAGGTGGATAAAAAGCTAAAACGATTGCAAGGTATGTGTGTATTTTATATTGTATCACTTAACTAAAAAGTGATTGTGCGCGCCACAAAGAGCAGATTTTACATTTTGATATCATTTACTCGACTAAAAAGGAACATGGCTTTTCTTTACTACTGTTAATAGGAAAATGATCACATGTCGTATGGGGTTTTTGTATGGTAATTTGGATCACAAGAAAGAACGCTACTTTGTTTTTCAAAAAAAGGATCGTAGAATTTCAATTGCCGTTACCATGTTTAAAATGTTCTATGCCCTCGTGCGCCTTGCGTTTCTGGTAACAATGCCGATCGTAAAATTTTCGATTGATTTTGTTTCTAAAACGAATAAAGTACTATTTAGAGCATAGATACGAACACATGCCGAAGAACAAATCTTTTTAGAAACATTTGCGGTTTCGCTTTAGCGGTTCCGGTAACCGGCAAAAATCTCTTGAAACTTCCGTTTCATTCGTATCTTTCATTTCAATTTCCGATAAATTATATTAACGACAAGCGAAATTACATTTTTTTTTTTTCACTCTTTACCGTTAGGTTTCCAAAAGCACAAGTTTAACACATCTTCTGCTATGTTTCCGCAAAGAATTGTACCTGAATAACATTCAAAAGCGACGGTGTCACTCAGTTGTACTCATTTTTAATTATCACACTTTGCGATTTCATTCAAAGAAGTTAGACCCATCTTGTAAATCGTTCTAATAAACCATTTACTGTAAAAAAAAAAGTGCAGTACGCGGTAGCTCGCCTTTAAATGTCACACTTTATAGGACTGTGCCATCCACGGGCTCAAAAGAGTTAGAATTATCTTAAACAGCATAGTATATTAAGAAGCAGTACTATAGGAAGGCCGCGTGATTATCCAATTGCTTTCATTTAAATGGTCACATTTTAGGATTATAACCTAAGGCTAAAATATTCGAAGAGCATTGCTAGCGATTGAAATGTTTTTGACAAGTTAAGCCGAAGAAAGTCATAGAAATATGTACTTCACTTGATCGCAGAGCCATCGAAGTTATTATTCGATTAGTTAGGTAAACAGTTTCGTCGTTATGCTTTTTGGGCAAATTTTCTATGTTTTTTAGGAAACAATATACAAACTTCACCTTCGTATTCTTTTTTGGTGAATCTCTAGCTTCTGCGTTTTAAATATAATTGCGAAAACAGGACTAACAAGGTCGAATACCTTGTAAGCTTTAGTACGAGCTCAGTTTTAAAGTTGCATATTCTACAAATGGAGATAGTTATGAAATATCATGATATTTCGCAAAAGATACAGCACTCCGGGTAACACTATCTCGCAAGCGCGCATCTCTTTTCTGATTTACTCCCATTGCAAAGCCGAACCTTGCGTTTGACAATGCGGTAATAACTTTTGAGTCTTTGCATGAAAACCTGAAGTCTGACCATTCAAATAAAAGCTATTGTGCAGTTCTTTCCGGTGATGCTGTTTTGTTATGCTGTATAAGCTAGCTCTAACTCTGGAGTCTGTGAATGAAAATCGTGTAATCATTCAAATGAAAGCTCTTTAGCAGAACTTTCTTGTTTACGCTTTCTTGTTTTACTAGTGCTGCACAAGGTAGTTTTAACTTTTAAGTCTGCGGATAAGTCTATGGCCGTCGGTGACAACTCAATCATGAAAGCTGTTCAGCGCGGTACTTTCCCTATGGTGCTCGTTGCTTTAATTTGCAGTAAAGTTTTACAAAATATATATTATTTTCTGTCTCTTGATACTTTGGAAGTTAAATGGTTTTTGCGGTTTTGTATGTTGATGACCGTTGAAAAAACAATAATTAGCAAAACACTTTTGCAAGAGAAACAGCACGAGAAAGATAGCGTCCCAGCCAAAACAAAACTCTTTCTTGCTTTGTTATCGAGTTTATGTTTTATTGTTTCACTGAAGTCGCGTACAAACTTTCTCTTTCTCTTTGTATCTTGTCAAAGAATGGGATGATTTTGACCTCCAACTGTGAAAAAACTCCAAATTACGCCTCCAAATTACCTCGTGTTTGTTGTCGAAGCACCTGTTTGAGCATTTCGATACAAAGTATGAAAGAAACGAAGTTGTGAGTTTTTAGTTTTCTTAGATCATATTAAGTAACTACGGACGCCTTCAAACCAACGGTTGTTTATTACTGTTCGCAAATATGATGACGCTAAGCTGTGAATTGAAAAAACCAAACGGCTTTGAAGTGTGCTCTGCGCGGTTAATTCACAAGCAACACAGCCTGAAAAAGGCAAATGAAGTTTTAGTTGTCATACAAATTATCTTCCTACGTTTTCGTCCAATATTGCTTGTGTTTAAAAAAGATGCGCTTTACTTAAACCCGTTAACTTAACCTTAACATTTAGGGATTCACAACGCTTCAACTTTGTCGTATCAACTAAATATTATACTTTAACACATGGTAGCTTTGTAAGTCGGCTTTTCACGTTTTTATTAAAATTTAAAATCTTCTTGACAATGTTAACTTAATAAGCCCATTTTCGCAGCCTGAATATCATGAATTATATTCTTCCTTGCAAAATCGATAGTCAGTTTAAAACTCAACATTCAGCCAACAATATATATGCTAAAATGTCCAAGCATTTAAACAAAATGAGTGCATCGTAAAATAAAGGTTAAGCTTCTCCTTTCTTTGTGTTTAAACAATGCATAAACATCCGCGCTTTTGTTCAAAATAATCTTACGTTTCTCCGTATAATATTTGAACCTCGTTTTTTTTACATTCCTGGCAGTCTTAACCTTGATTTTGTTTTTAATTTCTAAACTTATTTCACACGGAAAGGAAAAAAGCTTGAAACTTATAGCTGACATTTATGTTATTGATGACCCAATTTTCTTGAACACGCATTTATTTATCACAGCGCGGAACTGCTATCAAAAACCTTCTAGTCTTTTCTCTTTTTTTTTTTCTATACTGAATAGACACCGCATGTGACTGTCTTCCCCTCAAGCCTAAATAACCGATTATTTTATATCGTGTGTCAAATTTTCCCTGCGACTTTTGGCTGTAGCGAGAACTCAGACTTTTAATGTTTTCATTTTTTTTTCAAAACATATGATCATAAACTAATGAATGTCGTGCAAGGATCTTTGTTTTCGTTCTGTTTCTTTACAAAGGTCTTTTTTGCGCCCGCCGAAACACATGTTACTCGTTTCATGGGAGGCAGCATAATAAATACGCCTTTAAAGGTTTAAAAGCTAGTAGATTGGTATTTTAAGCTTTATGCTGGGAAGAAAATACTCAAACTATTTTACAGAATCATGTTTTGTGTCTGATTCTCCTTGAGGTTTCTTTTACCACAAAAGTATTTTTAGATGTATTGTTTCTTTGAAAATATTATCTTGATATTGTGGGTAGCTGTTATTTTAACGTCCATTCATTTTCAATGCTAAGTTATTAAAAGACAACGCAAGGTTAATTTCTTCATCTGACCGCTAAAAGGTATTTGCAATTTTCTAAAGAAACAAAAGTAAATAAATAAAAGAAGGAACCCATATCTTTTTACAAGTTTTTTTAATCCTTATTTCGCCGTTTAAGCTTTGAATAGTGCGATATTTCTATTTTGAGTAAGTACACATTATTTTATAAGGAGGGTGACTAATACTGTTTGTTCTGCCCTTCGATAATTTTTTTTTTCTGTTAGAGATTAGCTTCGACTTCAAATTTAAGATTGTACAATACTCTTTGCAGACAAAAACTCCGTAAACGAAGGATCCAATATATTAACGTGCAAGAAGACGTTCTTTTGAAAAGCTATGCAACGCTATTGTATCACCTTTGATGCCACAATTTACCGCGGTATTTGTTCGTCGAAGAAAGAAATAACCCCACTCTATTGAACAATCACCATTTAATTAGCAGTGTTAACAAGTTCTTTTGGCTGCTAAGGAATCACAGAAAGAGAACGGACACCGGGCAACAGAATCAAGACGCGGTTTTGTTGCTTCGTTAAGTTAACAATGGCTGGCAACTTTACTCCCATTATCGCGCTAAATACAACGGACGAAAACAAGGCGTGGAAAATAACGACAGAAATTCGTCCCACGACACAAAAATATTCGCAGTTTAAACAAGAAAATTACATTTATTTTCAATACTGTTTTCATCAAATATTTCACCACCAAACGCGCTACGAGAACGTTATGTGCAAAATAAAAGGCAATAATTAAAGTCCAAGTTTAAAACGCAAATATAATGTCCCAGGATTTTAGATGCTGTTCTAAAAAATACATCAGTAACATATACCAAATAAATTTTTACTGAACAAACGCATAAGTTATCAATGTCGTAATTCTAAAACTGCATGTATACCATCAATTCGTTTTGTGGCGATAAACGTTCTAAATTTTCAAATTCATTTTCAAAGTATAGCATTTTGACGTCACAATATTTTAGACCTTTTCTCTCAGTTTTGTAATTCCACACACAGCACTTTTAATTAACTTAATTATGGGATTTTCTCCCGCAGCTGACCATAAAAACTCAATTCTATAATGTAATTGAAAAACAGTTTCTTTATTTTATTATTATTTTTTTCTATCTCGGTTTCTCTTTAATGTTTCACCGCTTTGCACATTGGAGTAGATTACTTAGTAGAGACTATACGGTGTTGTATTAATTAAACGCGAACTATATGTTCCGTAAATAAACGTGTAAACTTTGCCTTTTGAACAAAGTATTTCTCTCACTTTAACGTCACCTGCTTCGGCTTAAGTGATAAAAGTTTTCCCTTCTAATTGGCATGTTCTTAAAAAAGTAACATTTAAATTGAACTCCATTACGTACAGTTTGTACAAGGAACATGTATCACTTCCTAAAGCGTTATTTTACCACTAAAACGGGCCGATATTAGCTTTTATTCCATAAAGGTTCTCAGGGGCGGATTGGCAATGTCAACAAAGACAATTAAATAAAGGAATACATATGCTTCTTAGAATACACATGACTCCTTTTTTGACTTGTTCGCTTTTATACCGCAACAAACGACTTTAATGAACCAAACATCAAAATTGTAACAAAACAAATTAAAAATGTAGGCTATTGATCCAGTTGCTAGATGTCTCCAAGACACAACTTTTGACACACTGGATTTAATATTTCATTATTTCTCATGGCGCCTCAATAAAAATCCTTTAACGCTTGGCTGTAAATTTGTAAATTGAAGCTATGATTTTCTTGTTTTGTTTACCTAATGAGGAATCAAGGTCACAGAACAGAGCAATTCAGTGTTGTTTACGTTATTTTCATTGAAATAACGGACACGTCACTGGGCCGCTCGGCACCTGCCCAGAGGAAATTTCAACCCCCCAGGAGGCTCGGCGCGCATACAAATAATACTTATATACGTTTGACGAGTACAGCATATAAAGACTCGCTCGACAGCTGCGACAGTCACTTTACACACTCAGTTCGCACGGTTTACACCTACTTTTGGTGCGCGAGTAAAGACCACTTCACAACTCAACCGGTGGAAAGACAAGATGGAAAATATTCCTAGTTTGAGCAAGTATCTACTTCAGCCGAGCAGAATGTCACGGTTTGATTATCACGATTTCAGAACGCTTCACGAAAGAGATTTGAGCCTTTATTCTGAGAAACTACTGGTGGAGAAGAAGGAAGAGAGCGACTATGAATTTGCGGGGAGTAGGATTACAGAAGTCCAAGACAGGGGACAAGAAAAAGGGGACGAAACACGAGACACGGTGACGCCAAAAACCGAAATTGATGACGATGAAACAAAAGGTGACATCGACAAGATCACAGACGAAGATAAAGCGAAAGGTTCCAAAGAAGACGACCGTAACTCGGAAACGTTCGTAGCAGTGATCGCGCAAGCCATTCTTAGCGTGCCGACCAAACGGATGACATTAAGCTCCATCTACAGCTTCATCGCTCGCAATTACCCGCATTTCGATAAAGAGAAAGGTCCTGGTTGGAGAAATAGCGTGCGGCATAATCTGTCCAGTAATGACTGTTTCGTGAAGGCGAGCAGAGCAGAGAACGGCAAAGGGCATTACTGGATGATCCATCCAAAAGATTTACCAGAATTTGCCAAAGGAAACTTTAGGCGACGCAGAAAACCTCGCCGTCCCAAATGCAGTCATCCTCTGATGTTCAGAGACAGCCCGTTCCTGTATCACCCGTTCACGCCAAGCTTCTCTACATTCCCTTACACAGCGCATCTCAGATCAACACCCGGTGAAATTCCCACGGAGTTACCAGTGCCTCTTCCTTATGGCTCTTCTGAGCGTGCGATCTCCGCTCCCGTGTTCCGCCCGAGACTGGGGCTCCTACCGGGGTATGAAGAAGGCAGAAGCTTGAGTACTTTCTCCCACGCTTTCACCTATCCAACATCCGCGCTAAGGCTTGCTGAGGCTACTTCATCAAGGAGTTCGCCAACAGCGGGTGGACTCACAAACTTTGCTGGCTCATTCCACTACCCGTGTGCGTGCCATCGATAGCTGAGCGGGAATCAGTAACATTAAAAAAAAATTGTGCAACTTTATATGAGTATTTCTGCGCTTCACTTTCAATCACGATTAATTTAATAAGGACATCAAACACTCTAAGGTTCATCCCACTCATTGTAAGTCACTGGTTATATAGCCTCAATAGAGAAAAAATATATATATTATATTTTCAACTAAGTTTAGATTTTATTGATCATGGGAGAGCAATGATTTGTAAAATAGGCCAATTTGTTTGCGATGATTAATGCGGAGAGAGTTCAAGTTTATTTTATTTACCGCAACAAACTATAAAACAACTTCTTGACAAGTTTACGAGATAATCTTCATTTAACTAAGGTGTCTAACAACCTAAGTGTAGAGTTTTTAGTGTTTTAATGGTTCGCAGAATGAATGTTTCCGTTAATCTTTTAAAGTTTGTAAATACATTTTGTAAAAATTTGTGTTTGATCCGCATAGTTTGTGTACATAAGTTGCTGGCCTATCACGAGAAATAAAACTTTTAAGTGAAACAACAGCTTAATATTTACTTTTCCTAAATAAAATTACGAGAACAATGCTTTTTTTCTGCCAACAACACACAAGGAACGGATAACATATTAAACTCGCTGCATTATAGGAGATGGTTCCGGATTGTTAACTTAACTAGATCCGGACGGCTAAATGGGATTGACGATTGTCGTTTTTTAATTAAATTGTTTAAAAAACTACGAGTTTCCTTGCAAAATACCTTGAGTTCTTAGCTGAAAGGTATAAAAATCAATGTTTTAATATGCGCGGAATGAAACTCGTTATGTTAAACTTGAACAAGATCTAGAATTTCCCACGATATAGTATTATTATCGCTAAGCAATATCCGAATGCGTCATTCTCTTTTCTACCTCCAATTCAAAGGTCGAACACCGCGGTTTTGTTTGTGTAACAGCTGTAATAAACGGAAGGAAGTGTTCTTACCATTCTCCAGCACTCCAAAAGCGACAAATAACACAAATCCATGAAATTAATTAATGACTGAAAACCAAGAGGAGAAGTACAGTTGAATGTCTGCGTAAAATTATAAATCGATTTTATATAGAAACCAAATCAAAGCTAAGATCGCCAATGGAGTTTAATTGTACTGTCGCAGAAAAACATCTTTAAAACCTCCGTTTGTTTTGATGATTTCTGTGGTTGAAATTAGCATTTTCTTTCACAGTTAGCTTATTTCATTAGATTTCTTTTTCGCTCCATGTCTTTTACATACACAAAACGTATGTTGCTTGCTCAAGCGAAGAGCTTGAAGCAAGTCCTTTACATTTAGTAACTGCATACTAAATATAAATTTATCCGTTTTATGTGTTTTCAACCAAAATAGTGTTATTTAGAACTTCAAATTAGTGGTGTAGATCTCACAATTGCTTCTCAATTTATTTTGTTAAAGTTCGTAAACGATGCTTTCCAATAAAACGGCATTCCTCGGCTCATAAATTATCGCAAAGCAATCTGAATGCTTTTCGTTTACATAAACTTCGTCTTCCTTTTGCTACCAGATAAGATTTCTATTTTGGTGGCAAAACGGAAATGCTCGCGCTCATAATAACTAATCTTTTGAATTTCTCTTCCTGTAGGTGGAATTGTAAAAGCGACGTTTTTTTTTTATAAACGTACTCGGTCAAGCCCCAGGGAGATAAAAATTCAAAGGAATTACACCGCAGTGATCCTAAAGTTTTCTTTCATAAAAAGCATGTTCATTAACTGATTTTTAATAAACCAGATGCCTCTTGTTTTAAGAGGCAGAGAAATAAATCCGCGTAGTTCGTGTCCGAAATGCAATTTTCTTTTCAAAAAATCCAAGAGGCCGTTTTTGCCTTGCAGGCTAATTGAATAAAAGGTTTATAAAACAAATAACTTTGAAAAAGAATAGACGCACAGATAGCATCACAATGAAATGTTAGGTTTACATGTTTGAATTATAAACCATAGACGGCAAACAAGCTTAAACCAACTCATTGTGAAAGCGCTAAGCGATTATCACTTGTTGAACACCTAAATAAAGATCGTGAATTGGATAAGAGGAACAAAACTGACAATGTGCAATTAAATGGCGGAAGAAAACAACAGCAGATAATGCGACTCGTTTTACTTTTATTGGGAAACTTTGAGCTGAGCAATTCTAGAAGGCAAATGCAAACAAGTTAAGCCTTTGTCTTTGGCTTCCTCATTGTGTGATGAAAATAGTATTTCAATGAACACGATAATTATAAAAGTAAATTTCCTGCGGCGGACACGCCTTAATACGCTAACACCATACGCGGACAACTCTTAGACTTAGACGAAATTTCATTTTAAAGCGCATTTGTAATTACTGACATAAAATATAAAAAAAAAAACATTTTTTCTTCCCAAAAGAAGGTTTCAGGCTTCAAAACATTGCTGCATTTTACTAGCTTGCGAATTCGTGTCTCATTCCTTAACTTTTTCTGCCACCCCCTCTGGACCGCATGCAAAGTGTATTGTTGCACTAAATTTCTTTGTATGATCTAAACTGGTTTATCAGCTAGAAAGGCGATCGCAGATTGTTAGACGTTTATATAGGATATAACTATGCGGTGGTCAAAGATAGTCAACGTGTATGCATACCCGTTTACGTAACTCCTTTGTTGTTGGTAGATATTCCGTGAACATTGCGGTGTATAACAACGCGTATACTGCTAAATACTTCCACTTAAGAGACAAACTAAAAATTGTGTAATGTTTATCTAACTTTAAAATCTGTGGATGAAATCCTTAAGTGCGACCATTCAAATGAGCAGTACTTTCCTGTGGTACTGTTTATTATGCTGTACAAGGTGGTTCTATCTTTTAAGTCTGTGTATGAAATACTAAAGTATGACCATACAAATCAAAGCTTTTGAGCAGTTCTTACTAATGGTACTAAGTTTTAGTTTTGTAGAATTTGTTCAAATAAAGATTTTTTATTCCTGTATTTTGATTATTATCACTTTTCACTTTTTGGACAGAAGAGTTTTAAAAAAATTAATGAACAAAGACCCAACCCCGTGGTCAACATCCTGAGGCGCATGGGAGCATTTACGTTTATTTTTTTTAACTTATGTTCACCTGCTAGGCACACAGAAGGGTTTCCTTTGATACACAATAATCAGAAGGAAAGAAAAGGGCAAAAGGAACATTCACAGACACGCTGCGGGTTATTGAAGGTTTTTCCACCAGAAATAAAAAAGACTACTGTTTTGAGAGTAGCTCACGCAAACCTATACTATACTTTACTGCTTCGTGGAAGACGTAACTTCATACGCAAAATAACCGTGAAAAACAAACTTTATTTTTAGCCAAAAAAAGTTGAAACTATCGTAACTTAGGCGTCAATTTTAAACTGCTAGTTTACATGAATTGTTTCACGTGGTGAGAATTTTTCGTTAACTGTTTACTAGCAAAATTAAAGAGGATACATTTTTCCTCTTAACAGCTTTTTTTTTATTATTTTAATTTTCCTATAAACTTATCGTTAGTTTTCTTAGAATTCCAGCTGCCGAAACGTGTTTTTCGCAGTGGTTTGGGATGAATAGGATATATAGACATCCTACTCGTTGCGCAGTTGTTGCCATGGTTACAACAAGGTTCGGATTACTTGCTTGTGGCCTTAGTTCATTATTACTTGGCAGCACACAGAGCTTTTGTGTGGGCGCAAATGGAGGTACGTCGAGAAAAGAACCGACCTCGTGGGTTGAAACTTAACCTAAACACTGTAGGCGGACCATTGCTGACGTCATTGTTTCAATTTTGCTTTAAAAGCATACGAATTAACTTAGAGAAGGCATCGTGCTAAATAGCAATTGACTTCAAAAGTTAAAACAGCTTGTTAACTTTTAGCTCCTTTCATGCAATGTTTTAAGAAATATCAGCCATCAAAAACTGAAATTACTGGGTGGCAAAAGTGCTAACTTAGATGAGCCATACATTCTTTGCACAATTTCTTGTTTTTAACACAGCATCGCACAAAGAGTATCAGTATATCTGGCTCAAATTTCCAGAGAAAGCTAATTGTGCTTTGCATTTTCAATACTTAGAGTTGGTGTTTTTGTAGCTCGATTACTGAGAATGAGACGCATATATATATGTTAATGAGGCAATAATCGTAAACAAATATTCGCCAATAAGTATATCGTACGCTATAAACACTATCAACAAAGGAAATGTTAGAAAGAAATGCGTTTTTCTGTGGGTGATGAATGAGTAAATAAAGTTCGCGATAACTAAATTGACATTTTGGTACCCATGCAAGAATGATAAACTTTCACTAGTCAACGGGACGATAATTGAGATAATTTTCTCACGAAACAAAGTATAATTGTTCAAGGTTTGTGGGTGTATTCAATTATTTATAGATCACATTTATTACGTGAGGCCAAAATGCAAACAGTCAAGTGAATAAATGCGAATCAAACATGTTTCTACTTGATTGTCTCGGTAAATCCAAACGAATTCATTCCTACACTTGAAAACAAATTAAGGGATTAAAAATACTTGACAACCACACTTCAAATTTAATTTAAAGAATTTAGTTTACCAAAACTGTGCCAAGAGGTAATTTCCGGGTGGCAACTTGTGTAACCAATAGATTGTTTTAAGCCTGCCACATGCGAAGGAGTTCAAAAACGGCTTTTCAACTTGAACTACATCAACCACCAGTCGATGTTAAGTGTTTTTGTAAATGGAGTTATGGCAATTAGTCGGTTATAATGGAAATACGAATATGATAGATTGGATATGTGTCTATTATTAATTAGTCACAACAGTGCAGAGAAATTATCTAAATTTACTGTTGACAAGCAAGACAACCTTATCAGATATACAATGCAGTTGTATAATAGCCAATAGTTGCATGACCGTGTGATATCGTGGGATATTACCCTGCCGTGCTTAAACAAAGTTCCCGGAAGAGCCTTTGTCTCGATACCACGCAAATAAGCTCCTTAACCCGCCTACCTTGTAAACACAGAAGCTGTTTGCGTCACACGATTTATAAGTAAATAATGTATCAAGTAGTTGAGATAAATTTAAGAATTTGCAATCTTCATTTTAGTCAATTCCGTTATTAAATCGCGCGCGAAACGCAATCGCGCGCGCGGTCATTATTTGTCTCGCGTTCATTGACCCACTATCCACGAGGGAAAGAAGTCACTGTTCTTATGCAGTCTAGCGGAATTACAGTCGCTACTAACAAATGACAGTGCAGCCCAGCGGTGGTCAGTATTGTTTAATAATCGCCTCCACACGAGGAAAGCAGAGTTCGGAATAACTCGGACCAACGGAGACTGATCAGTTTCCCGGATTAACCTGTTTGATGCCGCGTACAAGCAACGATTTTACGTTATGCGCACGGCGGGCGGGTGTGGTTTTGTACCGCGTTTATAGGGGCTATGTCACGGCTGGTACGTTTTGTTTAGCTCAGACTGTGCTAGAATTAAATTTAGGATGTTAGGCAAACACAAAATGCTCTTGGGGGTTTCAATCTATTTCCATCCTATCCATCAACAGTCAAAGACACTTGTTTATAGTTTAAGCGTACTGGTAGTCAAAGTAATACTTCTATACAAAACCGGGACATTATATTGGCTTTCTATTGCTCCAAAGACGCTTTTTAGTTTCCAAAGTGTCACTGCAAATTGGTGACGCAGCTTCTTTTGTGCGGATCAACGATGCACGATAACAATACGCGAGCGCATTCCTTGGCCGGTGTAACAGAGAACAAAGCAATGTTAGCGTTGTTTCCACGAGGCAGCGAACCTTTTTGTCAGTTCAAGTACCATCGCTAGCTACGTTCGCTGGAGCTCTGGGATAACACTGAAATGTCGACAGTCGAAATAAAGTGCGCGCATAAAAAAAAGATTGTCTTTTTTTAACACAATGACCAGAAACATAAACAGTTTATTGTTTTTACAAAACAGAAATCTGTAATTATTATTGAGAAAACGCTAGAGTAAATTTGGTGTCAGGAAGCGTTTTCATAGTTTTGTGTCAACTTGTGAAAGTTCACGTAAGCTTGGCAGGGGCTTGGAAACGATTTTAGAACGGGATTGCTCTCACGTTAGAGGTTACTTAAATTTTGATTTTAAACGCTGTTGGGAAAGAAAGGGTTTAAAATACCCGGTCCGTGACCAGACATCATAAAGACTCAGTTTAACGTGAGAACGTTCTTGCTAATTTGTCCTTATTTCTGCTTGTTTTCAATATCACCTACGAAGAACACAGAAGGGCTTCCTTTGAATACTATAATAAACAGGAAGAAAGACAGTCGCAAAGAAAATCACAGACACGCCGCAGGTTGTCGATGGTTTTTCACGAGAAACAAAGAAAGCTTTTTCTCACGCAAACCTATTTACAATCTAAACTTTGCTTCATGGCAGACCGTAGTTACCATGGTTACAGCTTGTGGCTGTAGTGTATCGTTATTTGCAAACCACACTGCGGGCTTTTGTGTGAATATAAATGCAGGTATAATGAGAACGCTGAGGACCTCGTGGAATAAAAAAAACAACAAATCTATTAACACTGGAGGTATATGATACGGCCACAAACACATCGTAATTTGGAGAAAGAGTCCTTGGATGTCGTACACCCCTGGCATAAGACATGTGGAATCGCAATTGTGGAATCGCGACGCAAGGGAAAATTGATGGAAATGCCGAGGAAGATATTAGAATTAGGTAGAGATAGTCTTTTATTTAGGGGTCCTGTTGTTTGGAACTGTTTAAATAAAACAGCTCGAGAATGTGAGAACATTGATAAATTTAAAAGAGCTCTTAAAACATCAAGTAATATAACAGCATTGCACAAAGTGTCATTTATCAAAGGAACTTGTATGAACAACAACAAGGATTTGGAAAGCTTTGTTTATTATTAAATTTTATGTATAATCGCATTACTTCTTACCATTTAAGTATTAATGTATATACTTAGGTTCTGATCATTATTGTCCAATTTTTATTTATTATATATATAGTTAGGTTTTAATCATTTTTAGCAGGTCCACATCAATTAGTTGTCTTAATTTTTAACCTGCTTTATCAAATAAAGTATGTATGTACCGGTCATTATTTTGAAGGGGGAGGGGAGGCCTAATGCAAATGGAGGGAGGGTCGATGATGTTTATGCTGGGGGAAGGAAGCGGTGATGGGTGATGGGGGGGGGGGGGGGGGAATTTGAAGAGAGAATCATTAGATGCCGCACATTCCTGGCATACTAGCATAAGACATGTTAGGGACTTGTCATTATTTAGAGGAGTAAAATGGTGCAAATAGTAAAGGAGTCGCTTACTTTTTATGCCGGGAGCAAGGAGGGTAAGGGGGGGGGGGGGGGACACATAACTTTGGAGAGAGAATTCTAAGATGCCACACAGCCCTGGCATGAGTCATGTCAGGACTGGTCATTATTTAAAGGGGGGTAGTTCTGGTGCAAATATCGGTAGGGTCACTGAGATTTACGTGTTAATTAGGAAAAATTGGGCCACACTTCCGTTAAGGGAGTGACTGTAAGAGAGGGTGCAGGTTAGGAAACGATGGGTTTCACAAAAGGAGAGGAGTTGGGAAATTTGAACACAGCATGCCTTGTTTTGCACCATCCCACCGCTTCTAAATGCTGACCGGTACCGGTACCTTAGGAAGCTCAGCGATTATTTCATTTTATTTTATCTGAATGACCACGCACACTTACTTGCTTCACTCACATTGAAGCAAAGTAATGTTCACACCATAACAAATAGACATATTTCACCCTGGCCACGTGCAAAGGAATTACAAAACAGCTAGCATTTACCCATATCCCTCCTCGATAAATGCTTTTCATCATCAGGGGTTGTTACGCTTTTTCTATAAATAAACGAGTTATGGTATTATTTTTCTTCGTGTTTAGTTTATGGAAACACAAATATGAAGGGGTGAATATCTTCTTTTCAGAATATGTGTTTATTGTTATATGACATAGCATTCTAGAGTGCAAATACGTGCCAAAAAATTAGAGGTAGAAATACCCTCCCGTATTACATAACTTTTCGCTGAATAATTTCTATTTGTTAAGTAATCACAACAGTACGAAGAAATGTTTTAAATCTACTGTTGACTAAAATTACAACTTTGCAAGATACACGATGCGCGAGTTGAATAACAGCCATTACTATATACTAAAACGGTGGATAGCGTTGTTGGCGCGCTCTGATTGGCTACTGAAACTCGGCATAGTAAGTGCTATTCATCTCCAAGCATTCGCGCGCGAAAATTATAATCGTTAACAGAAATAAATGAGTTAAAAAAAAGATCATTTTCGTACTACGTTATCTCACTGTTTTAATACATACTTAAACAACTATCCATGAGCTCACTGTCGGTGGTGGCGGCTCGGTAAATATTCACAACTATAGCCACCTCCACTTTGGTAAATAGCTGTTAAATAGTTGCTTGACCGTAGGATATCGTGGGCTATTACTCTGCCGCACCTGTCCTGCCGTGCTGAAACAAATCCGCGGAAAAACTCTTTGTCTTTTTACTACGCAAATAAGCTACTCAACCGCCTACTTTATTTCTGCCTACCTTATAAAAACTTAACCTGTTTGCTTCGCAGGATGTATATAAAGTAACAGCAGGGAATTTGCTGACGAAATCTGAAATATATTTTACAAACTCAACTTAAGTGGACTAGACAATTTCCCTGACTCATTGAATCGCGTGGGGAAAACGTGAAACACATTCCGTGTCAAGCGCGAGCATTTGGTTTCCTCGTTTATCTACCGACTATTCACGATGAAAAAAGGTAACTGTTTTCATGAAGTCAAGCGGAATTACGGCTGTTTATAACTGAATGATTTACCGTGCAGCCTAGCGGTGGTCTATATTGTTTAATTTGTAATGACCTCCACTCGAGAAAGGCTGTGCCCGGATCAGTTCGGACCAACGGGAACTGGTCATTTATTTTTATCTCGTGAAACCGCGAAGCGTTGAACGAGATATAATATACGGGGAAAATTTGTGGGGAGGGGGGGGGGGGGGGGGGGGGGGGGGGGGGGGGGGGGGGGGGGGGGGGGGAGGGGGGGGGGGGGGGGGGGGGGGGGTATAAAGTAGATTTCGAACGCTAGTACTAAATCTGTGGTCCCCCAAAATAAAGATGTCACACATATGTAATGTCATAAATATGTCACAAATATATTACATCTTAGTCACGCCTTGCGAAACCATTTAGCTTGTTTCCTATCAACCTCGTCCCCAGGGTATCTGGTCTTCCCGTCCCCTGGAGCAAGAGAGAGGCGAGAAGATGAGTTTTCTATACACAAATACGGAAAAAAATAAATTCTATAGTTTACTTTATGTATAAATTCAACCATGTAGCTGTTCAACTCCCTGATAAAGTTCGCGATAGTCGGACGAAACGCATAGGAGAAAATACAAACTGTCTTCTAGTACAAACTTACAGTAGTTCGTAAAAGTGATGCTCACTAGCTTAGCTTTACAAAATTTAATTCCAGTTTGGTGCAAGTAGGCATTTGCTTCTGGTTTGAAAGGTTCCGAACTCTATCGATCTAAATTGAACCTCGTTCGATTTAATTCGATTTGGTTCGGGCATCGAACTCACAAAAAAAGTTTTGTGTTCGATTTCGTTCGATGGCCGAACAGCATCGAACTCTTTTGTTCGATGGATAGTTGATTCGATTTCGTTCGATGTGATACGCCAGGTTTACGTTATCTACGTTATTTTTCCCCATTCAACCACAGGCAGCCCAAGCTCACGTTGTGTGAGTCGGAACGTGACCTTTCAATGAAAGCGGTATTGAGTTACACAGCGGCTGTTGAAAATTTGAGCGCTTTATAAGACGTTGTCTGGGGAAAAATATAACCTAGATTTTGAACGCTAAATAAAGTGAAATTTAGACATTAATTAAATAAAGCGACTCTATGAACTTACCTCTGGCGTATTCTTTTGTCCTTTGGGGTTTTTCTAGCCGTTACCAGTTTCTTTGTTGCCACTGTTATTCCCTTCATAAACAACGTAGACTGCTAGCAGTTGTTGTCTGGATAGTCGAGTGGGCGATTAAATACGCGATCGGCGATCGAGCGAGCGAAAGTAATGCGTCGGTTCGTTCGATCGCTCCAGTGTTGCCAAGATTGTTTTCGTGATTAGCTCGCCTGCTCGATTGACTGCGAAGGGACAGCCCAGGGAGACAGCTAGCAGTCTATGAACAACGTCTTGTGAAGACTACTGGGCTGCTCGCTCCCGTGCTCGCTACGCTCGCAGCAGTGGACTCGTCCCCAGTCGTCTCTCAATTAACGAGAGAAGCGCGGTTGAGGGGAGCGCGAGGGGTGATGGGAATATGCAACAACCTTTATGCCAACCTCGTCCCCAGGGTCTTCTGGGTTTTTAAAACCGAGAAGCTCCCGGGAACGAGGTTTCCTTTATGCAACACCCTATGTCCTTGCCCCTACCCTCTTGTTTTGCGATTTTTAAATCATCCTGACTCTCTTATATACAGGTTACAAAATATGATATTAAAACACCCGGACAACAATATAGACTAATACAGACCCACATCTAAACACTCATCTACAGAAAATACATGGCATGTACGCCTAACTCACTGCTTTTTTACCTTTTTAATCGTAAAAATATTGTGTTGAAATATTACTAAAGAAGAAAGATAGAGCAATGTAAATCTATAATCATCACAAATACTAAGCTCGTCGATGGACCTATTCAAGTCTTGTAAGCTTACATTTTCCCCTGAATCTTCGCAATTAGGATCTGACATCTGCGCCGGACGCGATCTTAGATAAAAACAAATCGTAACAACAATTCTGGTAGCGCAACCGATTAACAAAATCCGTCAAGTTGTCCAGTTATCCATAATAATAGAACTACGACGAAAAAAAATCACAAAAACGACAACGCGCAACTTTTCGACTCTTCGCACAACGACTTTTCGACTCAGGGGGCGCTTTCCATTCGGCCGAAATTTCCGAAATTTTCGGAATACGTTTCGAGGTTGTCCTGTTTGATGGAAATTCCGGAATTAACAAAACCATACCAAAATACTGATCCCTCAGATGAGACATTTGCTCCGGGCGTGCGCGCTATTGTTTTGCTTTTTGATTTCTATTGTTTTGGCTTTTGTTTTAGTTTTAAGAACGGTATGCATAACTAATGTATGGGTTATACGGAAATCTTTCCGACATTAATCCTATCTTACTTGTTTATGTAACCTTGAAGCGCGGGGTTTCTTGATATAGTCGTGATTTCCGCTTTCCTTCTGATTTCCCTCGTACTCACCGCTAGGCCATGCACTGACAGACGAGCAAGGGAACGTAAACACGATGCCGACCAACGGAAGCCAAAATGCACTCAGTCGAAGCATCGTGCGGTTGAAAAGTGCAAAATGACGGAGGTTTTTTCGCTCGAACCAAAGCAATAATAACCATAGTACTGGAATCCGAGTGTGGATTTCAGAAAAGTAACTCAGAAATGCGCGAAATTTTGATTTTCCTTTCAAAAACTGACCTTTTCGCAATGATTTTAGGGTCAAATTGGGAGCCTGGTGACGAGTGAATATACTATATAGGCAAATGCAACATGTTCTCCTCTCTGAATTTACCATTATCGTTAATTTTTAAATTGCTTTGAATTTACCATTATAGTTAATTTAGAACACTGTTTCCCAGGACATTTCAGAAAAGAAGAAATTAAAAAAAGCCATGTCATTTAGACTGGATTCGAACCCGGAACTACCGCTACTAGGAACGTCTTCTTACCACTAGACCACCGAACAACAAGGCGATGGGAAATTATATCTGCAAGATATTTATTTGATTCTTGCATAGAATATCATTGATCTACAGTGATTAGGCCTAAGCGCTGATTTCAAATGGTTAGCTTTTTGTTGAGGTTTGGAGATCAAGCTTTTCCATTTACTTTCTAAAATTATTTTCAAGCGAGTGATTTTATAGGCTTACTACAGGGTGTAGAATAAGCGCATTAAGTTTATTATGTTAAAAAATTGAGGTTTGCTCAACCAGCAGCGTGGTGGTCTAGTGGTTAGAAGAGAGGATAAGTCAGCGAAGGGTCGTAGGTTCGAGTCCTGTCCGAACACTAAGGATTGTTCTTTTTCAACAAAAATGCTGACTTTCCAGAATTTCTTTCAGACTGTCAGTGTTCTAAATTAACTATAATCGTAAATTCAGAGCAATTTGAGAATTAACGATAATGGTAAATTCAGAAAGGAGAACGGGTTGGCAAATGTCACCCAATTTTTGCCATGTTGTGTACCATTCGTAATTTGTCTTGGCCCTAGTCTCTCAAGCTCAAGTAGGCTGAAAACTCGGGAAAGATGGCGACCGAACTGAGTCTTTCATCATGTGGGTATTTCTGTACCGATCTCCAATTATTATTGCATCACTCGTGCTTTGGAGCTGCAACTGGCAACGGTAAGATCAACTGTGCTTAGTTTTGTCTGATTTACTTTCAGTAAAAGTCCGTTTTACTCGTCCGTTTTGTTCCCGTCTTTTATTAAAGGATACTCGGGCAGAGAGTTTATGTTCAAAATATTGTCATTATTATTCTCTAGGCTTGTCTATAGCAACGACTAGTATAGAAGCAGAATTGCCCGCTTATACAAGCAATGTTTCGGAATCATCTTGTTCTAAAGCCGCGAAAACATCTAAAAAGTTCGCCATTTTGATATATCACAAAGGCCTGGTATTCCCTTGGAATAGAGCACGCGATTTCCAAATGTTCTAAACCCGTTCCATTCGACCACCGAAAATTCCGAAAACTCGAACCGGAAATTTGTGCCGAATGGAAAGCGCCCCCTGCCAGTCGTCTTTTCCTTTCCTTTTCTTCCTTCCTATCAACCCCTTCGATCGCGCTTCTCTCGTTCCGCGTCTACCCCCCACGCGCGTCTTCCGCGTCTTGCCTAGAGAGACGACTGGGGATGAGTTAGTTATCGAGGAGGTATAATTAAATAAAATGAGTTAATTGAAGGGAAAATAAAACACTTTGAGTCATTTATAGACGGGAGGTTCGAGTTATCGAGGGTTTGAGTTACAATTACCGGGATTTAACTTAGCCTGTGAACAGGCTCCTTTTTGGGGAATTGGGTTAGGTTAAAATCGGCGAGCGAAGCGAGCCGAGCGCGGACTGGGGAAGAGGGAAGGGGCGGCTCCTTCCCTCTTCCCCAGTCCGCGCTCGGCTCGCTTCGCTCGCCGATTTTAACCTAACCCAATTCCCCAAAAAGAAGCCTGTTCACAGGCTAGATTCGACTGTACAATGACTCGTTTCATTTGATATACGTGCCAGTTTATTTGGTTTGTGAGCGCAATGGGTCAAAGTACGAGTACAATGGGTCAGTAGTTTCAATGACCATGGAATAAAATACAACGACTAGTTTAATTTCATTTGGTTTGTACCGAGAACAACTCGTTTCATTTGGTCCACCGAGTATAATAACTCGTTTCGATTGGTTTGTTTTTCTGTCCGCAATGGAACAGAGTGCGATCGCTATGGCGTTGCAAATGCGCCATTAATATTAAATACGTTTCTGATCAGTCAGGCTTTGATAAATCTTACCTACGAAATAAAACGTCAAAGCAAAGGCAGCGAATAAGTTTCGCACTCAGGGCAAAGCCGCGTCCTTTTAAATGCGCTGGGAATGCTGGATACTATTGTGACGTTTTAACAGTGGCGCAGAAATTGTAGGCATGGCGACAAACTCGTTCCGCTTGGTACAAATGTCACAGGACACCCAACGACGGATTAAAGCGCTCAATTTTTAACAGCCGCCGTGTAAAAAACCCAATACCGCTTTCATTGAAGGGTCACCTCCCGACTCACACACCGTCGCTAATGATTAATTAATTATTTGCTGGTTGCCTCTTATAGTCTAGATGTATGTCTTCAAGACTGCAAAGTTTGAAAAAATTCTATGAGAGCGTTTTCGAATAAAATTGGGTTGAATATTTTCAATCAAACATTTAAAACTTCGCATTACTTTCTGTTATTTCGTCGATGCCAGCGTTTTCCTAACAAATTGAAACAATATTTCACCATATATTATTCATGTGCCATAAAACTACATTCCTTGAAGGTTTCATCCTGTTTGCTTCACTAGATTTCAGTTGATGTGATCAGAAGCAATGTCTTAAATATACTCATTCTACTCACAGAAGTAACACTTTTGTTAGGGAAGCGTTTATTTAAAAACTAGTCCATGAATTTTTTTTTTAAATCTTTTGATCTAAAGTTATACATGTAATGCACGACCTCAATTTCAAGTGCATTGAATCATTTTAAGGGCGCGAAATACAATTAAAAGTATAGGGGACTTTTGCATTCATCGAATGGAACAAGCATACCCTGGATGGAAAATGGTTTGGGGGGGGGGGGGGGGGGGATTTTGTAACCTCGTACGTGCCCAAGCAATCAAACAATATGTACCTCAGCGAAATACTGATCCACTTGATGTAAAAGACCTCGGTTAGTAGCAGGAAACCTCCCGCTTAGCCATTAAGCAAAAATCTTTCTGCGGTGCTGTTTATGTTGTACAAGGTGGTTTTGCCTTTTGAGTCTGAATAAATTCCTAAAGTGTGACCATTCAAATGAATCGAAAGCTACTGAGCAGTACCTTCCTGTGGTACTGTTTTTTATGCTGTACAAGGTGGTTCTAACTTTTGAATTTTTTTAGGAAGCCCACATCCGCACAGAGTGGTTTACAGAAGGGTCCTCAATTATTTAGATAATAAAAAATGCAAATAATCTAAGAAAAATTACACGAACTTACTAATATTAAAAGTACATGTTCTTATTAAAAATATAAAATCAAAATTACCATTAACTACTAAAACACTAAACTAAAATAACTATCATAGAAAAGAATAAATAAAGGAAAGATATAAAAATATATTGATTTAAATGCTAAAAATATGCTAAATTAGAACTACTGATTAAAATTTGGCGTTGGACAATTAAGCCACACTTAAAAATAGGCGATTTTCTGTGAAATTTTTGTCGCACTTTTCGACGAAACTTTTGTCGCACGCAAGATGAACTTCAAATCGCATGTGTAAACGGGCGGCGATTTCAGTGCGATTTGGGCGCGATTTGTCGCGTGATGTCGCAGAGGTTTCGAAACTTGATGCAACTTGGTGGCGATTTTCGCGAAATCACAGCAAATCAAACCAAATGTCGCACCCGAATCGCACAGGAAATCGCCGCTAGTTTACACTTGCGACTAAAGTTGCATTGGAGAGCGCGACAAAAATCGCATGTGTAAACGGGCCTTAAAGGCTGGTTTTCACTAGCGCATAAGCATAAGCACAAGCCAACATACGCAGACTCCGTAACATGTTGATCATTAGTTCCAATTGTTTGAACAAAACAGAACAATAGGCACTAATGATCAACATGTTACTGAGTCTGCGTATGTTGGCTTGTGCTTATGCTTATGCGCTAGTGAAAACCAGCCTTTAGAGTAATGTCTAAGGAATTGCATACATCTCACAGGACGAAATAATGAATTTACTAATCTTTAAGAGAAAATTAAATTTTACTTAAAGGTATCGAAAATCTTTAAGTTGAGACGTAAATACTCTTAAATGTATTAACGTAAGTAAATATCTTTAATATGTGTTTAAGAACCTTTACGTTATCTTTAATTCAACTTTTCAACAACTTAAAGACCCTTAAAGGCAACTTAAATTGTTCATTACTTGCTTTAAGTGTTGTCAAGGAAAGGCTTATTTAAGTAATTTACGGTGCACTTAAAGATAGTCGAAATTGTTCTTTAAGTTTTCTTTAATGAACCTTTACTTGCACTTAAAGTCGTCATTCAGTCGTCCTGTGGATCTGCAGTAAAGTGGGTGTTTCTTGGTGTTGCGGAAACTATTGTTGGTTAGCTTTTGTGTTGTGGTGTGGGTATTGTTTACTTTCTTTTGAATCTTTTGTTTTACGTCATTTGGTGATCGCAACACCAAGAAACTGCCAGTAAAGTTTACAGTAGTCCAGTGTCTCCATCTTCTAGAAGCAGAAGATTTACGGATATTATGCTTAGATCTTGTATTGTAATCAGTTATAATTATGAAAACTGCTATTGAGGGAATAGTAACACGAGTGCATAAAACAGAATTGTACGTAAAAATAGCGCGGCGCTCAGCCCTTCGCCGTTGGAAAGGCTTCCAATAGAGCGTCGTAATTGCGTCGTTTGCAGAAGCGCGCGGGGAAAAGATCTAACCTGAATAAAACTTGTAGTTCGGCCATAAGAGTAGTTAAAGTGAAATCGTTTCTTGTCAATTTAATCCGAAATCAAAGGGTTCTAAGAGCCATCTCGTGAATACGAAACAACGTAAGGTTAATTTTAGTTGTTCTTGATGTTTTGTTGAATTAAGTTTCAAGCTTTTGATAATAGCCTTTAACTTATAAAATTAAATTATCCATTGTTTCAGCCAGCAGGGAAGTAAACCGTTCAAAAACCCTTGTAATCCGATCCGCAGTTAACACTTACAAGGAGAGAAAGGGTCATTTTGCGGTATATATCGAGCGTTTCCACTCACGTGACCTTCAGTCCCGTGGGACTCAAATGACAAAGGCCATGGCAGCCATGTTGGTGTTCCTAACAAAAGAAGTTAATCAAAACACACGCGAGAATCCACGCTTTCGGCGCTTTACGCCTTTGCGAGCAGCCATTTCAGCGAATAACCCTAAAACAAAAAGCGTGAAGATGTAATAGATCAACAACGAGTGCGAGGGTTTGATCGGGGCATCCAAACACCGAGAAGCCGCTTCGGCCGAGTGCTTTTATTGTTTGAAGGTGTTTGGATGCCCCGATCAAACCCGAAGCACGAGTTTTTTTTATCTGGCTTCTCAAATGAAACAATACAGAATTATTCAGTGTTAGTTTTTTTGGCTTTGTCCTTTTCAAATGCCGTCACATGCATAATTTTATTGAGCTTGTTGTGTTTCGCCATTTGGTATGAGACCATGTGCGAAGCAGAAGCGTCTCGGTTTAGGGAGGCTAAAACGGTTGTCGAAGAAGAATATCTAGTCGATAAAGCTATTCCCCCGTCAACGAAATATAAAAAACAAATGGGCAACATCCATTTTCTACGAATGGTAAACTTCTCGGACGGCTCAAGTTCCCGTTCTCTGAGATTCGAGAGGAATGTTTAAGGACTATGATTTACACAAGATTATGTCACTTTCTGCTCGTATTGAAGAAACGGACGCATTGAGTTTGAATTATTGGCTTAGCAAATTTGTCATGGACGTGGCGAAAAAGTCGGGAGAGAGATATCCACCGAATACTGTTTGTGGCATAATATAAATATGCGGTATCCGACGCTTTCTAGAAGAGAAAAAAGGTGCTGAAGCATTTTAAATCCTCGTGATAATGGCGACCGAAGGTGAGAAAAATGGTCCATTTTGTTTTTAAATTAAAATGTCGATGTCATGTTGAAGTTCCAGTTATAATACTCAGATTATTGTTTTGAAGGTTTACTCTGTTTCACCGAGCATTGGACGCGGAATCGAAAGATGGCACACGAGAGGGCTTACATTTGAAGACCAAGACAGGAATGTAAGGTTCCGAATGTAATTATATAATTTAGTGGAATAACATATATTGCAACTCATTAATATGCAAGTGTTTGATTTGAGATCAAACACGGTTTTGAACTGAAATCAAAACCCTTAAGATCGTGATCTGGTGTTTCATTGGGTATCAAGACTCATCCACCTGACTCAAATGGACGTCATTTATTGGCTGGTCACTTTATGAATTATTAATGAGTTTGAGAATCCGTGACGATCAACGTTTCAATAAGGAAGATATCAATGACGTCACCAATTGTTATTAATGTGCCAACCAGAGCCTTATTGGCTGCCGAAACAAAGGGTTCTTTTGTTCCAGTGGCTGGCACATTTGAATAACAAAAAGAATGTTTGTAAACAGATATCATCCCTATAGCTCGATGTAAAGTTAATTTCTCTGGATTTTGAGGCCAGGATCGACCACGATGGTTCTGAGTAAAATGTAAATTTTCTTTCGCTATGGCAAAAAGCAAATTAATTTTAGCTCACCATTATACGTCCTCTGATCAATAATGGTTTGACGCCTCACTCTGTTTTGACCTTGCTATGCAACAAAACATTTTTTTTATCAGAGGACATATAATGGAGAACTTAAATTTACTTGTCAATTATTGATCAATGTCCATTGGCTCAGCTCCCTCCACTGAAGGAAATATGTCTTCCAGCCTAACATTCCTTAACTCATTCTGGTCACTATAAGGGTCTTGCTGAGCTCTCTTGATAGATTTCTCAACATGTTTATATACTTCTGTAACGAGGATGCTTTGCTCAATAGCGCTCCTGTTTAATTCATCCAACCCGAACCCTTTGGCGTGCATAATCACTAACAGCTTCTTGCCGTTTAGCAACAGGATACCTGGAGATCCAGATGAGCAATGAAAAAATTCACTGACGTGATACTTTCCCCTTCTTTGGTCGTGGAAGTGACGGTATTCGTTGTCTGCATCACCTCCCCGCCTATTGGTGAGACATACAACTTCAGGCCATCCTGCTGAGCTGTAAGCACAGGGTACATTGGGTCTATCAGCTTTGCTTGCCGGTCGGGGTGGCCGATGAGCCTCAGACACTGACCTTCTAGCAAGGACCAACGACTGTTATTGGGATCCATGATGCTGACACCACGTTTAAAAATACATAGTGTCCAAAGTGGCAACTCATCTGGTGGTTCTTTCATTTTCGATATTGCATAATCCAGCTCCTCTGTCGGAGATCTCACCACAGGCGAAGGCACCGCTTCATATCTTCGTTCTGACGGATCTGGTACTTCACCTTCCATGAAATTGAAATCAATATAAATGGCGTCATCAGCTGCTGTTGTGTGTCCAGCCTTCTCTATCACATGGTTGTTGGTCATAATGTACTGTGTTCCTATTCTAAAACAGGTGCCAATCAATTCAGGACAGTTTACAGAATTCAGTATGAAAATAACACCTACTGACTTAGCTATTTCACTAAGGACCTCTAGTTGATGCACAAACAAGGTACCTTTGACTTGCTTAAAAGCAAAGTTACACTCCTTGGCTAGTTTGTTTCTATCTTTTACAGGGAGTTTTTAAATTTGCTCTCAAATGCACCCTCGATTAAATGAGCCAAGCCAACTGTACATGTGGAATCCCGATTTTTCGAATACTCGATTTTTCGAAACTTCCGACTATTCGAACCAAAACTCGTTTCCCTTGGATTTGAATGAAAGCGGTTTTTGGTTATATTTCTATAAAGTCGTTGTATCACAGGCAGCCCAAGCTCACGTCACGAAAAGCCGTTTTAAAACTTTAGGTCTCGATGTTAAGAAAATTACTAATACGCAAAAAACATGACGTCATCAGATCGTTGTTATGGTAACACTGATGTCAATCAACTCTACTTTTTTGGAAAGTTTATTTCATCTCTAGTTTATGTGTGAAGCAGCTTGCCTGACCGAGCTCGGACAGTGAAGTATCAGCCGTTCAAAGTTGGGATGTTGTGTCGCCAAAAAACCCAGTCGAGCCACCTTAATAAGCCAAAATTTCACCTTTCTACCAATGAAAACAAATTTCTTCCAACAAAAGTTAGATAGTCTAGATATAATATTGTAGTGGCTGTCCAGAAACAGAGACTTTCCTTAACGACGCAAGACGGTGCTTAACCAACGGGTTTGTTTTTGATACGGGGAAACCCCATAAATGTCATTCATTTTAAAGTGCCACTACGACGAAAATTTTTGTATTTCTTTTCCGCTTTTTTAACGCAAATGTATCTAATAGGTTTAGACAAATGCGAATTGCTATAAATTAGATTGATATATTCTTGCACAGCCCAGAAATAGCTAGCCCCAAACCCACGAAAATCACGTAAAATCCGTCGCCATTGCTTCGGTCATAAATTCGAGCCCACTTTCTACTGGTTTGCGATCTGGTACACGTGACTTGATTTGTGACGTCAATGACTCAACGCGGTTCCCTCCGGGTCACACTGAGACAACAAAGCCAAAAGGCACGTGTTGAGTCATTGAGGTCACAAAATCTTTAGGCCAACTTCTCAGGGTTCGGTCCGGGTCATTTTTTAATTGAGTAATGGCGGCAAGCCGAATTCGAAATGTGAAGTTAAAATAATGGCAATTCCCGTACGAGTTTTGACTTGAAACCTCGCAAGGTAAGTAACGAGTACTTATATTTTCAAAATATGAAGAGAACAGAAAATGTATACACCTTATTCCAAAATGGCGGCCAATTTATTATTCTTTTATATGCATGTTAATTAGCCCTCATGGCCTCATTTTCACTTGAAAATTCTTTTGTATTTTGCACATGCTGACGAGGCCAAGAGGGCTAATTTACATGGAAATAAAAGAATAATAAAATGGCCGCCATTTTGGAATAAGGTGTATATTTTTGATCATAGTGGCACTTTAAGTGACCCGCCACAGTCGGCGCCGGTTCCACGCTGTCGGGATATTTAGGCCAAACATTAACGGGATATGGGATACACAAGTGCCCCTAATGGGGTGTCCAGCCTCTTCGCAGGCTCATTGAAGTCGCGCTTGAAAGAAATGCAAAAATAAAGCGACACTTCAATTGTTTGTCAATAATTTATTTCTCTTCTGGTTTAACGCACATTGCGCAAACTCTGTATTTGCTAATTTAATTAAAACATCATAATCGTCATCGATTTTATTGAAACATACTTACCAATGTCATTTTGTTGTTGGTGTTTTTTTTTTCAATACCGTTATCGTTCTTAGACCATCGTCAAGGGAACCACCACTATCATAACAAATTTATGTTAAATTATTGAAAATAAAGTCTAAATTTCAATTATTTTAATAACAAGTGAACATATAATCTTATTATACACAAAAACTGGATATGAAAATCGCATATTTTCGCTTTTGAAATTTCCTGCGCGCCGCCATTTTGAATATTTATGACGTCATAAGGTTGCCAAATTGTTCTGATACCACGCAGCTCTTAACAACCTCTAACTTCCATATGATGCCCGATTTAGGGTGTTAGCTCTATTGTACATTGTACACATTCATTGTATTAGGTAAAATTATGTATTCTAATATATTCTATGGTATTGTATTCTATTGTATTGTCGTTCTTTTGTGCTCTCATATTCTATTGTTTTAACAAAAGAATAAGTGTTACCCCTAAATCGCGCATGGTATACTAATTTCATTGAACCTGGGTATCACGCAGCTCTATTGTTTTCAGGGCAAGGGTCCATTGTTGTGTTGTTTGTTCTATTGTTTTCTCAGCAAATCAGAGAAGACCTTGTAAGAGCTGCATACTGCCCCAAATTGTTTAAACACGAAGTTCCGGTATAAAGGGAGCCTGGCCTGGCCATTTTCACCTCCACCTGTGACCTCAGGCGGTATCTAGATGAATTTTTACCGTGTTAAAATAAAGATTTGAGAGCCTATACGACCACAACACTATCGAGCTGCTTAAAAAAAACTTTATGTATCAGAAGTATCTAGATTGTTAGAGAGCCTACACGATCACAACACTATCGAGCTGCCAAAAAAAATTCAAAATGGCAGCGCGCGATATATCCAATTTTTCTTGTACACTAAAATTGTATTTCTATTTCTTATTAAAAGAATCGATATTTAGATTTCATTTCCAACACTTTATCGTCAATTTGTTATAACAATGGAGGTTCCATTTAACAAACAGAGATGGAAATAAATCTATTAAATTAGGCGACGTACAGTTACTATAATTTTAAAAAGAAAGAAAGAAAGAAAGAAAAGGCCATATAGGCTTGCGAAGTGGATGAATAATCTTGGAAAACCACTGACATGCCATCCTCTGTAGTTAGGCATATTCTTCAAGGTACAAATCTTAAATATTGCCTTTTAGAAAGGCTTGTACGTTAAATGATGAAAACAGAATCATCGCTGTCTAATGATATGCCAGAGAATGGTAAGCCTGTGGTTAGTCAGAAGATGGTAGACCTGTGAAACAACAACATCCCCTGTTCATTCTGGGACTTAAACAAATACACAGTTCAGTTGAAATTACGTCAGCGGTTTAGCCACGGTTCGTACAAAGTTTTGGATCCAACTTCATGAAAACTATATAACTTACACATTTCCATCACTATTTTTTTAAGATCCCCATATATTGTACGAACCCTGCTTGCACCTTGAACTGTAAAACTAATGAACATTTAACTTTCTCTTACAATATCAATACTTTGTCAAGCACAAAGTGACAAGAATTAAGAAAATCATTAACTAGGGACGTTGTATTGGTGTACCACCAAATTATAGTGATCAACATCTAATTTCTCCTTACAATATCAATACATTGTCAAGCCGATAGGTGACGAGAAAATGGAAAATCATCAACTAGGGGATATTATCTTGATGAACCACTAAATTTTAGTGATCAACATATAATTTCTCCTTACAATATCGGTACATTGTCAAGCAGACAGGAACAAAGAAACTTATCATCTAGGTCGTGGTGTTTCTGTTGTCACCTCTTTCATTTCTACCAGCAATTCTTTAAACGTTCGTTGTTTAAACGTTTCAAGTTACTACCATTCGACAATTCCTTCCGACTTAAAAACAAAACTCACTTTTACTCCAAATATCTTATCTTTTCACTGCTCTTTCTTATAATCCTTAAAATATCTCTCTTGCATTCAATCTTGTAAAGAGATCTCTTTCCCTTTAACAAGACGACAAAACTCAGCTGCTCAACTCCTGTAAGTTGTCATCGTTAACATTATTCACGAATGTAAAGTCACATCTCTAATCGTCACTGCGCCATAGCAAGCTCCACTTGTGTCCCAGTCCTCCTCCTCTGAGCGTAACTCGTTCCCAGGCGATACTCGGCCATCATCTTCTCGGCCTGTTGAAACAGTGAATTAATTTAAAGGTTAAGATTTCGAACTAATGGCGTTTGTCTAGTTTACTGTTAATTTTTAAAATGGACAAGGGTTTTCACTGAGACGTATCCTTATATAGCACGCCTAAGTCGTGTTGTTTGGCTATTACTGAGATCAAAAGGAGACGTGAGGCCTGATACGTTAGAAAGATAACTTGAGGTACATTTTCATTAGAATAGGTTATGTATGGGGTGGTATACTTCATTTGATGATTTTTTGTCATTACCCATTTGCGAGTAGCTTAGGGAAGTGGTCATAACAAGTATACTCGACGAGGACCCACATTGTGTAGGGGTGGGATGGGGGGGGGGGGGGGGGGGGGTAGGGGGGTTACACAAGATACCACCTATCTGATGAATGTAATAGACAACATTTTTCGGCATAAAAATTGGAGATGAGACTTAAATATTCTGTTTGCACGAAGCTTGCATTGCTAGTAAGACAGCACAGGAAGATTTGAATCTTTCTATCAGTTTTTACTCCTCATAGAATGGGGGCTATGCCAACAAGACACCATATTTTTAGGTGGGGTAGAGGGGGTACATAAAGAGACCACCAGTCTTTTTGTAAAATGGTGGGTTCTGTCCGAGTACAATAGTTTTGACCATTTCCCTTATGATCTTCTCTCTAAAGTATGACGTACAATCGTCCACAACAAAACGAGTTTTACTGAAAAATTAACAGAACCGGGTTTCGAATGGACAGCTTTTCACATCGTTTTCAAACGGAGGGAGAGTGCTTCGGGCCTTGTTTTAAAACAGAGGCAACAGGTATATCGCTAATATATCTTACCCATGCCTAACCTCATCTTCACTAGTCTCAGTCTCCATCAAACTGCTCCCGTTCATGTTTGAGGAATGGTAACGACCTTCTTCTGATTGGCTGTCGCCGTTCAAGGCTACGATTTGTGCGTCTTCAGGGGGCTCTAGCTTTACTTGCACTTGAGACTGCGACAATTGGCTGCTGCAGGAATAAGAAGAAAATCAACGTCAGCACGATCGTTGAATCTTCCAGATTTGTAATGTGGTTCAAAGTTTAAAACCAGGGAATAAAATTTAATTTTACAAAATGAAAATTTGCGGCTTTTCATGAAGTTTGATTGATTGGAGTCGAAAGATTCAATTAATGGGGGTTAACAATGCGCCAGAGCCTTTCCTTTCGCGCATTCTTTCTGTGTTATATTTGCAACGAAAATCATTAAGGAGGTTCGCAACAGTCTATTTTACCGTGGGGTGTATGATCAAAATTTCACAGGGAAGATATGATTCGATTATAGACATTTTTAATAAATACAATGATGCATCATTTTCCGCTAATGACGTCAAACATATTCTTTTGAATTCTCTTTACAATTCAAAATAATACGTTTGACATCGATAACGGAATATGATGCATTCTGGTATTTTTTAAAAAGGTCTATATTCAGTTTTATTTTCCACTGGTTTTCAAGCAACGGCCTGTTGCGAGTAGGCACTCCTACAAACTTTCCCATAACGACGCTTTTTCAGTGTCGTTTAAGCAACTGTTTTGTTTTGTCACTTTATTAACAATTCGTGTCGTACCAAATGCAAATAAAACCTGGGTGATCTCTCACATCCTTTCATGATAACAAAGGTGTTCGCTGGCCCCTAGGACTTCAACACGAGAAAGAGTGTTTCATCAGGATTTCAAACACTGGGAAGTGTGTTGAAAAATGATCATCAAATCGAGAGAACACGAAGGAATATACGCGCCAAAATGTATGCTAATTGGGATGGGTTTTCCAAATGACCGTCGCTCTTATGATTTTCTTTGTTTAAACCAATGAACTCGAGAGGAGAATGTTCTTACTTGATATCCTTGGAGCAGAACTCCACCAGTTTAGTGATGCCGCCGACCACGCCCTCGACTTCCTCTCCGTCTCTAAGGCTCCGGCGTTTCTGGGTCGGTAATTCGTCCCCAGTGTCCTCGTCCGAGCTTCTCTTGCGCCCATCCTCCTGAATAGAACCTTCATCCTCGCTGGCTTCATTGGAATTTGAGGCAGTGACAGGCAACAAATTCACCTGCGTGGGGAGTCCCCCTAGGGCGCCTTGTTGCATCAAGCGTTCTCGCTCTTGCCTTACAAGTCTTCTGACGAAAGAGAACGAAAATTAGTTCATTCGCACAAAGTTCGAAACAGGTTTAAGCTAACACATGATTAGCGTTAGTCTCTACCCCTTTACAAGGTGGATCCATGTGAATTATTTTTGTCGTACAACTTGACTTTGAATGCACCCGGAAACAAAAAAGACAAACACAATCCTTGGTAAACACTTGGTAAACCGGGTTGAACTTAATCAGCTTTCGAACCACCGGATCCAGAAAGAGTACGTATTGAGGGGAGGGAAAGGGATGATTTTGGGCGCGCTTGAAGCGTGTAGAGAGCCTCCTTCCTTTCGCGCTACGCGCTCTCTCCACGCGCGAATCACGTGCCCTAAAATCCTCGGTTACCCTTCCCTTTCAAGCGCCTGCCACGCAAGCTATTTTTGACGAGAGTTCAGGGGACGCACGCAAAAAGGAAACGTAAATTCAACAGCACAAGTACAATCTCCTCTTTCTCGCGCGTATTTCACACTTACACGTTACAAAAACCTTTTGAAAATGTTTGCGGCACATTTCGGACGTTTTATGCCAGTAAATTTGGACGCTTTTAATGATCTGGTAAAATACTCTTTCAAGAAAAACAATACGAAATTATGCTATGACAATGAAACGATTTGAGACCATGACCGGTCAGACCGATTCACGACATTCACAAGAATTGGACTTTGATGAGGCTGCAACAGTTCTTGAAGATGACAATGATGAGTAGTATTTTGAACAATTACATTACAAATGTTCGGACGTTTTAGTGTTCAAATGCTTCATTTGTGGGGCGTTTCAATTTTCGGGCGTTTCGTTTTAACAGAAGGCTCCTGCAGAAATTTAAACGTCCCAAAAAACCTCTTGCACAGAAAGGACGAAAAATGGAGCGAGCTTACCGTGCTGCTGTGCTGTGCGTGACTTTGGACTGAGGTCGTCGTTTCATGTACTCGTCCTCGTCCACAATCCACACCGCTCCTTTAACGTTTTCTTTCCTCACGAAGCATTTGTGAAGAGACAAATTATGGCGGACAGCATTCTGTTAAAATAAAATGAACGAGTTTTTACAATAGATTAGGCTTGATTTCCATGCAGCCTTTAAAGAGCGAGGAAACACAAAACGGCTGGAAGTAGAACCTAACAGTGGAGCGGATGTCGAAGCTAAGAATCTCTTCCAACTTGTGACCATGTCAATGTACAAGCTTAATGCTAATGTATTTTAGTAAGTGACAAGTGTGCAACGTAGATTATCTGGATTTTCTGGGCATCTAAATTAACCTGAAAATATTGAAATTTGTTTGTTAAACACGAAGTTCCGGTATAAAAGGCTTAGCTTCTCCCCCATTTCACACCTTTTGGGTGTGAAATGCAAATTGCGGCGTCTTTTAGTCACAAAACGTAGTTTACTTGCGCGTCCTTTAAATATAATTTGCTTCAAAGATTTCATTAAACCAAGATTTTACCAAAGCAAAAAAAAAAAAAATAGAAGTTCATAAATGCTTCTGACATAACTTTCATAAAGTTTTTTCCGAATTCTGTTAGCCATGGTCTTAGTAATGACGCATGTTTGTTGTCAGTTGTTGATGCTTCAGTGATTGATTGACGACTGGAGGCGAGAATGGCCAGGCCAGGCTCCTTTTATATCGGAACTTCGTGTTTGAGATCGATTGCTGAAAAACTGTTACAAATACAGTCAGAAGTTTCGGGTTTGTCTTCTCACGAGACAAACGCTCGTTCTCGTGCTCGTGCTAAATTGACCTGCCTAATAGGTGCTTTTGCGACGCGTAAGGGCTGAATGGTAAGTCTAGCGCAAGTTATATCAGACGGAGCACTAACATTTAGTGACACAGACAGGAAAATAATGACGGTCACAACCTACCTTCCATGTGGCCGCGTTCCTTCGAAAATACGCAAACTTGTGAATGAACCATGAATATATTTCATTCAAAGTAAGTTGTTGTTCTGGAGAGTCTAAAATAGCCTGTGGGTGTAACAAACAAGGATTTAGGATGATCATCTTTTAATTAATAATGGTAATAGGATTGAGTGGAGTCCAATTCGGTCTGTAATCAGTAGACTACGAGCAGTCTTTCTTTCCCAGCTTAGTCTGTCGAGCGAGAAACGAAAAAACATTAGCCAACGGATAATGGCCGCGCGAAACTGGGGGCGAGGCAGACGCGCGGGCATTATCCATTCGCTAATGTTTTTTTCGTTTATCGCTCGACGGACTAAGCTGAGAAAGATAAACTTCTCGTAGTCTAGTAATCAGACGAGTGATTAACAAAATCGGAAGACCGCGAAGCAGGAGTCCGATTTGTTTAATTACGAGTATGCTTACAGACAGAATTGAACGACACGAAGTCCTGTTACCAATTAATCATAACTATAACAAAATTTGAGGATAAAACGTTAAATGGTTACACGTTTTGGTGATTAAAAACATAACAATTGAGTGTGTTTTTTACCGAGAAGCACGCACGGAAAAAGGATAGCGCGCGTAAATGACGCGTACTGTCCAATTACATCGTCCAATTACAAGCATGACGCGTAAACTGTCCTATTAATGCTCTAATCGGGCTTGCTGATAACCAATCAAATTCGAGAATTTTGTTATAGTTTTGATTAATCCCATAACAGCATCCATGCTAGTAAAGAAAAGTCATCAATCGGTCATCTTCTCTTGTCTTCTCTTGTCTAGATGTACCACCAAGTTCTAGCGATCAACATTTAATTTCTCTCTTTAATTTCTCATTACATTGTAAACAGACAGGTGAGACTAAAGAAAATCAACAACTAGGCGTCAGATTTACAGTAATTAAGGGGAGAACTTTTATAACATTTACCTGTCTAATTAATGACGCGTACGTGAAGGGGGGCCTAACATCTGCCTTCTGATAAAAGTCTGCTGACCGCTCAATATCTACAACAAAAAATATTTCAACGTATTGAATATAATCTTTGGTTCCGGGGATCGCACTGTCGGGGAAAAACCTTGACTCATACAACGTTAAACACCCTCGTATTTGTTTTCATCTGGAAATTAAATCCTAAAGTGTGACCATTCAGATGAAAGCTATTGAGCAGTACTTTCCTGTGGTACTGTTTATTATGCTTTAAATGGTGGTTCTAACTTTTGAGTCTGTGGATGAAATCCTAAAGTGTAACCATTCAAATGAAAGCTACTGAACAGTACTTTCCTGTGGTGCTGTTTATTATGCTGTACAAGGTGGTTCTAACTTTTGAGTCTGTGGATGAAATCCTAAGGTGTGATCATTCAAATGAAAGCTACTGAGCAGTACTTTCCTGTGGTACAGTTTAATATACTGTACAAGGTGGTTCTAACTTTTTGAGTCTGTGAATGAAATCCTAAAGTGTGACCATTCAAGTGAAAGCTACTGAGCAGTACTTTCCTGTGTTACTGTTTTTTGTGCTGTACAACTGAGGTGGTTCAAACTTTTTGAGTCTGTGAATGAAATCCTAAAGTGTGATCATTCAAATGAAAGCTATTGAGCAGCACTTTCCTGTGGTACTGTTTATTATGCTGTAAAAGGTGGTTCTAACTTTTGAGTCTGTGGATGAAATCCTAAAGTGTGACCATTCAAACGTTAATGAAAGCTATTGAGCAGTACTTTCCTGTGTTACTGTTTATTGTGCTGTACAAGGTGGTTCTAACTTTTTGAGTCTGTGAATGAAATCCTAAAGTGTGACCATTCAAACGAAAGCTACTGAGAAGTACTTTCCTGCGGTGCTACAGGTTTATTGGTCTTTATTACGTTGTACAAGGTGGTTCTAGCTGAATGTATGGTTAAAATCCTAAAGTGTGACCATTCAAAATGATATAATCTTTGGTTCCGGGGATCGCACTGTCGGGGAAAAACCTTGACTCATACAACGTTAAACACCCTCGTATTTGTTTTCATCTGGAAATTAAATCCTGAAGTGTGACCATTCAGATGAAAGCTATTGAGCAGTACCTTCCTGTGGTACAGTTTAATATGCTTTACAAGGTGGTTCTAACTTTTTGAGTCTGTGAATGAAATCCTAAAGTGTGACCATTCAAGTGAAAGCTACTGAGCAGTACTTTCCTGTGTTACTGTTTATTGTGCTGTACAACTGAGGTGGTTCTAACGTTTTGAGTCTGTGAATGAAATCCTAAAGTGTGACCATTCAAATGAAAGCTATTGAGCAGCACTTTCCTGTGGTACTGTTTATTATGCTGTAAAAGGTGGTTCTAACTTTTGAGTCTGTGGATGAAATCCTAAAGTGTGACCATTCAAACGTTAATGAAAGCTATTGAGCAGTACTTTCCTGTGTTAATGTTTATTGTGCTGTACAAGGTGGTTCTAACTTTTTGAGTCTGTGAATGAAATCCTAAAGTGTGACCATTCAAACGAAAGCTACTGAGAAGTACTTTCCTGCGGTGCTACAGGTTTATTGGTCTTTATTACGTTGTACAAGGTGGTTCTAGCTGAATGTATGGTTAAAATCCTAAAGTGTGACCATTCAAAATGATGAACGCTTAGCAGTAATTTCAGTTTAGATTCAGCTCCGGTGTCGTTGCTAGTTTTTTTTTTCTTTTTTTGTGGTTCAAACGTCACATGAATCCAAAGTAAACTGTCATCCAAGAAATTATGGTATTTTTACCAGACGCAAGTCAAAAGAGGACAACATAAAAAAGGCGTTAAAATTTCAGTGACTTACCTAAAGCTATTCCATCTGGGTCGCCATTTCTTCTTTTAATATGACATGGTTTATCTTCGACCACGTGACACGAAGGCGGAGAAACAACCACAATGGTGTCCGAGGTCTGTCCCGTGATGTCGTGCACTGTTATGTTAGGGGGTGGTGTGATTACCTTCCGTGGGGGACTTCCCATAGTCGGAGGAGGGCTTTCCGGTGACATAGCAATATCCTGTCTACCCCCCAGAGTGGGAGATTGTTGCATCGCTGGGGAGCCTTCTAGAGAACTAGGCATGTGAGTGTGAGGGGGAGGGGGTGGGACAGATGTAACATGCAAAAGAGGCTGTGCTTGGGAGTGAGGCGCATGCTGGCTTCCTTCTTCATCCAGTTCTGAGTTTGATGCCGGCGAATGCTGAGCGACCTGGTATCAAACAAGACGTAAGAAAGTTGTTATTGCTACTGAATTATGTCACAAGGGGACCGTTTCTCGAAAGTCCGCCGGCAGTGGTCTTACCAGGATTTTGCCTTGGGGGTACCAGGGCCCTTCTGTCTGATAAATAGGGGCCCTGCAGGAACTTAAGGGGGTCAAAGTTAAACGCGATCCGCCATGTTGTTTTCGAAAACGAAGCAAAAACTGTTTGAATGCTTTAAAATGGTACTTTTGATGCATTGTTTTCATTTAATTGCACTTATTTCCAAGCAGGAAAACTGACGAATTATTTGATTGCTCACTGACTTCTGTAAGTCCATTTTACTCGTAGCATCTTATCTGAACTTGTGTGCCATGAAGGGCTTACTTGGTTTTTAGTGCGCCATTTCAATTGTTTTTTTTTTTGTTTGTTTGTTTTTTTTTTGCAGGAATCCCGCAAGGCCGCGGCCTGGTAAGAAAACTGAGTCCCGATAACTTTTCGGGACCGGAGAGCCATTTTACGTGCGCAATGTTTCTATTAAAGATTTCACTTTTGTTCCCTTTGAAAGCTAAGCAATAAAATTCTAAGTTTACAAAAGAAGTCGAGCTGGTTAGCTAGCTAAAGATGCACCACCATCACCATCATCGATTTTGACTTTAAAATACATAGCTCCAGGCCAGAAAATTTATCACGGGACTTTCAAGAAAGGGGCATCAGTCGTCTTTGTGTTGGGATAAAAGTTACTTTTTTTATAAATTAGGTCACATAAGCTATAATTAAGTGGGCAGAAAATTATTCCAATCTGAAGACATGAAAATTTGCCTGGACGGGTACCTTAACCCTTTGGAGACATGTAGTGTAGTTCTAACTTTTGAGTCTGTTGATGAAATTCTATGGTGTGACCATTCAATTGAAACCTCTTCGGCAGTACTTTTACATGGTACTATTTTTTTTTCACTATATTACAAAATGAAATTTGGGATTTTCGCTCATGGTAAATTCTGATTCAGTTTGGCATATTCTTGGGAGTTTAAGGGTTAAACGCTATTTCCAGGTGATGCACGGCAAGATTCGCGTGTCTTAAAAACTTAGCGGTCTGCGTCAATTTTCCGCAATCTCGACCGCTTCTGTTTCATATTTTTTAAGGCTTATAGGACTGGTTTCCTTTGGTTACCAGTAGTTTCGTTATCGAAGTCGTTTCGCTGCACCTTAAACTCGATTCGTTACATCACCTGTAGTTGTCTTCTGATTTTAATTGTGCTGTCACTTTCCTTAGAACTGTTATACTTCGAAAAGTATGATATTGCACGAGAAAATAAATTATATTACGCATCATTGTTGCGTCAATAAGACCACATCGAAGTTTTTCTAAATTTGTAATTTCGGCTCGGTCAGAAAAAAACATCGAAACTACCAAAAAGAACACCTTGAAATTAGCAAGTTCCTAAAATGTGAGCGTTATATCTTGCTTAGAAGCGAAGATATAGGTCAGCAAATTTTAATTTTTTTTAGCCGAGACGTTTTGCATTGAGCGATTAAACGCATTAATCTTGCACACCCGCGCGCCGCCATAAAAGCATCTGGCATCTGGCCACATTCACTGGCTTCTGAGCAAGCTTTAATTAACGCTCAGATTTAATACAATGTTTGCTAATTGTAAGTTGCTCTTTTTAGCAGCATCGATGGTTTGTCTGTCTAAGCTAAAATGAACTGAACAAAAACAAATAGAATCTATTGCGCTGAAAATCGTCCGTGCATACTATGTTGCCGATAGCATCGTTGCGAACCGTCGTGTTTATTAAACATCGGCTTTCAATCGTGCATGCTATGAACATGACTTCGGTAAAACTTAGGCTTAGTTCAGATTCATGCTCTGACTAATGCCATCGCAGCGGCAGGTTGTTTAAAATCGATTAAGCTTTCAGTTCCAAAACACATTCGGAGCAACGTAACTTTGGTGACTTTGTTTTTTTTTTCTTTCTGCCCACGAAAAATTAAGTTCTTACTCTAACACCATCGCACAGTTTGTAGAGAACAAATTGTTCAGAAGCGAGGAAGACGAGAATTGTTGAACGATGAGGTGAATCGACTTTGAGATGCAGCGAAACGACCTGTAGAGCGACATAACTGTTCTCGTTTGTTTTTTTTTTTACTTGAAGACAATTCACTTTCTCTACTACAAATAATGACCAAACTTTACTCACTGACATCGGGTAGGGACCGATTTTCAAAAACGTTACCCAAAGGGCAGATTTTAAAAAGGAAGATTTATCGTTTTCATGTATCGGAAACCCGAGGAAGAATATTTTTTTTCAAGTTTGGCGTATTGCCGACACGAAAACGATCGAAACTAATCGAAAACGGAGGTTTTCGAAACCATGACGTGACAACAACGGAACCAGTCATAACAAATTAACGTAAACGCGTGTTAGCGCGTAGACGGAATCTGGGCAACAATTGCAGTTGTTTCCTGTAAATACGGACTTGAACAGAAACGTGTTCCAATTTAAATCCACCCTCACTGTCCAAAAAATTAATTATTTAACTATCAATCCATCATCCATGCCACAACAAGTCAATACTCACATCTCATTCAATATTTAATTATAAAAAAAACACCTGCCTTTTGTTCTATTGCAGTTCTTTACAATAATCTTCCATGCATATACAATTTTTCCTCTTTCAGGACATTCAAAAAGGCCATCTAACAATCAAGATCATTTCGGCCATCTCAGCTTTCACCGTTTTTTCTTTCGGCAGATTCGCGCAAAAATACGGACTGTTTTTCGTGACAATCCATAAGAGTTTCTTTTTTTGGTACACGTTTTAGAAGCGATATTAATTAACATACAGTACTTGAACAACACGTCGAGTCTAATATTAAGGCATGGAACGTACTTACGCAACTTTTGATTGTGTGGCTATTTTTACTGAAATAAAGGCTATTAAGCGTTGCTTTTGTGCTGTACAAAGGTGGTTCTAGCTTTTGAGTCTGCAGATGAAATCCTACAGTGCGACCACTTATTCTAATGAAAGCTATTGAGTACATGTACTTTTATAACAAGGTGGTTCTAACTTTTGAGTCTGTGGATCAAATCCTTAGTAAGTGTGACTTTCCAAATGAAAGCTACGGAGCAGCACTTTCCTGTGGTACTGTTTACAACGCTGTACAAGGTGGTTCTAACTTTTGAGTTTGTGGATCAAATCCTTAAGTGTGGTTTTCCAAATGAAAGTCACTAAGCAGTACTTTCCTGTGGTACTGTTTATTATGCTGTACAAGGTGCTTCTAACGTTTGAGTTTGTGGATGAAATTCTAAAGTGTAACCATTCAAATGAAAGCTATTGAGCAGTACTTTCCTGTGGTACTGTTTATTATGCCGTACAAGGTGGTTCTAACTTTTGAGTCCGTGGATGAAATCCTAAAGTGTGACCATTCAAATGAAAGCTACTGAGCAGTACTTTCCTGTGGTGCTGTTTATTATGCTGTACAAGGTGGTGAAATGAAAGTTATTATGCACGGTACGTTTGTGCGGTGATGTCCATTTGGAAATTTGAGAATTCAAATGTCATTTTTTTAAGATGTTTCTTAAAGAACAACAATACCTTGGGAGTATGAAGATGATTCATCATGGCTGATAGTCTTTCGCGTTCTTTGTTCATCTACGATCAACACAATTTTAAATTTTACAACTGTACAGTAAACAGACATACATGTATAAGGGAAATGATCAAAATTATTTTACTCGGATGCCCAGTGTTTTAGAAAAAGACTGGTGGTCTATTTGTGTACCCCATTCCCGGCCCCATCTAAAAAGATGGTGTCTTATTGGTATAGCCCCCATATATCAGGAGCAGAAACTGAGAAAAAAAAATCAAAACTCCCTGTGCTGTCGACTATTTACTGGCAATGCAAGCTTTATGCACACAGAATATTATTAGTCCCCTAACATCTCAAATTTTTAGGCCAATAAATTTTGTCCATTAGGCTCATCAGATACATGTAGGTGGTATCTTGCATAGTTTCCCTATCCCCTACACAAAGTGGGCCCTCGTGGAGTATACATCTTAAAAAATTGACCACTTCCCTAAAATATGCAGACATACTAAAAGCAATCTTTAATTTGTAATAAAATGAGAAGGCAACACATGAAAAACCCCAAATACCTGAAGTTCTAGGTGCATAACAACTTGCATTTGTACTCGAGCTTGAGCAGTACTTCTTTCATCCAGAGCATGGTCTGCATTAAGGTGACTAAAACACAACAAATAAATAAAATTTTTAACTTACAATCATTTATTCTGTAACCACTGATACTACTTTCTATATATATGTATGTATGAAATTTGTCATGACTATGACTCGCTGAAACATACAGTTCAAACACGTACAAGCTTAACCTGTTTGACAATGATGATGATGGGATATACAGTGTAGTGGTTGTGATTGATGATGGTAATGAAGATGATGACGATGACGATGACGATGATGACGACGATGATGATGATGATGATAATGGTGGTGGCCGGGTTGGATAATTTACATGTAATGATGATGATGAATTTCTAATGATGATGACGATGATAATGATGCTTATTCACTCCTGGAAGTCAGTCAAAAAATAATCAAAACAAAAATAATAAAAGATATTGCCCATATTATTATAATTTTATTATACATGATTACATCATACTCACTGCATAAATTGTTGGAAATTCTCACAAAAAGCCTCACATCCGGGCCACTGGCAGATATTGTGATGAAACAGGGGGTGATGCTGAGCTGTACACATAATGGAAATATGAGTTAGGCCCACCTTCACCCAAAAGACGTTGTGGTCGTTTGTTTTTGTTTTGAAATGCTCCATCGTTCATATCTATGATCTGATTGGTTGCACACATTCAAGCATGAATTTCGTGTTACACGAAATTCAGCACAGAAAGAGATCACGGCGCGCACAGCATTTTGGGTGAAGGTGGGCCTTTGATATACTGTTAGTATTTCCTCGAATAATAGCCGTCCCTCCATTAATCGCCCCCTTAAATAATCACCCGGTTTTTATGGAAATATTTGAGATAATCGCCTCCCTTAAGTTGATAAATCGCTCCCATCCCCTCATTCGTATATTTGACTCTTCCCTTTATTTCTTGAAGCTGACTCTAATTAGCACATTTTAATTAGCACTTCCAGGTAGCAAAATTTAAAATAATCACCGCCTCTTTTAGTCGCCTTCCCTCGAATAATCGCCCTCTTTTGGAGTGAAAAAATTAATAATCGCCCAGGCTATTATTTGAAGAAATATGGTAATCATAATTCATTCCCTCATTTCTCACTAAACATGAAAGGGATTTAAAACATAAATTATTAATAATAATTATAATAAATTATTACCTGCTTGGGCTTCAGTGATAAAAGCTCCTGACGCCCTGATAAAAATCAACAAAAAAATGCATTTATTTACTTTTCATACCAATCAGCCAATAAACAAACCAACCAGTCAGATACATGTATGCAATTATCATGCAATCACCCCATCATAGTTAGTCAGTCAGTGACACACAGTCATTCAGTCAGATCAGACATTAAAAATAACATGGACAGCCAGTCAGTCAACCAATCATTAGTCAGTCAGTCGATCGCTAGCATCATTCAGACTGTTAGTCAGTCAATCAATCAATCTGATACAATGTAGTATATTGAAGTACTAGTTAGATTAGTTATTTTTAATGTTTTGTTTTATAACTTAAATTGTATATTTGTCGAGCATTTTTTTACATGAGCCTCTGGCTCAGGAGATTGGGTGACCACTCCCTACGTTATCACTCCATGAATAGTAGTAGATTACTCAGGTAGTCTGAGAAAACTCATGATATTTTGTGGCCAGCATATATATATATGTATGCAAGCAGCCCACTTTGCTCTGTTCCTCTTTAAATTTTAATGTCTTTTTGATCTACATGTATGTATGATGTACATGACCTTTGTACATGTACTATACATGCATTTATTAAGGGTTTATTCATACTTACACTGAGCCTTCTGATGGCTGTGACCTACCTCCTGAAAACCAAAGATTTAGAAATTGCTAAATGTTTATTTCCATCATTATCAGATACATTATTATAAAGGTGACAGGCCAGATATGACTCCCTCTAGTCGCAATATGTATAAAGAAGCCTTTAGAATAGCTTTTCCAAGAAGGTCTCAATCATGATGAACACAATTGAGCGCCACATAATTAAGGTACTTGTTTGTCTAATTTGTGTAAATTATGCTAAAGAGTACTAATTATGGAAGTTTGAACACTACTAGGTATTGTTAGCATCGAGATTCCTTTGTTTTAAGACATTTTTGTAAATCTCACTATTTGGGACCCAAATCTCAAGATCTTTTTGGGGTAAATTTTGAAGACTTCAAGATTTCAGGGTTTTAGATGTTGGAAGGTCTGGAAGAGGAATAAGAGGGAGATGGGGGGGAGGGGGGGGGGGGGGGGGGGGGGGGGGGAGTTAAATCTGTTCCTGTGCATATAAAAATGAACTATATGGCAATTCAGTCACCAGCCAGTATTAAATCGAAAGTGTCCCTCTGCCATGTTAAGTTTACTGAGGGTGACACTTCATTAATATTAGTTAAATGTCAATTTAACAAAGTTAACCACCACGAGCTTAGCTGACGCTTCCGGTCAACGGTCAAACTTTCTAGTGCAGGCTCACGTGGAACGTTGCAGCTTCGTCTCAGTTAGGATCTTCAAGTTTTTTTGAGCGGTTTTGCAGAGGTTTTTATAGCGTTTTTTTTTAGCGGTTTTGTAGCGGTTGTCTTCAGCATCCCCCCAACCCACCCCACCCTCTATTTTTTTCCTTACACTGATTCAATCAGTGTGCCTGGTGCCTGGAATGGGGGCTCATGGTTGGGTTGCGGGGATTTGCCAGCCATGGGGGCAGTATTTATCTAGGGGCTGGCTGGCCACATTGGAAGCCCCTGGATACCCCAGGCACCCACCTTCCATTAAAGGGAGGCAGTCGGTTAAACTGACAAACTTGTGGCCCTTACATGATGATCTCACATATTTTTTGACAACTGGTAGTGAATACGTTTTATTCTATACTACTTTTTAATCAATGAAATTAACAGCGGCATATTAAATAATTATAGTGGCTCCACGCTGTTGCAGTCACCCAGCCAATTTATCTGCTGATGTTATTTACAATCATGTACATCTGTATTGCTTATTTGTTCACTCGGCAAAGCTAATAAATTAAATTAATAATACACTGAATATTGGCCTAATTTGGAATTATGAGAATTAATGAACATCAGTTTTATGGAGAGCCAGGAAAACTAAAACTTAACCAATTAAGTGAAAATCTCTCAGAGCAGGGATAAGAGAGTTTAGTCAACAAACTCACCCTTTCTTGCAATTTTTATTTAAATTTATCTTATTTTTGTTTTTGTCTAGATGTCTACAGGAGATTAGATGAGATTAGAATAGGTTAGATTAGATTTGATTAAAATAGATTAGATTAGAATAAATTAGGTTATCTTAGATTAGATTAGATAAGATTTGCCTGGATTTTTTATTTGGTGCATAATATTATTGTGGCTGCGATGAAAAGCCCTGACTAGGGAGCCTCAATAAAGTGTATGTATGTACATGTATGTATGCTTAATAAATAGATACATTCAATTGCGTGACATTGAGTGAGGGATTCCCCACATGGACGGCCAATTTTTTTGCACGCTCACAGCTACACTACTACCCCTGCTCCCAAAATGTTTCTTTAACAAAATATCTGGATGCATATATCATTTTTACCATAGTTAGACAGGTGTGGGTCTCCAAGGCCTTTCCATTTACCATCAAAATAGGGTCGAAGCTCTTGCTCCAGTATTGCCTGCAAAACAAAAACAAAAAAAGTTTGAAAAATTTACACTTTTAAATACAGTTGGAGCATTATGTTTTTTTGTTATAATACTTATTAAATGTCTATGTTCCACAAGAATGCCTTTGTGGAGCTTGGTAGCTGGGTGGGGGCATGCTTTGTATACTCATACGTATGTCCAGGGTGAGGCCCGGGGGGAGACTCCCATATAAAAATGATGGGGGCCGGGGTGCTCGTCGTACCTTTTAGGAGTCAAAATTTGTACATTGGTACCGTTTAGGGTGCTAAAATTTAAAACGATCACCGTTATAATTATCGCTGTACCTTTTAGTGTAAAACCGAAAAAATATGACAGAAAATGACATGTGTTGTTTTAGAATTGGTAGGTTCTCTGAGGTGTAAAAATTCATTTGAGCCACGCCCATCAAACAAGATTCTGGTACCTTTTAGGGTGCTTTTCGAAAATGTCCGACAAGCACCCCCAGGGGGTGAGGTCAGTTTAAAACATTTAATCTGGTGTGTACAAAATAATAACACAGACAAAATTTTCCTCTTGAGTTACATTTGAATCATCACTACTGCATCAGGCTTTGTTAATTCTTATGACCTCTCTGTTTGATTATCCATTGATATGACAAGGAGAAATTTGATGTTGATCACCATTCTGAATAAAAATATGTGACTCGATCTTACCTGATGCTGTTGCATGTGTTGTGGTTGGACAGGTCGCAGTAGTAAGGGTGGAGGATGCGCTGCCATGACGGTGACAGGGCGGGGTGGAGTCTGTTGGTGAGGGAAGTGAAAATGTCCATCAACGTACCCTGGCTGGCAGCCACAGTGAGCATGCTCCATGAATGAGGCAGGTTGTTGCGGATGACACCCTGCAGGTGAATACACGTGATGCGTGTGGGGGCCGGGCGGACAGTTTGAACAGTAGTGGACACTCCCATGTTTAGATGACATTTTAGAGTCCTGAGATGCCGAGTTTGATGCGTCTATCACAACATTAGTCACTGCTGGTGTGACATGTTGATACACCATTCCTGGAACATGAACTTCACGGCTACAGCAGCAGGACTTATTTTGTTGTGTGACTTTGTGAGGAGTGTGTGACCCGCATGCACAATTGGCAGAGTTGCACGATTCGTGATTTCCCTTAGCAGTAAGATCCACATTTAACGATCTTCCTGGAGTTTTTGATGGAGATGAAACTCTCACCTACAGTATTAGGTTAAAAAATATGTTGAAGTTGGTATTTCTAATTTAAAAACTTTCCTTCAAACTCGGAGGAAAAAAAAAATGTTTATTTATTTTAAGAAATATTACTGCGCAATATAATTTTATGTTTTGAAAATGCCTGGTTTTGATCCAGTCAGAGAATTTATTATTTAATGTAATCTAAGTTGTTTATTTATACAACTCTTTTGAAACGATGCAATTCATTTGGAGTATTGATTTTATAAATTAAATGAAAGATTTCTTTCCAATTGTTTTACCCGAGTGATGGAAACACTTTTAAAACTTTCAGGAAAGTTGAGACAGCTGTTGAAATGTGTATTTGCTGCCGGCTTCTCTTTTTAAGCACACATTTTCTCAATTTCAATCGATCCTCAATCATGTTATAATTAACTTTATTGGATATAATTTCTACATCATCTGAGATCGAACTCCAGTAAAAATTCACTCTCCTAACATTTTAAAATTACAATTAAAATTGCTTAAATGACACAAGAATCACATGTCTCAAGGAATTGTCTTAATGCTGCATGCACCCTCCCTCCCTCACAGAGCGGAAGTCACTTTTGCACAAGGGACGGGTGAGGCAGTTCAATTTCCTTTTAACACAGATTTTAATTTTCGTTTTAATCGGCGGATGGACAGCAAAGAAACAAGACCTTGTTTCACTTAAATACGCTGAAACCCGTTTGAGCGAAAATTTCATAAAGCGAACTTAAGATAATTTCATTTTTTGTTCTGGAACATGTCCATGTTCCGGGTATAGCTATACAGACTGTAGTGATATTGCTGACATGTGATGAGCACGGATTAATTCTTAAAAATTTCTTTGCGTTTCTTTATAGGTTCTCTGTATAAGAAGACGTCGTCTGATTTAAAAATGTAAGTAAGTTATTGATTAAACTATTCTTACTGCAGTTCCTCGCAAATTCGTAGCTGTGGACGTGACAATCACTTCGTTCTCGCCTGACTTATTCGCCATAGATTAGCCGTTTAGCCCAGGATATTGAAGGGTAATATTTCTTGTACTTCACTGCCTCGAAGAACTAGCAGGCTTCGCAGCTGTTAAAAAATAGCAAAGCAGGTTGTCACATTTTAAGCCATTTATTAGAACATTGTACTCATATAAACAGCAAATTAAATTCAAATTCTCGTCTGGTTTTCATGGTCCAAACGATATATGACATGCATGCGGAAGACGAGCGTGAGTGTATTAACACGAAGCCGGAAATTCTGTGGTCATGACAAATTTACTGCTATTCCGCGGAAATTTCTTCTTCTCTTTTGCGTTGGGCATGATTTTCAGTTGGGTTAAGAATGGGTTCTTGTGAAAACAAGAGAAACCAGCCGATGAACAGAGTAAATCGAGTCTAAAGAAACCTCGTTAATCTGATTCATGTGCCATATGGCAATGATTTGAATAAATTTGTACGCTGAGTCAATAGTGTATGAAGCTTCCTCGTCGTGAATAGGAATATATATCTTTGTTAAACTGCCGAAAACTGGAAAAAAGAACTCAACAAGATTCAACTAACTTTTCCGCGATTCGTATACACATTGTTACCTGTAAAAAAATCTTCCAAAGCGCTTTTCTCTTCGAGCCACCACGCCATAAACAACAACAATGGGCTCCTTCGGGTAAACAACAATAAAAAATGGCAATTTCACTTTCGATTGGAGCATAAAACACTGGAGAACCGCTTCAAAGATTGATCAAACTCCTTGCGAACTTAAATTCTTTTCACACGCAAGTTCAAAGGACGCAAGTTACCGCTGGAATATGAAATTTAAACAAGATAAACATTGGAGTTTCTTGTTGATGGTCGAAAAGCACGTTTACCTTGACATGTGCCGCCTGGGATATCAATGGATGAAAGCTGTAGTCATATTTGATAGACAGGCCTGCTTGCTTCAGCGTTACAATTTGATTTTTCCCCTCGTCCGTCAGCAAAAATTGAAAAAACTTTTCAAGTGGATCGCTAGCGATCGCGGACAAGAATAACGATAATTTTCCTTGCTAAACAATTCAGCGCGCGTTTGTTAGTTGTTGATGAATTTAGCCCCAAACAAAGCCTCGCTTTGCAGCGTGACGTCACGTAATTGGCACCCGTAAATAAAAACAAAAATAAACATAGGAAAGCAAAACAATAGGACTCCCACGCCTTCAATCTAGTTTTAGCCATCTAAACAAAATATTTATCTGGGAGAAAACGATCACAGGCAAGATTTCTGCCGTCTGTTTAGGTAGGTTCGAAATAATGCTCACTCGAAACCAAACCGCAAAATAAATATTCCACCTTTAGGCTTGTCAACTGTCATTTGTTCCAAGCTGAAAACGTGGTAATTGTTTCAAACTGCGTTATTTTCGCTGAAAATGCGAACGATCATGGTTTATTTTCTCCTTAGATACGGCGTAGACAACACACGACCTTGGGTAAAGAAATCGCTTTCACGAAGGACAACCATAAGCGGAACTTCGAATGTGATTGGCTTATTCCCCGGGCGCAAATGAAAAGATCTAGTTTTGGCAAACATTGGCATTATTGTTTTTCCAGATTATTTAGCCCGCCCAGCTGAATTTGCTATCAGTCCGTGTCATTTTGACATATTAAAAACCACGTGTTTGCGATTTCAAAGAGTTTCTTTCCCATTTACAAAACTTGCGAAAGATTTGCGTCGCGCGGGACAACCTTTTTAAAAGTCTGGCAAAACAATTGGCAAAGAGCACAACGTTTGAAGTCAAAAACCGAATAAGGCGTATCGCATTATTGTTTATCTAGGCATTAAAGTCAGTAAATTCAAACATCTTTTGTTTTGTGTAGCCAGTCCTTGATGAAACTTGTATGTTATTCTGGCGTCGCGAAAGCGGAAAAGAAAACATATATAAAAATTGTAAATTACACTTTTATATAAGTGAACCATTTGATTCAACAGTCAGATATTCCTTTTGGCTTTGCGCTGCGTTTCCGCGCGCTTGTACCATTGACGGGATGGTACAGTACAGTGTTCTTACAGTGTCTTCGTTCAGGGACAAAAACAAATGCGTCCGTTCTCTCTCAGTCTGGAAGTTTACCGTGACCTTGAAGAAAACTGATAGTATCGCAATTGTGTTTCACTCTTAGCACAAACAAAATCCCCCAGTGCGTAATATTTCGCAATCTATAGACAATTTCCATTATTGTTGTTAACTGAATGTATTACCCTGATGTCCCGTAGTCGAGCCTTTGTTTGGAATTTTTTCATTTAAAATCGCTGTCATTCTTCTATGTCTCAGTTGTACAAAATAATATGATCGATAACTTTCAACTAAGTTTGACGGGTTTATTTTAAAGGCCACATAAATTATTTGTGATCTTTGAACGAACTATTGTCAACTGTGTTTATTTATTCTTTTGCGTAGCTAATGCTTTCTAATTCACGCCACATATGGCTAAAAATAAAATATATATGTGATTTGTTGGAGCGTGAAAGAGTTTCTCGATGTGGAACACGCGTTTTTGAGTTTGTCTGTTTCCGGGTATATTTATGGCATTTATAAATATGAACTGGAAACTTAAAAATAACAAATGAATATTTTAATATCAACCAAAAACCATGAAAGTCTGTTGCTGCTAATTTCAACATTATCCGTATGTTAATGACACGTTACAAGGTGGTCAAATCCTCGGCTTGGTGAATAGTTGAGAGGGCAGAATTAATGACTGAATTGATATCAAATATTGCGTGCAATGCGAGGGAAATGTTGTCGTGTAGTAAGTGTTGTTATGTTTTTAAGTGGCTTTGATGGCGCCCCAAGGTCTCAGTGCCCAATTTTGTTATTTTCTAACCATGTGCCAAGTTGGAAACATTTTGAGCGATATTCATTCTTTATCCAATCGCATGCAACCTTGATCTGTCAATTTGTACACAAAAGCTTGTGGCAATACAAAAGTATAAATAAAATGAATCTATTTAAGCTGTTACCGATTAAAATTAATTTATATTTGCAATTACACAAAATGTAGATTCACCTGAGTTCTCAGCAGAAAAGACACAAAAATGGCATCGCAAGTTAATATCGTGGTCGTTTTATAAAATAAACATTTACTAAGTACAGAAGGCCTTGTATGTCGTTGCGCAAAATTACATTCAAGAAATTGTCATATATTTGGTAACTTATTAGCCGTTTTAGATTTATTCCGTGAGTTCAAAGAATAGTCAACATTATGTTTTCCCCGCCTATATTCTCAAAGGAAGTTATTTCTTCAAATAACTCCGGCATTCACGGAGTCATAAAAAGTGAGAAATCCATAAAACCGTGTTTGAAACGGCGGACACTTCACTCAGTCATTCTGTTACAGGTGCTGTCAGAATTCAGCCTTTATTCGTGGCTTGTTATTAAGACAATTAAGAAAATGCGATAAAATCGAATCACAACCGAAAGCAAAATCGAAAAAAGAACAGAGCGGCCGTCAGTTAAAGGCTGCCTGCAGCTAAGTCCGCGGTATTTCCTCTCTTTTTCGCAGTTACATAGTACCTTGGAAAAATCAATTCTCGGAACTCGTGGTGAAATGTTATTAAGTTTTAAATGTTTCACCTAAATTCCTTTAAAAACGACGACAAAACCAAAAAGAAAATTTCACACATGGAAAACTCAGTGCTACATGTATTAAAACACTTTTGAAATACCATAGTGACCATGTACTGTAAGACCATAAAAAAAGGCTTTGAATGTACACGCGTGGCCGCATCGGTTTTCGCGTCAGAATTTCGCAAAATACTCCCCATCCCGTGTCTAAAATGGCTTGAGTTTGTTTTACTGCACAACTAAACGCTAAACAGAATCGCTGCCAGATCGGCAGAAAAGTCAGGGGAGTTTTTCTCTTTTACAATCTTTTATAATCCATATATTACCTTCTACAATCTGTGAAATGATATATATGAAATAAATCATATACAATCTACAATCTATTATCAATGTATATATTGCCTTGTCCCTTTTAAATATACCGTATTAAACGTCGCTGGAGACATCAGCAACTCCACCTCTCCCAGCACTAAACTAATATACAATCATATTTCAGTGCTTTTTTTTTATTTTTATTTTTATTTTGTAACGTCGTGCATGCGATTTTTAAATGTTTGAAATTACAAACTGAAACAACTAAACATCAGATTAGTAGATTGAGTCAATGCAGCTGCAATAAGTTCAGGCCATTAAACTAAACTGACATAGATTGATAATAAGATTTGCTAAAATTAATGCAACACGTAAAATATGCCTTATTTATTACGGGGAAAGGTGGGGGGGGGGGGGGGGGGGGGGGGGGACCGGAAGAAAGAAAAAATCGCGAGGAGGCCTCGGTCCGAAAACATGTGTTCCGGGCAACCTCGTCCCCACGACCTTCCGCGCTGGCGAGGCGGACGTTAAAAGCAGACAAGGCCCTGGGGACGAGGTTACGTTACGCGGGTTATGCTTCAGTTGTTGCAATCGCAAACACACAGGTACCAGTAGAATAAGCAAAGAAAAGATAGGCGGGAACAGCGAGCAGATAATGCGCTCGATCGAGAAACGGGAAATTCAAATCTCCCAGGATCTCGTAAAGACAGGACGGGTTTATTGGTCGCCCATGCTGACCTGAATAGCGAAAACCGACCGAGGTAACTTTATATTTTACTGGACAGTAGCTTGCCTGCGAATACAGCCGCCTTTCATTGCTGCCTGGAGTGATAAATATAATTTCTGACGACTGAGTGACGTAGGAACGAATTAGTCAGAATACAGGAGCCCATTACCCGGAGCGTGCAACTACCATAAATGCGTGCAACGGCGTTTTTACAAGTAGGTTTATTTTTAGATAAGCCTTTCCCGCGAATTGGTTTCGGAAAGCCAATCACAAGCAATTGCGTAATTAATAACTATTCACATGTTCACATTCCTGTGTGGTGAATGTCTGATTTCCAGTCGCTATGTGAATATGTAAATAGTTATTAATTACGTAATTGCTTGATTGGCTTTTTGAAACCAATTCGCGGGAAAGACTTGTCTAAAAATACACCTACTTGTAAAAACGCCGTTTCACAGAGGCAGTATGGAAGTTGCACGCTCCGGGATTATGGGCTCCTGTCAGAATATTTATTATTCTGGCGGCACGGCATAGAGGTCATAGAGGCTCGCGTGTCCTCATGCTACAGTTCAGGACTATTTAAGGTTTTGGCGGAAGATATTTATCATTCTATGTCGGCCAGTCTTCTGCAACGTTATATTTTTTCAGTCTTTCAAATAGGTTAGACAATGTAATATAGCAAAAATATCTGGAAATGTTATCAGTTGTCAGTTGCACCAATTTTATCGGGGGGTATACGTTTCCACAATTTTGGGCCACTTCTAAAAGGTGGGTTTTAGTGTTTTTTTGTATCTGGCGTGGCATAATTTTCTGTAAGTGAAATGTAATTTACAAAGGTCAGGAGAATGTAAAGAATATGTTAGTAGGATACGTCCATCAGATGGCTGACTGGCTCATCCTCAATAAACTCATTTCACATTGAATGTCTCGTCTTAGTGGAGTCAGAATGAGGTGGCTGTATTCCTAGGCAAGACAATTAACAATTATTGGATGAGGTTGAGCATGATAGCGATAATTATCAAGGCCAAAGTTTGTGTTATCTGCCGAAGCCGAAGGCTGAGGCGGATAACACAAACTGAGGCCTTGATAATTATCGCTATCATGCGAAAACCGAATCCAATAATTGTTTTATTATGCATATTCCTGAGCTGCACTTGTAAAGACAAGAGCGCGCACAAAAAAGTGATCAATACACAGCAGTCAACTTGTAAGTAAACAACTTACGTCACTTCTGCATGCATAAAACTATTGTCTGTAGGTATGACGTAACAGAAACAGCAAGCAATAATTAGCTGCGTGCTTATAGCCAATCAAAATCGAGCTAGTGACACCAATGTATAATAATAGTGTTTAAATGATGTTCCACATAAGAACTACCGTAAACTTCATTGTTCTGTCGCATTGGCTCTTTCCCACATAGAATATCTTTGATTTTAAGAATAGAGTAGGGGCTGATGGTTCATAATTATATTTCAGTATAAAAATAAAGAAAATCCATTTGCGTCAAATAAATTTTGGGAAATGTTTGTGCTTAACCAATCAGAATAGCAGAAGACAATAGCTAATAATTTTGCTTATTTGATGAAGTTCCCCATATACAATATCTTTTAAAAATTGCATGTTGTGCGATTGGGTCTCAAATTACTTGAAACCTTAAAATAATTAGACAAAATGCACCTTGAACCTTAACTTTTTAGCGGTTTTCGAGTCTAGGCCAATCAGATCACTAGTTATAACAATAAAAAAAAGTTGACATTCCATCTTGCATTGCGTTTCAGCACTTTCCTTCTTATGCGAATCATTACTTAATAATAACCTTTATACTTAAGCAATATACCACGCGTTTCTGTGGTTTATCGAGTCAATAAACCACGCGGGATTTTGGAAGAACACGAGGGATTTGTAACAAGGTTTTCGAGTGTCATTTCAACATCTCGAGTGGTTGATTTTACCACAGAATGCATATTTCCACCAAAAGTGGCAACCAACAAAGTTGAAACAACAAATGTTGTTATATAGCTGGAATTTTTGTCAATACAACGCGCGCGTTGATTGGTTGATTTATGGTCACATGACATCTAACAAACTGTTTCCCGCCAATTGTCCTAAGCGGACAACATTTGCGAAAGTGGGCAACAATTTTGACGTCAGAGGGTAACGTTGCACTGTTTCTCGCTAGCACACGTGATCAGACTGTGACAAAAGGCGGCATGATTATGATGCGATTGATGTTTACCTCGAGTGCTCGGCGCGTTTTTCAAACTGTGCTGTGTTGTGTTTTTGTGTTGCTATATAACAAATCACTTAAGCCTGGTTTCCATATAATCGCAACGATCGCAGCGATCGTTACGACCGACGATCGCTGCGATTCTTGCGATCATATGGAAACCAAGACGTTGCGATCGTTGCGATTGCGATCGCAACGATCGCAACGATCGCAACGTTTTGGTTTCCATATGATCGCAAGGGTCGCACAACACTTTTTTCTGCGATCGCTGCGATCGTTGCAATTATATGGAAACCAGGCTTTAATGACTGATCCCTCGGGAAACAGAATTCCCTGTTTCCCTCGGGACGAGTTATTAAGTGTTTATTGTACATCAATGTTAGAACGTTTTGCTTGGGATTTTCATCACCAGAAAAAAGGCTACTTTGAAGCCGGTACGTTTAACGTCGTTTATTTATTTGGCCTGTTAAGAAACAAAGTCGGTGATCATGAAGTTGACAAATGAGTTCCAAGCTTCTTGACGATCAGTCGATCATGGTCTCAAATTCTTGCCACTTGTCCTCCGATAGCTCTGTAAAAAAAAATATAAAAATATTAAAAATTTGGGGTACATGCCTGTTAGAAGAAGCGTCCCTTTCAGATTATATAATTAAAAAAAGGGGGGAGTTATATTTGCATTCAAAAACTTACTGATGTGTCTCGGTGTCCACCGCGGTCAAACGTCCGAGGCGTTTTTCCTTTTATTTAGGGGGATTTTATTTATTTATAATATTAAATGGAATATGGGCAAGGATGTATAAAAAAAAATAGTTGACGTTACTATCTTTTAATTTTTCTCAAAATGATGAGCTTTTCTCCGTTGAAAACTGACCAAAACTCTGCGCCTGATCAAAATTATGTTGGCCAACACTTCTGCAGTTCACAGTTTTAAACGTTTAGAACTTTTTTTAGTAAACTTTCAAAACGTTTGGTAAGTTGACAGTGCTTTGGCAATACATTAAACAGTGAAAATGACAACCTTCACTTTTAAGTACTTTGCTTAACTTTTGCAAAGTCTCGGTGTGACTTCATTGCAGACGAATTTATTGAAAATAAAATTCTAAGTGTCGACATTAAGTTATATCATTCTTAGTAAGTGTCCGAGGTGGTCCAGACCGTTGTTTGTTTGGGGTGGGGGGGGGGGGGGGGGGGGAGGGGAGGTTGAACCCCGGCAATCCCTCCCCTGGATCCGCCCCTGGTGACACACTTATGAAATAGAGTTTTCAGAGGTTATTCTCTGGAAATCTGAATCCGTTGTGCAAACGAAGCGTAAACAGTTTCATCATGTTTTACGCGACAAATACTGCAGGATTTTTGGAGTAATTTGATGGCATACGTGACGCGTAATGCGTGACGCGTGACGCGTGCTGATACATTTAACTTATTAATATCGAACGGTAGCTACGCGCGTTTTGATTGGTTATTTGTTAACAACTGCAAAACAAGCACACCTGCAATTCGATTCTATCAAACTTTTTGCTTTATTGTTTAAGCCTGTTCCAGGCGTTTGGATAGCTTGGAGCGATGGATAGGCGGCAGGCGTAGAAAACAAAATACTGCGTGTGCTAACGGAGGCGGATAGATTTCTTCGCATTTTTTCTGTGATCGAAATGTTTCCTTCGTGTAGCTCTCCACTATCTGAACGCGTCGAACAGCGTTCTTTATTTTATTTTTTCTTACCACTTAGGAGTTTGAACATAATTCCATATTCCTGAATTGTGCTCTTTGGCGCAGAACCAACTCTTAACAACAACTGCCGGGGCCTGGCACGAATTCCAAGCTTGTTAAGAAACACACTGTCACTACTGGTCAGCGGTTTGTCAAGAGACAAGGTTTTCTTCTCTTCGGCCAAAATCTGCTCAAACTATCGGAGATGGAAGGACAGAAAGAAACCCAGAAATTAGGGCAAAATTAAGCAATCAGATTTGACATTTGAACGGTTATGGGCTCCTCGTACTTGTGATCTCCTGTCAACCTTAATGCTCCCCTGGCTTTTTTCTGTGACTTATGATGACGTATTGTAACGTCATATGACATATAATGCCGCACTTATTTTAGGGTTATCATATGAGATATAATGACTTATCGTAAGTTATCATTTGACTTATAATCATTATGACTTGTCGTTGGCTTATCATATGACTTGCGATGACTTATTGTACGGCTTATCATTGTTCATATGACTTATGACAGAAGCCCATTACTAGGAGCGTGCAACTCCCTATATTCCTGTCACGGTGTTTTCTCAGACGAATTTATTTTTAGATTTGAATTTACCGCGAATATCAGACTCCCGCAGACTCGCAGAGCCCCGATGACCAATCACAAGTAGCGTACTTAATTTTTCGCGGGAAAATATGTATATAGCTAGTCTAAAAATAAATTCATCTGTGAAAACGCCGTGACATAGGCTTAGTATGGGAGTTGCACGCTCCTAGGAATGGGCCCCTGCTTATGATGACTCACCCGTTGTAGATACATAAGAACGATGCTTTTCCTCTGGGCACGGTACTCTTCAGTGTTCAGAAGTTGAATGATATTTTGTATTTTTTCATAGTCAAGATCCTCTGTCAATATGTCTGAATCTGATTTGAGAACGATAAAATCATTTTATTTGACCACGGACTTTGATGGGATGCTTATGACGTAATGGTTTAACCCTCGGACGTACACGCAAACTCATACCCCCACCGTGGTAAGGGGGTTTTTGTGATGTTGCAATATTTAGGAAATATTTTACATCTAATAGATAGCCCGCGATGTGCTCTACAAGATAAGGTAAATATTATGGGTTGTGGCGCTGCTGGGCTTCGTGACGTCATCCAAAATGACCGCCAAGATGGCCGCCAAGATGTCCGCCATCTTGGATTTTACTAAAACTTCAAATTTATCGGAAAAATGCGGAAATTGCAAATATTGTTTGCTAGAGTTGCAAAATAACATACAATTAAACATTTTGATGCTTTTGGTAGCATTTTATATGTTTTTTTTTTCACAGAAAAAAGGTGAAAAAACACGCATTTTTATTCAAAAATGGGTTGACCTCATGATACTTATGACGTCGTATCTCATTACCATAGCAACCGGTTGTCGCCAAACTTTACCAAAATTTGTCTCAAGGATAAACAAACAGCTACTGATAACGGCATGTGCTAATCTTAAATGGTCTTGAAAATATCGGAGAAAACATTAAAAGGGGGGGGGGGGGGGGGGGGGGGGCCCTTGTACGTTCCAAGGGTAAATGAAATTAGACCGTTTGATAAAAATTATCCGATACCACGCAGCTCTTAACAACCTCTAATTTCATTCGACCTGGGTATCATGCAGCTCTATTGTTTTCAGGGCTAGGGTCCATTGTTGTGTTGTTTGTTCTATTGTTTTCTCATCAAATCAGAGAAGGCCTTGTAAGAGCTGTGTACTGCCCCAAAATTATCTTGCACCTGTAGGACTCAGATGGTAGAGTCTACCTACTATAGCTCAGAAGGAGGTCGGACACCTTATTGAGAGTTATATGACGTAATGTAGATACTTGGAATTTTATCTTCAATAAATTTTTTAACTGTAGAAAAGAAAGTCCAAAGTTCCCATTAAGGCTCAAACCTGTGACCTCAGCTTGGCTTAGGCTTACATAGCCTACCGTATCAGAATACCACCTTGCTTCTCGGGGTGTTTAGGACTAAATTTAACTATATAAACTGCTAACCCTAACCCTAATTAAAGCTAACCAGTCAGGCTTAGGGTTATGGGTAGTTAATCTGGTTCTTACATTATATATTCTCATGAAGGTGTCCGACCTCCTCGGCTATAGCATTTCATTTACAATTGAAAGTAATTAGAGCAGTTTTCAATTGAGTGTGAAAAGTAATTACACAATTGCTTTGGTTTTTCATTGCTACGCTTTGTGATTGGCTAAAAAATCTCGCGCCACTTTCTCGAACAATCAGAAGTAAAACCAAAACCAATCGTGGCTTGCTCGCACGCGTTTTCTCGCGCTTGGCGCCGCCGACATGAAATTGCTTCCAGCTCTGATTGGTTCATTGGATTGTTTACGACTGCTGTGATTGGTCAGAGTGATTACTTTGGTTTTGGTTTTACCACACTCAATTGAAAACTGCTCTAATCTGACCAATCATAACAGAGGCAGACAATCCAATGAACCAATCGGAGTTCGAAGCAAATACATGTCGCTGGCGCTAAGCGCGGGAAAATGCGTGCAAGCAAGTCACGATTGGTTTTGATTTTACTTCTGATTGGTTAAGAAAGTGGCGCGGGATGTTTTAGCCAATCACAAAACGTAAAAATGTAAAACCAAAGCAATCACGGATTTAATTTCGAAACTTAATTAATAACCACGCTAACCTACAGTGCAGCTGTACCTTGAGTAAAGGATGCTTCCATTTCCAAATTCAATGCTGCCTCTTCATAATCAGGCTCCTTTTCGTGGCTACGAACCCTTTTACCAACATAATCGCCGTCGCGAATTTTTAATCTTTTGTTCTCTGTGTCATAATCCACACGGCAAAACTTGAACAGAAAGGGTGCTCGAGAGTTTCGATGTACCATAGAGGGAGGGACGATCCTGTTTTTCACGCTTCCTTTGAGCCACACGTTTTTCCCGAACCACGAGGCTACTTCAGATGGAGCATGGACATTTCCTGAAATGGTTTTCTGTAAAATAGTGTCAAACAGTGAATTACGTTAAAGCACAAAAAATGTCGGGTACAAACAGTCCATCCATCCATCCATCCATCAATCAATCAATCAATCAATCAATCAATCAATCAATCAATCAATCAATCAATCAATCAATCAACTCAAATTTTTATCCGTAAATAGACGCCCGTAGAAAATGTGCAATGACTTGCAAGTCAGTGTAGTGCGGCTAACATATAACATAAAACCTTTATTTTAACACGATAAGAATTCAAGCTAAAAAGCTTGTGGGGTCGTACATAAAAATTAATAAGTACGGAACTAATAACAAAGTATTAATCTAAAACCTTAGACCCCGGCTTGTATTGACAGTTTAAATTTTGAAGTTCATGTAGTCTGTCTACAGACCGATTTATTTTTCAGCCCAGCGCGAGCGAAGCGAACACGCGCAAGTGCGAGCGCGTAGCGCGAGAACGAGCCCCTAGGGCGACAGAAAAAATATCGTTCTCGCGCTCGGCTCAAAAGGAAAAGTCTGTGAATAGACTAAAGTTCATGCAGAGACTCCGGGTGATAACAATTGTCGAAACTGTATAAATTTGGGTCAAAATTAAACGTCCGAAATGAAACCCAAACGCAATTGTTCGGTTATCTGAAAAATTGCACTCTGTGGTTTTGATAAGCCAGTTACGTGGGGGGTGGGGGTGGTGGGGGGTGGGGGTGGTGGTGGGGGAGGGGGAGAGTACTGATTCTTTCTGAAAAGTTCTCCCTGTCGAGTCAGAAACACATTTAGTGGTACAAATCCATGAAGTTGAACTCCTAAAAGGCACGACGCTCACCCCGCACTTTCATGAGACTATTCAAATAAAAGCTACTGAGAAGTACTTTCCTGTAGTGCTGTATATTATGCTGTACAAGGTGGTTCTAACTTTTGAGTCTGTGGATGAAATCCTAAAGTGTGACCATTCAAATGAAAGCTATTGAGCAGCACTTTCCAGTGGTACTGTTTATTATGCTGTACAAGGTGGTTCTAACTTTTGAGTCTGTGGATGAAATCCTAAAGTGTGACCATTCAAATGAAAGCTATTGAGCAGTACTTTCCTGCGGTGCTGTTTATACACCTTATTCATAAATGGCGGCGGATTTATTATTATTTTATATTCATGCTAATCAGCCTACCTAGCCTCATTTTAGAGCAAAAATTATTTTGAATTTTGGCCATGCTGACGAGGCTTGGTAGGCTGATTAGCATGAATATAAAAGAATAATTAATCGGCCGCCATTTATGAATACGGTCTATTATGCTGTACAAGGTGGTTCCAACTTTTTAAGTCTGTGGATGAAATCCTAAAGTGTGACCATTTAAATGAAATCTGCTGAAAAGTACTTTCCTGTGGTGCTGTTTATTATGCTATGCAAGGAAGAATCTAACTAGTTTGAGTCTATGGATGAAATCCCAAAGCATTACCATTTAAATGAAAGCTATTGAGCAGTACTTTCCTATGGTGCTGTTTATTATGCTGTACAAGGTGGTTCTATTAAACATGAAATCCTAAAATATGACCATTCAAATGAAAGCTATGAGCAGCAATTTTCAAAGCGGGTATTTATAACTTTTGAGTCTGTGTAGATGAAATCTTAAAGGGATAGTATCACGAGGTCGAAACTTGAAAACGTTGGCCCACTTTTCAAGTTTGATTCCGCAAATTCAAAAAGGCCGTCGAGAAGTGGAGGTATTTGTTGAATCAAAAAATCCGTTTTGATAGCCAAAAGAAAGAAAAAATCACTTTTAACAGTGATATGTCCAAAATTCCGGTGCAAGAATAGTGAACAGTGCCGCGCGTGGAACCTCGTGATACTATCCCTTTAAAGTATGACCATTCAAATGAAGGCTATTGGACAGTTCTTTCTCTCTCTATCCAGGAGCCAATTGACTCATGGCATCTCATAATACCTCGTGCATTCTATTTCCTCTCAAAACAAACTTTGTGCTATACATCACGCCTGTTACAAGAAGCAGATGGTGGCCTTCAAACGGCGCCATCTTGTCATGGTCCAAGGAAGCGGCAGAGAGTATATCACGGAGGTCTGGGTCCTGGTAGTATTCTTCGGTAAGCTTGCCTAGTTCCAGGTCTCCTAACACATCGCTCAGCTTAAGTTCCATTCCTCCGAAATCACTTCCTTCGACGGACACTTCCACATTGCTGTTTTGAATTAATTTTGACCAGTTAATTAAAAAGTCACTAAAATATATTACCAATCTACTACGTACATATTACAGCGAAACTGAGCGCTTTTCGATTGAGTGTCGAAAGTAATTTCGCAATTGCCTTGGTTTTGCATTGCTTCGCTTTGTGATTAGCTAAGAAACTAGCTACATGTTTTTGCTTCGAGTTCTGATTGGTTCACTGGACTGTCTGCGACTGTTGATTGGTCAGAGTAATTACCTTGGTTTTGGTTTTACGACACTCATTTGGATAAACTGCTCTACAGCATTATTGTCAATCATAATACTCGTTGTGTTACTGGTTATGCTGTTACTGTAGGAGCCTCTATGGGCAAGTTAATTCCTTTTAAAGTGCATATGAAGTAATTTTTTATTTTGTCTTTTTTTGGAGGCTATAATGTCTTTATTTCGAAATGATAAAAGAAATTTGTCAGAGAAAAATTTAAGGCCTCTTTTTTGCCGTTCAAAGTAGCACAATTTGCAGAAATCAGTGTCCCGGAGACTGCGAACGAGTTGTCGATATCCATTGTGTTGATGACGTAGAAAATACTTGAGATTTGTTTTTTTGTATGCTCACAGTGTGTTTCGTTCCATTTCTTCAAAAGAATGTCAGACTGTGATGAAATTATGTCTTCTACAGAGTTTCTGTCAGACAAACAGAAAGTCGCCGAGGTCGAAGACTTCTCCTTTGCCGCCATGATACAGTGAGTTGAAGTATTTTCTACGTCACAGCCTTGAATACAATAGCTTTGGCCGCGCGCTCGATAGAGACACTTTCTGGCGGAAAATTCAAAACTTTCAGGCCGAATAATTTCACAATGGGAAGGATCTTTTCGATGAAACCCACAAATTTAGATAAAGAAAGTAAAGCACTATCAAACCACGGAAATTCTTTTTTTACTTCATATGCACTTTAAGGTCCGTGGTAGGCTTCTTATAAATCGCAAATCTTAAGAGAACACCCAAATTATTTTTGTCCCAAAATGTTTTAGACCATCACCAAAACAGATCAATAGAAAAGGAACAACAAGACGGTATAGTGTATTATTTTAATAAAGTCCTGGCCCTGAGGAAGGTTTATTTTGTTTAATAGCCGAAATATTGGCCGTTATGTAAATCAGCCCATCATTGCCGTACTGCCACTAGCCAGCCTTGCATTCATTTTGCTTTAATTTGTTACATTTCAAGAGACGTCTGGCTCGGGTATCTCTACATTAGAGTTCCGGCAGTGCAAGTTATTTACGATGTGTGCGGAACTGTGCATACAAAAATTTCTAGAACAAACAGCTGTCCACGGTTGCATTTTGGCTTTCAGTTTGGGCTCCATCACGCCCGTCGCGTTAAATGTTCTACGTAGTTTCAGCCTTGCTTTATACTTTGATTTTATCTCTATTTTTGGCTGAATAGATCTTCTCCAGATCCTACGTAAACCAGCAGTATTTTCGTTCGCGGTCCTTTGCTTCTTATTTACTTATACTAGCAGTAATCACAGATTATGGAGACGCGTTCGAAGGAATTTCCGGCGGAAATGAGCCCCTGAATGAAACCAATAGGGGCGGCCATTTGGAGGACCGTCTACCAAAAAATCTCAAATTTTACTGCAAATAAACCACAGGACAAGCAACACGAAATTAGGATTGCGTTTTCCGAACGCGAAAAGGGACTATGTGCAGGGTCACTATTTTCAAGCTATTTTATATATTGTTCACAATTATACCGGGGTATAGTACCTGCTTACTTCCGTCTCCTCTGTTTTCTCCAGTCTTTTGTTCTCTCTCTTTATTTTTGCCTCGCAAGCATTGTGAAATAATTTTTTCTTCGAGCTTGTAACGTAATTCTCTAAGTCGGCAAGAACGATCATTTCCGCTTTACCGAATGGCCTCTTCCACCATTTCCGGTTCCGCTTTACAGCAAGCGCTAACGGGGCGACGATGTTTGATTGGCCGTGATAGACTGGGAAATAGTCCCTGCCAAAATTTTCGCGAACGAAAGCCCGGATGGAGTCTTGCGTCATCTGAAAGTAAAATTGAGCTAATTGGTGACACGTATAAACTAACAAACTTAAAATTTAAAAAACCTAATAACTAATTTCTAATAATATTTACCGATTTACAGTGACATTAAAATTCCTACGAATAATAATGTAAATTTATTAGCTGAATAGTAAGAGTTACAGCCAATGTCATTTAGCGAGCCAAGGTCTAAAACAGCTATGAAGGCTCATGAAGGCTCTTGAAGGCAGTTAGAAACTGCATTTCTTCCTTTTTCCAGCTGTAAGTCTTGACCATAGTAGTGGCCCTAAGTATCTAACTGAATACTAATAATACACTCTACACTCTTTTGCTATATAAGAAAGCTTTTTTTATAACAACGTCGAGGCTGGAATTGACCGAAATTTTAAATACGTGCAAAAGAACATACTCAGGAATGCGCTGTAGGAAAAGCGCATTTCGACTTAAAGTGCACCTAAACCCCAATTTTTTTTTCTATTAATCAACTCAATGTACGTTGAAAAGTCGAATAGTGAAATATTTTTTGTTTTTAATGTCGCGTTAGTGAGTTATAGAGATTTGAATTTGCTAAATGCTAATTAGATGACGTCAAATGCAGACTCGTTTATTATGCAACTACTTGTTTCCACCTCCAAGTAATATTTTTTTACAAATCAATTGACTATAAACAGTTTTTATTAGTATTTCTTAAATTTATTATCCTTAAGCTGTGAACTGCGTATTGTAAATTGAAGTAGAAATAATGGTAAAGTCTTCATTTGACGTCATCTAATTAGCATTTTGTAAATTCAAATCTCTATAACTCATTAACGCGACGTTAAAAACAAGAAATATTTCACTATTATACTTTTCAACGTACATTGAGTTGATTAAAAGAAAAAAAATAGGGTTTAGGTGCACTTTAATAAACTCGGATTAGAAGAAAACGCGAAGGAAACGCTTAGTTATAAATACCAAGACTTTACCCGAACGCTGAGTCAATGCTGGCGCTATTTATGAATCGGGTGCGTTGTTTTCCGGAAAAAAATGACCGGAAAAGACACATAACTAATGAATGTGAGTTATTTAAGTTTATTTCAGATCAATTAAAGTTTATTTAGTCGAAATGCACTTAAGGTGGCTCCATATAGTTGTTGGCCAGTCTTTCCAAATAAAATATACACGATGTCATTGCTGTCTTTCGAGAGTTTTGTGTCGCGATACTATGCATAATATTCACATACACGTAGCTTAGGCTTTCTCTTGCCTTTACGGAGAAATCTAATTTTAACCTCGTACCCAGATCTCACTCGTGCTTGTACTGTACAGAAATGTGAGATCTGGTAAACTTAGCCTAACACCGGAGCTCTATGAACAGAAACGACGATGATAAGCTTAACGTAGGTGTAAGGTAGGAAGCACAAGAAAAATAGAGGTTTTGCACGGCAGCCATGTTGCATAGCAAGAACAATAGATTATTTTCTCTATGGGAAAGAATGTTCTTTCTAATGCAAAACATTTTCATTGTTCCTGCCATGCAACATAGCTGCCGTGTAAAACCTCTATTAGAAAGTTGAGATTGACGACCGGGCTATTTTTCAATTTTAGCAATTCTCAAAAACAGTATTACGTGACGGTCTGCACAGACAGTACATTTAGACTGCACAAAAGCTCGCAAATTTTTTTTTCTAGGTCTAGAATTATTAGTATGACTAATTTCCGAATAAAATACACCAGATGCGTGTCGAACATTGCCCAAGAAACTGATTTGGAAATTAAAATTGCAAAAAATCTTTGCGCATAGCGACGCAAGTGAAGTTAGAACCATAAAATCCAAGCCTTGTTTTGTTTACATAAAATCGCTTTTCAACCTATGTAATGAATGAAGTAATGTTTAAAACACGAACAGCAGTGTTTTATCAAGTTTAAAAATTCGAGCGCGAAGCGCGAGAATTTTTAGACTTGATAAAACACGTGCTGTGAGTGTTTTGAACGGCTTCAAACACGAACCGCCAAAAGCGTGTCCCTACGGAGATCAAACAAATGTGCTTTTTGTGCAAAGAGGATATTAGCATACGTGAAAAACAAGTAGACTGATTAGCATACAGCACATGTGCCACACTGGCTTCGACGAGGTGACCATGCCATGGCTTCCCGGCAACTGTCGAAAGTTTTGGGATTTTAAAGTTCTGAGGAAAAAAATAATCCATGAAAAATGCTATACCAAAGTTGACAGGTACGGTGGATAATATGTCTAACAATTTTTATTCATTGGCATTGAACGAGTAGAAATAAGCAGCTGGCATCTCTGAACCACTCGCTTTCCTACCAATTTACACGTGGGCGCTGGTGTCATTCAAATAACGGCTTACTTGCTAAACTGTTGGTTGCTTATTTTGTTGGAGAAGATTCCATATAGAATAGCAAAAGGCTACATATCGTAAAACAGTACTGAAAAAAAATTTAAAGTCACCATTTGTTGTACTAAGAATCCTGAATAATTACTACCAACATTAGTATTTTTTTAAAAAGTTTACTAATAAGGAAAAGAAACCTATTGTCTTTTACCTTTATTAGTATTCTTTATATAAAGAATACTAATGAGAGTAACTTTTTTATATAAAGAATACTAATGAGGTAAAAAAAACAATCAGTCCCGCACTCCTCTTGGGACTGAAATCAAATCCGCCACCAGGCTTTTCAGAATGACCATGGATTACCAGGTATAAAGGTCCATGCACGTGATGGATTTACGTCGTGTGATAGGCTAATATGCTTATGAATTATTAATGAGTGTTTGAACAAACGCATAAAAATGGACAACAAAATCTGCTTTTGAAAGAACCATTAGCGCATCGAGGAGCTGTCTGGCTGAGCACATGGCGAAATTCAAGATGTCAATCCGACTGAATTTGAGCACGTTTTATAAACATTTCTCCAAAACTAACGAGAACACAAACAAAAAGTCAATCACAAATTGATATCAACATAAATTCCCATAGGAAAATGTAAGCTTAAATTCTTTTCCGTTAAGTCGCTTGGCTGCTTGAAAATTCTTTAAAACTCCGCTTCTTTGGTTCTGACTTCGAAAAAGACATATCGCCCCGCATTGATAAAAACGTATGAAGGTTTAAAAACAAGCACTTAGCTCTATATTCCTCCAAAAACGCTTGACTTGCAGAGTTACGCCACAGGCAGCCTAAGCTCACGTCATGAGAAAGGGAAGGATTAATTATTAGCGGTGTGTGAGACGGGAAGTAACTCTTTGGCGGCGGCGACGAGAAAGACCTTCATCGACCACAAAGTTACCATCAGCGATGTCAAATAAACTTTAAATCTGTCTCCACCTTGAGTTGTTTTCCACGGTAATATGTTTCACTTCGCTTCCTGATAACCTGTTAACGGATACTTTTCTTTTAAAGTTTTGGTTGTCAAACTGAACCGGCCCTAAACAAAAAAAAAATCAAATAGCTCGGCGCTATTTGGTGCATGCGCAGACCAAAGTCTCCCTTGTTGTATGTCCAAAAATTGTCCTTTTTTGTGTGTGAACACGAACCAAGAACCTACAAATTTGCCAATTTTTATAAAAATTTACCGCGTGGAACGAGCGCAATAAACGTTTTAGCTACCGTAAAAAACTCTATCAATATTTTTGTGGCGTCATCAAAATAAACAAGCGCATGTTCGCACCTTTTTCGAGCCCATGCCTCGCGCGCCAAAGAACTATATGGAGCCACCTTAAAAGATAACTTAATCTTGTAAAATTTAATAGGTGTATTTTGGGCTTCAAAGCTTGCAATCCTGTTTTAATTTGTTCATACAATAATCTGTCTGCAGGAAATTTTTATAGACAAAGATATGGAATAGTCAAAACGCGATTACACACTTTGTAGAAATTTAAAATTAAATTAAGACATATTCATGTTTGCAGCAAATTTGTCTTGACATGAGGTACATGTACGGGTTTTCAAGTCAACAAGAAACACAATTGTTTCCTCTTTAAAGTGCCCCTGTGATCAAATTTTTGATTTTCATTTTTTACATTTTCGTGTACAATTAGACTTTCTTACTCATCTTGTCAAATTTCAATTCATTACGAACATCAGAAGTCATTTTATTTTATCATTTATTTCCGAGAATTTACGGCCGCCATTAATCAACCTTGTTCCAAGGCTTGGTTGCGAATGGGAGAAAGTGACGTCAAAGACTCAAACATACCTCGCGGGTTGAAATTATAATAACAATCAGCATAGAAAATTGCACGAAGAACAAGTCCAAAGTTTTTGTTGCTTTTCGCGTGATGTTCAATACTTATTCTTATTATAATTTCAACCCGTGAGGTATGTTTGAGCCTTTGACGTCACTTTCTCCCATTCGCAACCAAGCCTTGGAACAAGGTTGATTAATGGCGGCCGTAAATTCTCGGAAATAAATGTTAAAATAAAATGACTTCTGATGTTCGTAATGGATTGAAATTTGGCAAGATGGGTAAGAAAGTCTAATAGTACACGAAAATGTAAAAAAATGAAAATAAAAAATTTGATCATAGGGGCACTTTAACAGTCATATACCTTTCTATCATAGTCTTCAGGAACGTTTAGCCAGAGCTTTTCGGATTTATCTGATAAAAAGTCTTCACCTAAAGGTGAGATAAAATAGAAAGAAACATTAATGCACTGTTATTACAAAATGTTTAATACGAGCACCCATACAAACTGATTCATGGCCAGAGTGAATACTGTGGTTTTGGTTTTACAAAAATCAATTGAAAACCTCTCTATTACAAGCCAAGTGTAAAATTAGGAATACTTGTCTTGCAATAAGGTGTAGTTTTAAAAGCATATTTCGGAAACTTTTGAGCCGTTCACCATTTAAGACATACTGTCTCATAATGTTTATATAGTTAACAGCTATTCAACGAAGTAGAGGTGGCTAGTGGTAGATATTTACCGAGCTACGAAGCGGCAAGGTAAATATCCACCACTGGCCACCGACACTGAGATAAATTACATTTAGTTGTTTTAGTATTTGCTAAAACAGTGTATTGAGATAATAGAGCAGTTTTCAATTGAGTGTGAAAAGTATATATATAATTACGCAATTGCTTTGGTTTTTATTGCTACGCTTGCCTTTGTGATTGGCTAAAAAATCTCGCGCCAATCGTGACTTGCTCGCACGCGTTTTCCCGTGCTTGGCGCCGCCGACATGTAATTGATTCGAGCTCTGATTGGTTCATTGGATTGTTTACGACTGCTATGATTGGTCAGAGAAATTACTTTGGTTTGGGTTTTAAGACACTCAATTGAAAACTGCTCTATAGCACGAAAATGATGATTTTTTAACTCATTCATCCCTGTCAACGATTACAAGTTTTACTCACAAATTGCTTGGAGGTAAATATGCACTTGCTATCCCAAGTTTCCGTAGCCAATTAGAGTGTGCTAACAACGTTATCAACTGTTTTTTTTAATAAGTATATACTAATCCCTGCTACGGGTATTTCCATTCAGTAGACTATCGACCCAAAGAAAAACCACACAACCAAACTCACATTTTTCCTCTGATTTTTGTGGCCCAGCTGGCATTTTCGGCTTATTGGAAATATCACTTTCCATCACTGAACTAAAAAAACATTAACAGTTGTTATATAGCTGGAGTTTTTCTCAATACAACACATGTCAGTGTTCATTGGTTGATTCATGGTCACATGACATCTAACGGCCATGAGTGGGCAACATTTGTGAAAGCAGGAAACATTTTTTACATCAGAGAGTAAGAGTGCACTGTTGCCTGCTAGCTCATGTGATCAGATTGTGACAAAAGGTGGCATGATTGTGGGTTGTGCCTAAATCATACTGTCCAGAAGGACGTCGGATACCTTATTGTGACTTATATAACGTAATGTCGACACTTGGAATTCTATTTTCAATCAATTTTTAAGTGTAAAAAAGAAAATCTAAAATCCCCACCCAGGATTGAAACTATGACCTCAGCTAGGTTAGGCTTACATAGCCTACCGTACCACTGTACCACTTGTTGGGTTGCTTAGTCCTAAATTTAACTATATAAACTGCTACCTCTAACCTCAACTGAAAGCTAACCAGTTTTAACTCCGCTATATAACTGTACCACCTAGCTTCTCAGGTTGTTTAGTCCCAAATTTAACTATATAAACTGCTACCCCTAACCTCAACTGAAAGCTAACCAGTTACTCCGTTACATATGTCTCAATAAGGTGTCCAACGTCCTTCTGGACGGTATGATTTGGGCTTGACCATGATTGTGATGCCTTGTGTTGCTATATAAAAAAATCACTTAATGACAGGATCCCTCAGGAAAAAAATGAATTTTGTTTCCAGAGAATCTCGATGTTTCCCTTGAGTTTATTTGTCTCGGGGAAACAGTGACATTCTCGGGAAGCAAAATTTGCTGTTTCCGTCGGGACCAGTCATTAAGTGTTTGTTATTAATTAATTATCATCATAGAATATTATTACTGTAATTTATATGCAAAAAAGAGAACCACAGAACTGATTTAATATAATTTGGTAAACATATGTTTTGATAGTTCTCCTATCTTTATCTGAGTGACAAAGTGATCAATAATTATAATAATTTATTATTAGTAATCACAGGGAACAAATTTAAAGTGCATAAACATTAATACATAAATTTTATTACATAATTATAGGAATTATTTCAAAATCATTAAGTTTAATTCCAAATGGACTGGAATTATTAGAGAAAGTCAGGTTAAAAAAACTTATAAGGAAATATATAAATTATTGTTTTATTAATGTTATACAGTATACCTTCTGCAGGGGTGTCGTATCAGTGTAAATGTAGTTTTGGCCAGTAGAGTTTTGCTTTCACTAGCCATTTGGGTTTGTAAGGCATTTAGTCTTATCTTCTCAATGCTTCTCCGTAATGTTGGTATAATGTTCGTAAGGTGTTGGTATGAGATTTATGAACTCAAGAAAGCTTATAAAGAATAACTGATCAATACAGCTCACCTCTCATGTCCAGAGTCCTGCAGTGGCCATGACAGCTGGCTGCTGGAAGAACTGTCACCAGCAATGCTCTCTTGTGTTGGTTGTTTTGGTCCCAACAGTGCAGTACCATTCTTGCTGACAAATTTCAAGATGTCATCTATCACATCTGTTCTCTTCACATCCACAAGAATCTCTAACAGCTCCCGAGAAGTTGTTCCAGTGCATTCCCTGAGCAGTTCAACAGTTGGGTTCAGTTTTTGTTCTAGTCGAGAAATTATCGGTGAAAACTGAAGCCTTGAAGCTACAATCCTCCAGTCATTACCGGACTCTTTCAGTGAATTCAGTGACTTTGAAAATTCATTTTGTAGTTCCCAGGTAAAGTCTTTTACTAATTCTGGAAGTTGAAGAAGCTATGACAAATTAAAAAAAAAAAAGAATAAAATTATGACACTTAAATAATTAATTAAAAATAATTAATATAAAAATGTGTGTGACTGATGCATGCCCAGTCAGGGTTTGCAAATCTAGTATGGAAATATGGAAACAGTAGTTACTGACAGTTTTCCAGACGGTGAATACTGGCATGTTAGTAATTTTAGTGTAGAAAAAGTACAGAAGTTTGCAATAATGTCCATGCTGCTTCACGTTGCTTGAAGTCTGTGCAATTTTTCTCCTTGATTTCCCAGAGAATCCCACTAGTCCCACCCTATATTTTTCCACCTCCTCTGCATTCTGGCCCATCCCTTGCCGCTCCACCAAAACTTGTGGTTGCAGATTAGGGCAGCATTTTAATCTATGAGCAACAAGAAGCATTGATACTTCCTGGTTGGGTAAAATGCTAAGTCCATTGATTTAAACCCTTTAAATTCCAAATTTCAATTCTTAAAATATTGAAAAACAAAATTATGGTACCATACAAAAGTACGTGGTCATACGGCATTTGATTTTGTCAACTGACTCAAAAGCTATAACGACACAACATGTCTCCATTATTGACTCTCACGGAATGAAAGGGTTAAACTGAACCACTACTGACAATTTGCAAGGCTTCTAGAATGAAGCATCAGTTTAATCAACTACTTTGATGCAACACTCACCAAAAAATCCACCTCAGATTGTCCATTTCTCTCCATTTGACTTGTGAAGCAGTTGATTGTATCCTCCACTCCAACTGGCATTCAAGTTTAAAATGAAATAGCAGTAATTAATTTAGCTTATTAAATTAATAAGACAGTATTAGATTCAAATTATATCAAAAATAGTCTTAAAAACGATGAACATAAAACTGACCAATTGACAGTGCTTTAAACAGTCAGACATTTAAATACCATCAACCAATGGTTTACAATTCATGCGACTCTACTACATGTAAATTGAAGGTGACTTCCACTCAGGTTGTCAAAACGTCGGTTATTGTCAACAGTTTTTTCAAAACTACACTAACCCAGATGATTAAACTCGGCAGACTTAAGGAGGCTCGAAAGGGTTTCTTACAGTCAGAACAATTAAACATTATAATGTTATGGTTTTAGTCTCTGAAACAAATTATAGATAAGCGTATGACAGAGTTGTTAAAGTTTCCTTCAAGACCATTTATGACGTCATATCTGTTGTCATGGTAACTATAACCATCCAAAGACATACCCCTCAAAAGTCAGTTTTTTAAATCTATCTTTAAAACTAACTCGGTTACCTAAGTATGTTTTTTTATAAGCGTTTTTAAAAGTTTGCAATATTCTTCACTTCCTGTGTAAATTTGAAAAAAATCTGTATTGTGGAAATCGAGATATATCGAAAAAGGCCTTTTAAAGATTTAAAAAAATTCCACTCTATGGTTTTTTTTTAAAATGTCTCAAATGTTAGATAAAGTTGAATGCTACTTGCATGAAAATTTTCAACATAGGTCACCGAGCAATTTTTTGAGATAAAGAGGAATATTTTATGCACGATTTATTTCCGGTTCGCGAGATTTTGCGCAGTATTTTCATTTCCGGTGAGCTGCATGCGCATGCTACTTTTTGATAGGAAAATCAACTGACGTGTGTGTCAATGCATGACAAGTGCACGTCGCATGCGCACGCAGCTGAAAACCCTTTCTAGCCTCCTTAATATAGACTCCCATCAGTCATGACCCATTTAACATAGCTTTCATCAATAAAAATACTATTGTTCGTTGTTATTCTAGAGTGATGCCAAGATGATTACAATAAGCCAACCATATGAAAATGACAGAATGTGATTTCAAAGCCTTATCATTATTTTACCTTGTTGATCTATCATCTCCCATTCTGATTTTACTATATCCCTGTTAATCTCAACTCCTTAGCAAAATTAACAGCTTCAATAAAACACTTGGTAACATTATAACATTAATTTGCCAAAGTTTCACTTGAAATTTACAATAAATTGTTCTTACATTCTTTGTTCCTTGTCCCCACAATACATGACAAACACACTCCACTGGTTTGGTGACTTCAACATTCTCCTAGGCATTACGGTGGCCGAGAGTGGCCATCAAAAGTAAAAATTCAAACTGGAAAGTCGATTTACAAAGTTCAAAATTTAAACTCGAAAGTCGATTTGCAAAATTAAAAATTAGAAAGTGAAAGTCGATTTCCAAAATGAAAAGTTCAAAGTTGAAAATTTGATATTGCAAAGCCACTCTCGGCCACCATAGGGCATACCCAGGTATACTGTAGGAATTTGTTCCAAGTACCCATGTAATGAAATAAACCTTATTAATTTTTCCTCAGATATGATTATAAATTTAATATCTACTTGCACCATTTATTTGCCCCAGAATTTTTTGACCTGGGGATGGGAATTTTACAGTCAAAATCTCAAAAACTCAAATGCCCGCTGTGGAGGATGAGGGAGGGAGGAGGGGGGGAGGGGGGGGGGGGGGGGGGGGGGGTATTGATGGGTACAGCATTGAAGGGAATTGATGGTGTGAATCCAATATCCCACTTGTACTAGTACAGATATCTTGCCTTTGCAAAATTGAAAAATTTTAGAAAGTGATTTTAACAGACATAATTATTTATTATCGGATCCTAATAAAACGTCGTTTTTCGATCCATTTCTATTCTTTTAACATTCAAAATGACGGCCAAAATGCGCGAGATGGCGGCTTGCGCTTGTTTTGTCACGACGTCAAGGTATCCCCACAGGGACTTTCTTGTTTCTTTACACATGTTAATACAATTTGACAATAGCTTTCATCGGTAGATTGCAACAATGCATTGAGGCTATGATTAACTAAAATAACAGTATTAGGACTTTTCTGAAATGCTGCGATGGGACCCTGCGAAGAAATTGTTTGTAAGCTGGCGCAAGAATGTGCTCAATCTCATGTTGACCATGATTCTAACAACAATTTATGCTAGAGAACATTTGAGACTACAGTTTCACTTACCAAATGCAGATATTCCAAAGGATTTCAAGACTAATCAGCCCAAAAAGTTACAAACCATTTGTGCTCGCAAACCCATTGTTTTCACTAAAAACCGCTGGTCGCTAAATCTGGTTTAGGTCGATGTGATCAAGTGATCAAGTGATCAAGTGTCTTCCCCTTCCTTGCTGCTTCCTTCCTTGAAATATAAAATTTAAAACAAAACATTTGATTGGTCCAAATTGCTTTGCCTTTAAAATTTGGAAAGAGCCTTTGCGAGAAAGCCAATGAAAAACCTTGTACTATTTTTACGCCTCTTCCCGGAACAAAATCGTCTCCAGGGCCTTCTCCGCTTTTTCAAATTCAAAATGGCGTCACAGCTTTTTGAAGCAAACTTTGATTTTTGAGTGAGCTTACATGAAGTGTAATCTCACTCTATGTCATGGGAAGTGTCCGTAAGTCCGTGATAGTCCAATCTTCGGGTTTTCTTCGGTATCACGGCGCCTGGTCTCGAACAGATATTGTTTATTTCCGTACGAACGATGAGAGCACGAACACGCGAATATGAGCGAGGTTGAACACGAAGTGCTGCGAACTGATCCCGAATCATCCCGGATAACGAACGACGTATTTTCGATATCAAAAACACGGAACGTGGAAGCAACCACGTTTTTTCGCCGTTGGAGAAAGAGAGGTAAGAGACTCGAAATTTACGATGTTTTCGTGTTATATTGCACCAGTAATCAGGCACAGCATTCAAGCAATGTGTCTATTGTTTTCACGTAAAGAGTTTTTAAGATGTTTTGAAGGTGTAGACAAAATCTTCGCCAACAAAAGGTTCCCTAGATCACCGAGATGTAGTTTTAAAGACAGCTGTGATGGCCGCCGAGTGACTTGTGCAGTCCAGCATTGTGAATTGCTCCATGTACAACATCTGGCAATCCATAACCCTGTCTCAGGGTCATATAATTCCCTTCTGGGAACAAAATATTTCCTTCGGGAAACGATGAATTCTCTTCGGAGAACAAATAATGTCTTTAGAGACACAAATCTGGGTTAAGTGCAGTTACACTAAAACGTTGAAAAGTTATTGTTTGAAAACATTGATGTTACTAAGTTTAAAATGTAAGTTAACTATACTTGTTACAGCTACCTACATTCCAAAAAAACTTGAGAATAAATGTTAATGTTTTACTGTTATTGTTGGCAATTCTGATACTGTATGCAAACAGCTACATGCTATAAGCACCAACCAGGGCTCAATTTCATAAAACTTTTACAGCTGTAATTTACAAGTGTAGTTATTGTTTCAGACCTCTGAAACAATAGCTACAAGCGTAAAAGTTTTATTAAATTGATCTTTAAATTTATATATTTTGATTAAAAGATAACATTGCCTGCCTTGAGTAAAATGGTGTCAATCTTTACTGTCAGTATGGGGTTTGACCACTCCTTACATGTGAAACCCGACCACGTTTGTTTGTCAGACACTGTTTCAAATAAACACCTATTTCAAATAGGCACCCATCCTTGTGTAAATCCATGTGCGGTAGATCTAGAATTTTGTTCATGTTCACAGTTACAGTACTTCCTCTATTAAGTGGTCATTTCTCAAAAACCCAAAATATGTATTCACCAGTCCTTTACTGGAAATGGTTCTCAAGGTCCTGAGGGTTTCAGCTTAACAGAGGGACTGCTGTATATGATTTACATTTTTTTCCAGAAATTTGCTAATATGATAACTGATGATGACAATGATGATAACTCGGTCCTTGTAGTGACTTTACATAGCGTGACAAAAACGAAACCAAATTAACGAACGATCTTCCAGTCCAACAAAACAAAAAATCATCCTCGACAAACCAAGATAATAGTCGGGTGAATACAGTTTGCGAGACTACTGATCTGTGAAACAACAAACATTACTGGTGACATGTTTCTTTGTCATTAAAGCGAACATGACAACGTGGCACTTCTAGGATAAAAAACTAACAATTTCGTACTTGCTCCAAATGCCCCGCGCTAACGTCCAAATCTCGACTCTCCCTACCCCCCAAACGTCCAGTGGACGTTAAGCGTTTTGAATATGTCGACGGCCCCTTACCATGGTTGACATCGGCTCACAAACAAAGATCCGAGAACACGCTAAAGATCTTAACGCTTAAACAAGGTATCAAAAAGACTCAATGAAAAAAGAAAGCCGGATAAACTAAGTGGAAGGAGAAATCAGCCGTAAAATTAAAGGCCAATGTTATTCCTCGAAAAGGCGAGTACAAGTTTGGATTTTATGATTTGTTCATTTTATAGTTTGTTGGGCAGGGGCGTTTGTTGTTGTTCATTACAAAGCGTCATTTGTGGCTTAAAAATTGCTGTAATTAGACAATCTAGAGCTCTTTTACAAAGCTTTTGGCCCCATCTGATTTAAGTGTTCTTATTTTTGTTTTGTTTTTTTATTCCTGTGAATTTAAATTTTCATTAAAAAGTCTTGCTTAAATTTGTCATTCTAGTCTTGTACTAGTTTGTTGTCAATAATTTACACGCCACGTCTCCTAACACATCGCTCAGCTTAAGTTCCATTCCTCCGAAATCACTTCCTTCGACGGACACTTCCACATTGCTGTTTTAAATTTGACCAGTTGATAAGTAACAAAAAAATATTGCCAATAGGAAACAGTGAATTTTGTTTCCCTCGAATCTCGATGTTTTCCTGGACTACGTCTGGGGAAACATCGAGATTCGAGGGAAACAAAATTCACGGTTTCCATCGGGACCAGTTTAAGTGTTTATGTAATGTTTAAAACACGAACAGCAGTGTTTTATCAAGGTTAAAAATTCGAGGCGTAGCCGAGAATTTTTAGACTTTATAAAACACGTGATGTTCGTGTTTTGAACGACTTCAAATACATTCCTCCAAAAGCGTGTCCCTAAGAGCACAAACAATTGCGCTTTTGTGCGAAAAGGAAATTAGCATACAAGAAAAACAAGTAGATTGATTAGCATACAACAGATGTGCCGCATAATATACCGACTGGCTTCGACGATGTGAGCATGGCTTCCCGACTCCTGTCGAAAGTTTTGGAATTTTAAAGTTCTGCGGAAAAAAATAATCTAATGAAAAATGCTATACAAAAGTTGACAGGTACGGTGGACAATTTTTTTTCAGTGGTAGAGAATGAGTAGAAATAAGCAGCTTGCATCTCTTGAACACTCGCTTACCTACCAATTTACACGCGGGCGCTGGTTTCATTCAAATAACGGCTTTCTTGTTAAACTGTTGGTTGCTTATTTTGTTGGAGAAGTTTCCAAATAGAATGCAAAAGGCTAAATATCGTAAAACAGTAATGAACAAAAATATTAAAGTCACCATTTGTTGTACTAAGAATCCTGAATAAGTACTACCCATATAATAGTATTCTCTTTATAATAAATACTGATCAGTAAAGGAAACCTATTTTCTTTTAGCCTTATTAGTATTCTTTATATAAAGAATACTAAAAAGGGGTGTTTTATCAATATAAAGAGTACACACGTGATGCATTATCATTAATTTGATTGGGTCTGGGGCTCATGAATTATTAATCAGTTTTTGAACGTACATCAATGTTAAACGGCTACTTTGAAGTCGTACGTTTAACGTCGTTTATTTATTTGGTCTGTTAAGAAACAAAGTCGGTGATCATGAAATTGCCAAGAAATGAGTTCCAATCTTCTTGACGATCAGTCGATCATGGTCTCAAATTCTTGCCACTTGTCCTGTGATAGCTCTGTAAAAAGAATTATAAGAATATTAAAAATTTGGGGTACATGCCTGTAGTTAGAAGAAGTGTCCCTTTTAGATTATTTAATTGAAAAGGAGACGGGGTTATATTTGCATTCAAAAACCCACTAATGTGTCTCGGTGTCCACCGCGGTCAAACGTCCGAGGCGTTTTTCGTTTTATTTAGTGGGATTTTATTTAATATTAAATGGAAATATGGGCAAGGATGTATAACAAAAATTAGTTGACGCAACTATCTTTTAATTTTTCTCAAAATGATGAGCTTTTTTCCGTTGAAAACTGACCAAAACTCTTTGCGCCTGATCAAAGTTATGTTGGCCGTGGCGCCGACAATACTGCAGTTCGCAGTTTTTAAACGCTTAGAACTTTTTTAGTAAACTTTCAAAACGTTTGGTAAGTTGACAGTGTATTGGCAATACATTAAACTTTAAACAGTGAAAATGACAACCTTAACTTTTAAGTACTTTCTTAACTTTTGCAAATTTCTCTCGTTTGACCGCGGTTTTTATTCCCGGTGTGACTTCATTGCAGACGGTCGATTCCAGGGCCTCAATAAATTAAACCTCAAAATTTCTAGGTCATGGGCGTGGCGCCGTAAGCGCGATCTTCTACGGAGGTCCGTTGACATGCCCCCAGAAAAATGCTCCCATTTTACCCTCTGAAATGCCATTTCCAGCATTCTTGAGACTCAAAAAGCGTTTGCAAAGTCAAGATATCAATTTTATTCAAAAATGTCTTTGCACCACAAGGGGGAGTCAAACAAATAAAAAAATATATTATATTTAAGTGCACGGCATGTCTGAAAAACCGTTTTACCGAGCCGGTTTACCGTGTTGAAATAAAGTTAATTGATTGATTGATTGCTTGATTGAAATGCTGCTCAAAGTGGGGGTGGGGGGGGGGGGGGGGGGGACGGGGGGTGAATCCCGTGAATCCCTCCCCTGGATCCGCCCCTGGTGACAAACTGGTTTCAGAGGTTATTTCCAGCGATATGCAGTCGCGTTTATTCTCTGGAAATTTGAATCCGTTGTGCAAACGAAGCGTAAACAGTTTCATCATGTTTTACGCGACAAATACTGCAGGATGTTTGGAGTAATTTGATGGCATACGTGACGCGTGACGCGCAATGCGTGACGCGTGACGCGTAACACGTGCCGATACATTCAAGTTATTAATATCGAACGGTAGGTACGCGCGTTTTGATTGGTTATTTGTTAACAACTGCAAAACAAGCACGCACACCTGCAATTCGATTCTATCAAACTTTTCGCTTTATTGTTTTAGCCTGTTCCAGGCGTTCAGATAGCGTGGAGCGATGGATAGGCAGCACGCGTAGAAAAACAAAATACTGCGTGTGCTAACGGAGGCGGATAGATTTCTTCACTTTTTTTTCTATATGCTCGAAATGTTTCCTTCGTGTAGCTCCCCACCATCTGAACGCGTCGAACAGGGTTCTTTATTTTATTTTTTCTTACCATTTAGGAGTTTGAACAAAATTCCATATTCTTGAATTATGCTCTTTGGCGCAGAATCAACTCTTAACAACAACTGCCGGGGCCTGGCACGAATTCCAAGCTTGTTAAGAAACACACTGTCATTACTGGTCAGCGGTTTGTCAAGAGACAGGGTTTTCTTCTCTTCGGCCAAAATCTGCTCAAACTATCGGAGATGGAAGGACAGAAAGAAACCCAGAAATTAGGGCAAAATTAAGCAATCGGATTTGACATTTGAAGGGTTATGGGCTCCTCGCATTTGTCAGGATCTCCTCTCAACCTTGTTCCCTTGGTGTTTCCGGCATATGACATATAATGACTTATTTTTAGGCTTATCATATGATATATTATGACTTATTGTAAGTTATCATATGACTTATAATCATTATGACTTGTCGTTGGCTTATCATACGACTTGCGATGACTTATTGTACGGCTTATCATTATTCGTATGACTTATGACTCACCCGTTGTAGATACATAAGAACGATGCTTTTCCTCTGGGCACGGTACTCCTCATTGATCAGAAGCTGAATGACATTTTGTATTTTTTCGTAGTCAAGATCCTCTGTCAATATGTGTGAATCTGATTTAAGAAGGATAAAATCATTTTATTTGACCACGGACTTTGATGGGATGCATATGGCGTAATGGTTTAAATGAAATTAGACCGTTTGATAAAAAATATCCGATACCACGCAGTTCTTAACAACCTCTAATTTCATTGGACCTGGGTATCACGCAGCTCTATTGTTTTCAGGGGAAGGGTCCATTGTTGTGTTGTTATATTGTTTTCTCTGCAAATCAGAGAAGACCTTGTAAGAGCTGCGTACTGCCCCAAAATTATCTTGCACATAGAACTTGCTCAGATGGAGGTCGGACACCTTATTGAGAGTTATATGACATAATGTCTACACTTAGAATTTTATTTTTAATAAATTTTTAAGTGTAAAGAAGAAAATCTAAAATCCTCACTCATGATTGAACCTGTGACCTCAGCTAGGCTTAGACTTACATATCCTACCGTACCAGAATTCTACCTACCTACTCGGGGTGTTTAGGCCTAAATTTAACTATATAAACTGCTTACTCTAACCCTAATTTAGTAACAATGCGTGTAAGAAGTCGGCAGTGCTCTATTGTTCCGCGGCATTTCGCTTTTCCCACATAAGATTGTTTAGGCTTTTTTACTGAGAATGCATCAACCTGTGGAGTTTTTATTAATAAATAAAATGTACTGGAACTTTATTTTAAAGTGATGTTTCTTTTGTGCTACAAGATTTCATCCAATCGCCGTGAAACTCCAAAACAATGGCCAAGAAAGGTATCTAATTTTACATGTTTCCCACATATAATTTTGGTTGCATTAAAACTCAGAATAGTTTTCACTAAAAGGGAATCAATTAGTAAACTAGAGAGAAATAAATGCACTATACCTGGTTAAGTTATGATAGCTTTTCACGTTTTAGCCAGTGAGGTGGACGGTTTCAACAATGTTACAATTAACACCTTTCTGCATTCCTTGGCGTTAGGATGCCTACTTCTTACAAGAACCCTTACTTAAAGCTAACCAGCTAGGCTTAGGTTTATGGGTAGTTAATCTGGTTCTTATATTACATATCCTCATTAAGGTGTCTGACCTCCTCCTGTGCTATAGCATTTAGACTCTACCACTTGATTGGTTCATTGGATTGCCTGCATTTCTTTTAATTTGGCAGAGTAACAACTTTGGTACTCGTTTTATGACACTCAATAAAAAGCGCTCCAATGGTACAGTGCCATCTTTGCTGAGGTCAATGTTTACATTTTGCTTCATTAGCATACGAATTTACATAAAGAAGGCATCGTGCGCGCTAAATACAAATAGACTTCAAAAGTTGATAGAGCTTGTTAAACTTAGTAATCTCCATCTATGCACTGCCGTGAGTTAGCTCTTTTCATGTAATGTTTAAGGACGTTCGCACTAATTGTTTATGCGCATCCTTACTGCGCACGCAATTTATGTCGCAACGCCATGCTACGTCATGCACGTGCGCGCGCAAGAGAGAAGAAATCTAAGCAAAGGGCTGGTAGCCGTTGCCAGTAACTTTGCTTAGATTTATTAACCCGCTTGGATGGTCGGTGACCCCCATATATATTTTTTTTTTGATAGATAATTTTCTTTTCCAATTCTCGACAGATTGTGAAAAATTGAACAAAAAATCAAAGTAGGAAGTTTAATTTTTTTCCATTTTTCTACCCGTGCGACATCGAATCCTGTCAACTTGCGGCTGTCAGAGTTTACACATGCTGTCGTTTAAAGAATAAATTTACTTTAAGGAACGTCACCAGTTGAATGAATTTTCTGAACAGACCTACTCGCACAAAATTTGTGAACGAAAGTTGTATTTTAGAGATTCATTTGCAATATTTTTAGACTTAGACATTGGGGTCACATCCCGCAAGAAAGACCACCAATTTTTCAAAATTAGGGTCGCCTTTCAGATATCTTATCTCGGAAACGAAGTCGGTGACCCCCTCATTTTTTTTTTTTTTTTTTGCATTTCTGACACGAATAACTCATAACCTAGCTGTAGCAAAAGCTTTATAAAAAAATCAATGTTAGAAGATTTTCGCGCGAACGTCCTTAAGGAAAAATTAGCTATCAAAAACTGCAACATTGTTGGGTGGCAAAAGCGCTATTAAATATAAATGAGCCACACATTCCAATGTAAAAGTTTGACTTTTTAAAACAGCATTACATAGCCAGCGGCAGGCGTTCTCGCGCGCATGAATTCTCTCCCTTCCCTTTATCATTCGTACGCCTGCCAGCAGGCTAAGCATTATACGAAAATTATTTAGCTAGTATGCCGGACTCAAATTTCCAGATAAAGCTATTGTGCTATGCCCTTTCAATATTCGCAGTTCTACCTTGAGTTAAGGATGCTTCCATTTCCAAATTCAATGCTGCCTCTTCATAATCAGGCTCCTTTTCGTGGCCACGAACTCTTTTACCAACGTAATCGCCGTCGTGAATTTTTAATCTTTTGTTCTCTCTGTCATAATCCACACGGCAAAACTTGAACAGAAAGGGTGCTCGAGAGTTTCGATGTACCATAGAGGGAGGGACGATCCTGTTTTTCACGCGTCCTTTGAGCCACACGTTTTTCCCGAACCACGAGGCTATTTCAGATGGAGCATGGACATTTCCTGAAACGGTTTTCTGTAAAATGGTGTCAAACAGTGAATTATGTTAAAGCACAAAAAATGTCGGATACAAACAGTCAATCAATTAATCAATCAATCAATCAATCAGTCAATCAATCAACCCAAGTTTTTATCCGCAAATAGACGTCCGAAGAAAAAGTGCAGTGACTTGCAAGTCAGTGTAGTACGGCTTGTAGATAAGAGTTGCCAAAAATGTATAAATTTGGGTCGAAATTAAACGTCCGAATTTAAACCCAAACACAAAAAATGCACCTCATGGTTTGATGAGCCAGCTCAGGTATATAAGGCCTTTGTCAGTTACGGTACATCAAAAAACTAAGAGGGATGGTCTATCTCAAAAAGTATGGAACATATTGACGGAAACTTGGCCAAAGGCTTAAACTTGGGCAAAGATTAATTTTGATAAGTTGTCACGAAAAGTGTCACGCAACTGATTAAGGTATTAAATTTCCATGTTTTTCTTTAGGCTAAGTGCAGGATAACTTAAAACCACTGACTGACAAAATAACGCTTGGATATTTTTAAGTGCACAAAGTCATACACGAAACTAACTGGAAGGCGTGTCCAGGTCACGTGACGATTGAAATGTCACGATTTTGTTGTCACGTAATAACCAGTAAACAGTCCTGCCGAGCAGGTGGACCACGTTTCCAGTTACATTTTGAAAGTACCTTAAAAGGGTAGAAAGAATGCCACTTAAAACTCTCAGAAAACACAAGTTTTCCTTGTCTGAAAGAGCACTGAAAGAACAAACCGGAAGTAAAAGCTCAATTGGTCACGTGATAGGTTGCCATGGACACATCAACTTCAAAAAGGACTGCTTCAACAAGTCGAATGCCGTTGCCAAGTCTCATACTTATGACACGTTCCCCTTTGAAGACAGACCACCCTCTTACTCTTTTGATAAAATAGGAGCAGACCCAGTCCTTATTATACCTGAGAGTAAGGTGGGCGTGGTGGGGGGGGGGGGGGGGGTGCTCCTTGGAGTACCCACTCTCTCTCCCCCCTTTATTTTCATTAATTTTCACCAGTATATGGATGTACTGATTCTTTCTGAAAAGTTCTCCTTGTCGAGTCAGAAAGACATTTAGTGGTACAAATCCATGAATTTGAACTCCGAAAGGGTACGACGCTCATCCAGTCATTTACATATGAGACTATTCAAATGAAAGCTACTGAGCAGTACTTTCCTGTGGTACTGTTTATAGACCAATTCGGCTAACGCATTGTTGTACCCAATTCAAACCTTTTGGGAATAAGATTCTTTGTTCACAATATTTCCATATAATTTCCATGTCAATGCTTCATTGATATGGAAATATGACGAACAAAGAGTTATAATCCCAATAGGTTTGAATTGGGTACAACAATGCGTTAGCCGAATTTGTCTATTATTGTGTACATAAGGTGTACTCTATTCAGTTTGAGTCTATGGATGAAATCCTAAAGTGTTACCATTCAAATGAAAGCTATCGAGTAGTATTTTTATGTGGTCCGCTGTTTATTGTGCTGTACACGGCGGTTCTAACTTTTGAGTCTGTGGATGAAATCCTAAAGTGTGACCATTCAAATGAAAGCTATCGAGCAGTACTTCCTGTGGCACTGTTTATTATGCTATACAAGGTAGTTCTAACATGAAATCCTATTTCAAAATATGGCCATTAAAATATGGCTATTGAGCGGAACTTTCCATTAGGGTAGTTTTAACTTTTGAGTCTGTGTAAATGAAATCTTAAAGTACAACCATTCAAATGAAGTTAAGGCTATTAAGCAGTGTTCTCTGTAATACCTCGTGCATTCTATTTCCTCTCAAAACAAACTTTGTGCTATATATTACGCATGTTACAAGAAGCAGATGGTGGCCTTCCAATGGTGCCATCTTGTCATGGTCCAAGGAAGCGGCAGAGAGTATATCACGGAGGTCTGGGTCCAGGTAGTATTCTTCGGTAAGCTTGCCTAGTTCCAGATCTCCTAACACATCGCTCAGCTTAAGTTCCATTCCTCCGAAATCACTTCCTTCGACGGACACTTCCACATCGCTGTTTTAAATTTGACCAGTTAATAAGTCACTAAAATCAGGAGCCCATTACTAGAAGCGTGCAATTCACATACTAAGTCTATGTCACGGGGTTTTCACAGACGAATTTATTTTTAGACTATATAGACTGCAAAACAGTCGGTTTTTTCCTCTTAAAGCCATGCGAGGTTCGAACGTATCCACACTCGCTCCAGATCTTTTCGGTCGCGCATTTTTTCGGAGGACTCGCGCAAAAATACGGACTGTTTTGCAGTCTATAGACTATATTTTACAGCGAAAAAAGGCAGTTCCGGTCCACATCAGTAATATGATCAATAAAATAAGAAGAAAAAAATGTCGGCCTTAAGCGGGTATGTCGACAGAATAAAAATGCACTAATTCCATCTCTATTCTGCTGTATTTCAGTATTCCATTCCATTGCGGGAGTATGATATTCGCGGTAAATTCAAATCTAAAAATAAATTCGTCAGAGAAAACGCCGTGACAGCAATATAGGGCAGTTGCACGCTCCTAGTAATGGATTTCTGCTAAACTATATTACCAATCTACTGCGTACATATTACAGGGAGCCTGGGGGATTTTTCAATCGAGTGTCAAAAGTTATTTCGCAATTGCCTTGGTTTACATTACCATTCTTTGTGATTGGCTTAAAAAACTAGCTGCATGTAATTGCTTCCAACTGTGATTGGTTCATTGGATTGTCTGTGTCTGTTGTGATTGGTCAGAGTGATTACTTTGGTCAGTTTTGGTTTTATGACACTCGTTTGAAAACTGTTCATATATTATTGCCAATCATAATACTCATTGTGTTACTGGTTAATGTTGTTAGGGCAAGAGCCTCTATGGCGGCATTTGCCAACATAATTTTGATAATGCGCAAAGAGTTTTGCTCAGTTTTCAACGGAAAAAAGCTCATCATTTTGAGACAATTTAAAAGATAGCAACGTCAACTAATATTTTTGTTATTCATCCTTGCTCATATTTCCATTTAATAAATAAAATCCCACTAAATAAAACGAAAAACGCCTCGGACGTTTGACCGCGGTGGAGGAGAGGCGGGAATTCCCCAGTTCCCGCCTCTTTCTCAGAGCCCCCTAGGATCGCATCACTTTCGCTTGCTCGGTTGACGTCTATCCAGAGAGGGACTGTTAGCAGTCCAACCTCGTTCCCAGGGTCTTTTCCTTCATTGTGTGAACCTGTGCATACAACGGTTTCTAGAACAAGGTATGTTTCGGGCACGTAGTCTGCGACGCAACCGTGATTTGAGTCACGCGTCATGCAACGCTCCCCCCAGCCACTAACCTTGTGAGGAGGAACGTTGCGTGACCACACAAATAACGGCTGCCTAGGAGACTATGTGCAGGGAAGCACCATTTTAAAACCATTTTATTTATTGTTCATTATCACACCAGGATTAAATTAATACTACAGACATTGAAATGTACCTGCTCACTTCCGTCACCTCTGTTTTCTCCAGTCTTTTGTTCTCTTTCTTTCTTTTTGCCTCGCAAGCATTGCGAAAGAATTTTTTCTTCGAGCTTGTAACATAATTCTCCAAGTCTGCTAAAACGATCATTTCCGCTTTACCGAATGGCCTCTTCCACCATTTCCGGTTCCGCTTCACAATAAGCGCTAACGGGGTGACGATGTTTGATTGGCCGTGATATACTGGGAAATAGTCCCTGCCAAAATTTTCGCGGATGAAAGCAGGGATGGAGTCTTGCGTCATCTGAGAGTAAAATTCAGGTAATTGGTGACACCAGAAACCCATAAGTGGGTTGAAACGTGTAACTCGCATTCACAGCCTTCGAATATTCATTTTTTGCTTAGTACCATATTTGGAAACCCCTAGGTCCCTCGAGGTTGGAAGCAAGTTGTTATAGCGAATTGATTGGTTAATATTTTTATCTTGGTTTTTCAAATATGGCTGTAATAACTTCTTAGCAAATTGAATAATCGGAAGCTTGTTTTAAAGCGTACGAGTCGGACAGTTGCACGCCTCAACCCACTTATGGGTTTCTGGTGACACCTATAGAGTGTTTTCACTGACGTCATATCAAAATTCAGAAGCAGTTTTCGATTCTAAAATGTGTATGGAATTGTAGAGAGTTTAAAACTACACATCCGGGCCAAAGTTTGAAGCGCAAGAGCATTTCATTCAAGAGTTATAGGCGAATGAGTATAGACATTTTTAGTAAGAAATGTATGGAGCGGCCATTTTGGTGTCCCACTTATGGACACCAACATGGCGGCCAAAAATTTGAAGACTTTAAAGTCTAAATAACACCAAAAATCTCATCACAAAATATTGTATTCACTATAAGAGGCATGAAATCACCTTATAAGCATGTATAATTCATTAATAACTTTCAACTAGTTCAATTTTGTTTATTTTCACGGCTTATGTGAAATAGCGTGACGAATTGCGTGATGCATTTATAACCTTTACTAGTAGTAATCATAGATTATAGTGCGTCTCCTTATCCCTCGTCTTAGCCTAGTACCTCAGTTTCATGAATTAATTAATTAATTCAGCCACTGTTGAAAAGGGCTATGTCGCGAGATATGTCACGCAGGCAAAAACGTCGGGCCGTCATCAAACAAATTCACGCTATCGCCGTGGAATCGGGCAAAATCCTGCCGTGCTGTGTACTCCGAAAGGTCTCAGATTTTTCCGACATATAAATAGTATATTTGTCTTGATTTCATTTCGGTTATTTCTCCGATTCTAAAATCATACTCCTCAGTACATGTACCAATACCGGAACCGGAAATGAGAAATTTCGACGTTTAAGTCACGCAACATTCAACGTGAAATTTCGCAAGATTTTTCGGATAAAATTACAACTACCAATTGCAAGTAAGACACAAGACTGTTGAATATAATTCCTTTATTAGCTAGACAAATTTTAGTCACAAAACTGCGAAATCTTTAGTCGCAAATGCGCCCGATACAGGCGCAATTTCGAGCACTGTAAAGTTAAATTATCTGCGTTCGCCTGGCGCGGCCGGTCAGTGAATTATTGCTACAAGACATAAGCGAATTGCACCGTACCGTAGAACATCGCGAAGAACGACGTCGGTATTTAGGTGAAAGTTTCCTAAATCAGGCAGAAAACTACAGCAAAATCAAGATAGAACATTCAAAACATACCAGAATGGCAGCGAGGAAAATCTGCAACTTCTTGCTTGATTCCAAAGAGACCCAACAACTTACTTGGTCCGGAGAAGAACCTTCGTCCAATTTTTTCACTGCGTACTTTTACTAGGCATTGAAATATTGAGCCGTACGATTCCAAAATCGGGAAAATATCCGAAACTAAATCAAGACAAATAGATTATTCACATGTGACATTTCGAAACCCCAGCTCCCCAGGATGATGCCTGATTTCCATGCGATGCTGGATACTATTGTGACGTTTCAAAATGGCGCAGATTTGGTACCGACACTTTTCTCGATTCGTTCCGCTTAGCCTAGACGACGCGCTAAGAATGCTGGATACTATTGTGACGTTTCAAAATGGCGCAGATTTGGTACCGACACATTTCTCGATTCGTTCCGCTTAGCCGACAAGATTAGGAAGCGTCTCCTTCGTCGACGCAATAAATCGAAAACAAAACATCGTTAAAACCTGAAACTTTTTGTGAAAGCCGGATTATAACACTGGTATCCACATACCCTGTTAGAAACAGCTTTGTAGGATGTATACTTTAGATTTTTTTAAATTTTTATGGCGTCATGTGAAAACAACACTCTATAAACTAAGAATTTAAATATGCTTATAACTAATTTCTAAAATATTTACAGATTTACACTGACATTAAAATTCCTACGAATAGTAATGTAGGTTAAAATTTAAATGATTAGCTGAATAAAATGATTAGCTGAATAGAATAGTATAAGTTACAGCCAATGTCATTTAGCCAATGTCATTTAGCCAAGGTCTCTACGGCTAAGAAGGCTCTTGAAGGCAGCGTAATAGTATCCTATTTACACCGGTCTTACCCATACTCCTTTGAGATATGGAAGAATGGCGGCCACTTTCGAATACGGAGGCAAAAAGTTAGTATACAAAGGGAGGGAAGGGCGGGATAGAAAGTGACCAAAAGGAGCGGAGTACAGGCAAGATGACACAAGGCTGAACGCGACGCATGAGCAAGTACGAACCAAACAACTTCTTTCTCGAAGTGATAATTTATTCCTTGAGGTGACTCCTTTTATATCGCTTTGGGTAAGACCGCTGTAAATAGTATCCTATTTACACCGGTCTTACCCATACTCCTTTGAGTTATGGAAGAATGGCGGCCACAGAAAAGATGCAAACGGGTTCCCCGTAACACAAACAACAGAGACTTGACTAAGGACCGCAATCTTAAACACCCAGACTAAACTAAGGACCCCAACATAAAATACCCACACTAAACTAAGGACCCCAATTTAAAATACCCATACTAAACTATAAGAGACCCCAGACTAAAAGAAGCAGTAGTGGGGCCAACACAGAGTCCTGTCCCATTCTAAAACACGCCTATTACTGGGGTAGGGGACGTTTTGGGGGAGAGGACGCTAGAGGAGCCGTGAAGGACTTCTTTAAGGAAAGCTGGAGAAATATGCTTGTTGCAGGGCTCTGTCATTCCCTGAGTCACGTCTAAAGGCATACCCCTATAATAAACCCAACGCAGGTGGGGAGCAGAATGGCTAATAGGGTTGAAATCATCCGACATCTCCCAGTATGGAATGGAAAAAATGACCGACTAGAAGGCGCTTAATGGGAGGCTACAAGGGAAAGACAAAAGAAAAGGCGTGTGAGAGGGTAAAAGGGGCAAGCGCGACGGGACTCAGGGAATGACAGCTTGGAGCCCCGGTAATCCGAGAGGGAATAAGATTCCCGTTCCAAACAGTCATTCCAAGAGTAAGGGAATAAAGGAAGGCGAAACATAAACACGCGTAAAGGAAAATAGGCTTGAAGCGAAGGGAACAAGGATATATGCAAATACAGAATAAAGGAGGTGCAAAAGGATGTGCGCATGCATAAAACAAATTCTAACGAGCAGCGGTGAAAAAAGGGGCTACAAACAAGGGGCAAAGAACAATAGAGGCTGAATAGAATAAGCCAAAACGTGATAATTAAAACCTTAAACAAGGCCAGGAAACAAAAACGGCCATACAACAAATAAATCCATAGACGCAGCATGACACAATAAAACAAAACGAGAAGCAAAACGGAGAAGAAATAAAATCGAGACAAAACAAAATACGCATAGGCAAAAATATAGTGAAAATTATAACCTATAATAAAAAACAACTTTAACTGCATTAACACAAAATATACTTGCACAACCAGGATACTTCCTGACAACGAAATAACACCCAGACATAGGATTGAGATAGAAAATTCCCGCAAAACAAAATTAAGCCATGGGGCTAGAGGCGCCAAACATTGAACAAAACAGAAAGCAATTAAATAAATAGCCGAAAACAAGTAGGCAGCAGGAAACGAACAAATATAGCGGAAAACAGATAAATAATTTACCAGTAAGCAAGATAAAACAGATACGAGTATATGTAACCAACAAACCGTAATAAACACTTCTGCTCTGGAGCCACAAACAAAACAATATCAGGGATTGCGTCCCTGTAACTAACATGCAAAACGCTCAACAGAGTCAGGAAACAAAAGACTTTTTTAAAAAACCTCTGCTCTGGAGCCCCAAACAATACATGCAATACCAGGGAACAAGTAATTAGGCAAATTGCGTCGCTGTAACTAAGAAAAAACGCTCGACAGAGTCAGGAAAATACCAAAAATGCCGTAAACAACTTCTGCTCTGGAGCCACAAACAATACAATACCAGGGAACGAGTAATAGCAAATTTGCGTCCGTGGAACTAACGAAACGCTCGACAGAGTCAGGAAAATACCAAAATGCCGTAATTAACTTCTGCTCTGGAGCCACAAACAATACAATACCAGGGAACGAGTAATTTAGCAATTTGCGTCCCTGCAACTTAAGAAAACGCTGGACAGAGTCAGGAAAACGCCAAAATGCCGTAAACAATTTCTGCTCTGGAGCCACAAACAATACAATACCAGGGAACGAGTAATTTAGCAATTTGCGTCCCTGTAACTAAGAAAACGCTCGACAGAGCCAGGTAAATACCAAATGCCGTAAATAACTTCTGCTCTGGAGCCACAACCATAAAATACCAGGGAACGAGTAATTTAGCAATTTATGTCCCTGTAACTAACAAAAAAAGACGCTCCACAGAGTCAGGAAAATACCAAATGCCGTAAATAACTTCTGCTCTGGAGCCACAACTATAAAATACCAGGGAACGAGTAATTTAGCAATTTACGTCCCCGTAACTAACAAAACGCTCGACAGAGTCAGGTAAATGCCAAATGCCGTAAATAACTTCTGCTCTGGAGCCACAACTATAAAATACCAGGGAACGAGTAATTTACCAATTTGCGTCCCTGTAACAAACAAAACGCTCGACAGAGTCAGGTAAATGCCAAATGCCGTAAATAACTTCTGCTCTGGAGCCACAACCATAAAATACCAGGGAACGAGTAATTTAGCAATTTGCGCCCCTGTAACTAACAAAAACACTAGGAAGAGCAAGGAAACGTGAAAAACAATTGCCACGAAAAACCAACCTCTGCTCCGGAGTCAGAGAAGACCACTATGAAATAAATGACACGTGGGCGGAGGAAGAAACCACGGAAATGGGAATAAAGAAAAAGGCAAGAAAACTACCCCTTGAGCGGCGCCAGGAGGAGCAGGCTGTTGCACATTATCCTGAGCAGGCTGCTGGACTTGAGGCACTTGAGGCACTTGAGGCACTTCAGCTTCTGGAGCTTGTAAATCTTGGTTCGCTTCGGCCATGATCGAGTTGAACGAACAACTTCTTTCTCGAAGTGATAATTTATTCCTTGAGGTGATTCCTTTTATATCGCTTTGGGTAAGACCGCTGTAAATACTAATAGAAGAAACTGCATTCCTTTCTTTTCTGTAAGTCTTGACCACAGTAGTAGCCTTAAGTATCTAACTGAATACTAATAATACACTCTACACTCTTTTTTTATATAAGAAAGCTTTTTTTATAACAACGTCGGGGGTGGAATTGACCGAAATTTAGTAGAGCATACTCAGGAAAAGCGCATTTCGACTAAATAAACTTGGATTCGAAGAAAACGCGAAGGAAACGCTTTATATAAATACCAAGACTTCACCCGAACGTTGAGTCAATGCTGGCGCTATTTATGAATTGAGTGCGTTGTTTTCCGGAAAAAAATAATGACCAAGGCCGGGTTGTTCGAAGCGCGATTAAGCTAACCCAGGGTTAGCATCAGTTTTGATTCCAGTTTATAACTAGAAACATCTACATTGGGAAAACAAAACATACATGCTAAAGAGGTCTATAACGCTTCTTTGTCCAATATATCAGATTCGTCTGACACCACGTTATTTTATACCACAAACATTGCTGCACAACATGCGAATATAATTTTCTCACAGAAGTGACAAAACTAATGGCACAAATATAAAAATAGCAGCTGAAAATGTACTCAATTTGAGCAAAAATATAATGAATGTAATAATCATGACTAAAGACACATAAATACGACAATTACGTGTATCTTCACTTTGACGAGAGTCACTTGTACAATCCAACATGGAGTCCATATTGTCGTTTCCTATTGTTTGATCACGCTGCATTATGTCTTTATCAGCACCTGAAAAGTTCGTAAATGTTCTTTCGTCTGTATAGTAACAGTCTTTCCACATTTTCTGATCATTGATAAATTATTTGATTTCTGGTTTGATGATTCTAATTCTGGTAAGATCTTTGCTAAATCATTTGATTCCTTTGCTACTTTGAGTTCGCGGACGACCCGCTTCGAAATGAACGCTCATTATCTATGCCATCTTTTAAAGTGGATCTACCGCGAACGGTGTGTGGGTCTGTATATTTGAGCGTAGAAAAGATGACACCATTTGCTGACACATTTGATACCTTCCCCTTAGAAAAATTTCGAGTAAACAAGCACGTCGATGCGATTCTCGTCCCCAGTTTCCATGGTCGCCGCTAGGAATGCCTGGGACCATGACCCCCAATTTGGCGACCGACGAAAAAACAATTTTAAGAGTCTCGCTTCTACGGAAGTTCGAGTAATCAATGGAGATTGTTCCTATGTATTTTTGTCCTTTAATTTCGTCTCTGACTTGTCTTCGCACATAACTTATAATAAGCTTTTGAAAACACTTCTTTACAAGAGAAATTATGAAATCATCGGTTAAGTTTTAATACTGGGTTAGCGTTAACCGGCTTTCGAAAAACAGGGCGCAGAAAAGACACAGAACAACTAAATGTGAGTTGTTTAAGTTTATTTCAGATCAATTAAAGTTTATTTAGTTGAAATGCACTTAAATTGCAATTATATCCTTTTTCAGTTAGCTAACTAAATAAAATAAAGTGAAGTAATTTGGTCAGAGAAAATTTACACATCAACTGAGCACAAAATACTTAAAACGTTACTAAATCTTGTAAAATTTAAGGACGTTCGCGCTAATTGTTTATGCTCATCCTTACTGCGCACGCAATTCATGTCGCAACGCCATGCTTCGTCGTGCACGAGCGCGCACGCAAGAGAAGAAAATCTAAGCACATAAAGGGCTGATAACGGTTGCGTTAACTTTGCTTAGATTTAACTCGCTAGCCAATTCTCGACAGATTGTGAAAAAATAAACAAAAAATCAATGTAGGAAGTTTAAATTTTTTCCATTTTTCTACCCGCGCGCCATCGAATCCTGCCAACTTGCGGCTGTCAGAGTTTGCAAATGCTGTCGTTTAAAGATGAAATTTACTTCAAGAAACGTCACCAGTTGAATGAATTAGCTGAACAGACCTACTAGCATAAAATTTGGTAAGAAAGTTGCATTTTAGAGATTCATTTGCAATATTTTAGACTAACAGACACTCGGATCACATCCCGTAAGGAAGGCCAATTTTTCAAAATTAGGGTCGCCTTTCAGATAGCTTATCTCAGAAACGAAGTCGGTGACCCCCTCATTTTTTTGCATTTCTGGCACGAGTAACTCATAACCTAGCTGTAGTAAAAGTTTTATAAAAAAATCAATGTTAGAAGATTTTCGCCCGAACGTCCTTAACAGGCGTACCTGGGCTACAAAGCATGCAATCGTGTTTTAATTTGTTCAGGCAATAATCTGTTAAACCTGGCAATGTCTGCGGGAAATTTTGTTTAGACAAAGATATGGAACTATCCAAACGCGATTACAAAACACTTTATTTTCCACCTAGCTCAGTTTTCTTTGTTCTTTTCTGGGGAATATATCACATAACCCCGTTCATTACAGCGTCTGAAAAGCTGGGTGCGGCTTTGATTGTAACAGGGGAGAGGCGGGGCTGAAAACAATAGCTGATAACAATAGCAAAACAAAGGATTATATACTAGTAGTAATCATAGATTATAGTGCGTCTCTATATCCCGTGGCACCTCGTCTTGACCTAGTACCTCAGTTTCATGAATTAATTTAGCCACTGTTTAAAAGGGCTATGTCGCGAGATATGTCACGCAGGCAAAAACGTGGGGCCGACATCAAACAAATCATTCACGCTATCGCCGTGGGATCGGGCAAAATCCTGCCGTGCTGTGTACTCCGAAAGGTCTCAGATTTTTCCGATGTATAAATAGTATATTTGTCTTGATTTCATTTCGGTTATTTCTCCGATTCTGAAATCATACTCCTCAGTACATGTACTAATACCGGAACCGGAAATGAGAAATTTCCGAGAAAGCCTGAAAAAGTGCTCCCGTGATAAACTTCTTGGACACCGCGCATGAAATCGACGTTTAAGTCACGCAACATTCAACGTCAATTTCGCAGGATTTTTCGGATAAAATTACAACTACCAGTTGCAAGTAAGACACAAGACTATTGAATATAATTCCTTTATTAGCTTGACAAAGTTTAGTCACAAAACTGCGAAATCTTTAGTCGCAAATGCGCCCTATACAGGCGCAATTTCGAGCACTGCAAAGTTATTAAATCTGCGTTCACGCTGGCGCGGACGGTCAGTGAATTATTGCTACAAGACATACAGCGAATTGCACCGTACCGTAGAACATCGCGAAGAACGACGTCGGTATTTAGGTGAAAGCTTCCCCAATCAGGCAGAGAACCACAGCAAAATCAAGATATAACATTCAAAACATACCAGAACGGTAGCGAGGAAAATCCGATAACTTCTTGCTTGATTCAAAGAGACCCAACAACTTACTTGGTCCGGAGAAGAACCTTCGTCCAATTTTTCCACTGCGTACTTTTAGTAGGCATTGAAATATTGAGCCGTACGATTCCAAAATCGGGAAAATATCCGAAACTAAGTCAAGACAAATAGATTATTCACATGTGACATTTCGGAACCCCAGCTCCCCAGGATGATGCCTGATTTCCACGCGCTGGGAATGCTGGATACTATTGTGACGTTTCAACATGGCGCAGATTTGGTACCGACACTTTTCTCGATTCGTTCCGCTTAGACGACGCGCTAAGCATGCTGGATACTATTGTGACGTTTCAACATGGCGCAGATTTGGTACCGACACTTTTCTCGATTCGTTCCGCCTAGCCGACAAGATTAGGAAGCGTCTCCTTCGTCGACGCAATTACCCTTTATCATATTCCCCCCAACATATTCCCCTCGCCTTAGTCCCCTCGACTTATTCCCCTCATAATAGAATAACACAAACGGGAAAACAAAATAGAGCATAACAAGGAAAACACTCTAGCATCGGTCAATATTTTTTGTTTACATAAAAAGACAACTGCATCAATCTTATTCCTACTTAATTAACTTGCCGGTCGCGACCAAAAAAGCGAAATGTTAATAACATTTGGTATCGTACCTCGATTCAGGTTTCGAGTCTTCAATAATGTATGATGCCTCGTTTTACGCTTGAATCTGAATATGTTTCCGCCTGTTTAATTTCCCCTGGAAAACGCACCGCAACAACTCCATTGATCTTCGAAAGATGAAGGCGGGCAGTTGCTAGTTGGGCCATGGAGAGACCACGAGTACTGTTCATACATTTTCTTATCTCTCCCTCCTTCTACTCATAACAAAGCAACGTGCTCAATGCAAATTTGGCAAAAGCGAAACATGTTTACCGTCTCGCTTCGTCATGTGCCGTGATCCCAATGCGGCCTTGCGGAATCATGCTTTTTTTGCATTTGAATTCGGCTACACCCTCGGGTACGCCACGAGGGGAATATATCACATATCCCTTCGCTCCTGGGTAACAATTATTTTACCAAGTATCTTAAGTTTACCATTCATAAACTTTTCAGACATCTAATTTGACGGAAATTATTTGACGTCGAATTTCGGCTTTTTCCCCATATAAACAATGTATTTCGTGATCTATTCGTCAGTGTCTTATTTTTAAAATCGCGGAAGGTTTATACACTAGAAAACACCGACCAGGAAGCCTTTTTGCTAAAATAACAATCTCGCCGACACGGCAACTGCAAGGACTCAAGTCAAGTCATTTTTTATTGCACCTCAAAAGTTCAGAAATAATTTGTGGATTTGGATTTGAGTATAAATGTTTTGCGGATAGACGGATTTGGCCATCAAAACGTAACGATTGTCAGATTTGCATACTCCTATTCACCCCCGTCTGAAAGAGATATATTGATGTAATAAATTAAAAATATATCTATTTGGTTTCACGTACCTTGGACAATCCGCGAAACTAAAAAAACAACCACACGCTGCACAACCTTGTTCTTCCTTCTCAAAGAACTTTTTTACTCGATAAAGCCGATAAATGTTTTTTTTTTTTTAACTCGAAACTGAAAACTAAAAACATCAGCTGACTACGGTAAAGGATCTGTTTTGAAAATGAAAACTCGGCTTAGTAATTAATCTAAACTTGTGCGAAACTGAAAAATAATAAACTGGACCTTGATAAGAAATAGAACACAAACCGCGGTGATAAACATATTGAACTTTTTCATTTTTTATAAAACTTGACGTTTCGTATGCTACTACATACATTTTCAAAAGTGACCGTTACAGTGTTAAAAACTATACTTATATAGTATTGAAAAGGGACTGGGACCGAGATTAAGTACAAAACTTAACAGTTGATCTATAAAAAGAAACAGCTAATTAATAAAGCATCAGCTTCTCGCTACTGACGTTTGCATTAAAAGCTGGCTTCAGTTCTTGTATAAACAATGTTTCTTTGAAACATTCGACCTTCACGCCCAAAAGCTACTTGCCGCCATGCCCCAAGCTCAAAATACAATTTCTTCGTACTATAAATTACTAAGCATCATATCTTTATGAATATCCCAGTACTAAGAATTATATTTTTTTGTTGATCTTTAGAATTTGTTGGTTCATCAAGACAATATCTCCTAATTGAAGATTTTTCTTTTTTTCATCACCTATTTGCTTGACAAATTTAATGATATTGTAAGGAGCCGAATTACCGTGTTACCGAGAAAGGAACTTGATCGTCAAGTGAGTAATTTCAGTTTCGTGAAAGTTGTTATTTTATAGTGATATCTCTTACTCCCGTAATGAAGGAAGGAGGCATATCCATATTCGATAATGCCATTTCAGACCTTACAACAAATAAAGATGATCTTAGGAATATAATTCTCAAATTTAATTATTATAATAATTTATCAAGGCTTAATTAGTGTGACGGTCACTTGGAAACCCAATCTTAATCATTAGCATAGATCTTGGCGTTTTTATTTCTTCATTTCAGTTTGAGACACTGTATCAAACTTTCGAAAGAGTGTTTCATCAGGTATCATGTCAAACACCTGGAAGTCGTTTTAAAAACGAGGCTAAGCCTCGTTTTTTCTCAACCCACGATCTTCTCGCTGCCCCCGTGTTCATATATTTATCCACGCACAATTTGATGGGAAGGCCAAGGAGCGATGATGCTGCATATAAAGGGGGGGGGGGGGGGGGGGGGGGGGGGGAGGGGTGAGAGGGGCAAAAAAAAAAGGGGATGGACTCCCACTGAGAAAGGGGAATCATGCATGGGTTTTAGCATCACTCAGTGTGTTCAAAAGTGGGACGCCGATAATTTTACCATCAAGGCATAGAGTGGCACGCGGAGATTTATGACAATGCTTTTAAGATCTATTAATAGATGAAAGCAATCAGCCATTAAAGTCACTATAACTCTTGTTCTGTTCTTTTTTAGGATGGTATCTTTTAGGGTGCAAATAAAGCTTCCACTACGCCCAGATTGGTCCCATTTAGAGGTTTTATTCAAAGCATCCCCGTACCATTTTATATGGGAGTCCCCCTTGGACTATCTGTTACAAGTGTTACACCCGGGTTTAATAACAGCGGGCCACTTAAAAAAATACTGGTTACTTTAGAGCTACATCCCCCCCTCCCCCCCTCCCCCCCCCCTCCCCCCTCCCCCCCTCCCCCCTCCCCCCCCCCCCTCCCCCGCGGTTTGGTTTTTGCGCGAATCCATCATCGAATCGGAGAGAGGTGAAGTGTTATTTCTCTCTTTATTCCGTCCGAGATTATAGCCAAACAGTTTTTTTTTGTTGTCTTTGATTCAGTTGAATGTCAGTTCTGACAGCATGCACGTTAAAAGCATAAAGCATTTGTTACTGTTACTCTTCAGGGATTATCAGCTTTTGCAATTTGCCCATTAATCCACTGAAAATGATATCACGACCCCGGGTTAGATTTCAAGCTTGACCCTACCGCGGGTTAACAGGGACGGACCGAAAGAAGTGAAACCCATGTAAATGAAGGAGTTCAATGAGTCAGAGGTACCCGATGAATTCACCAAAGTTCACTAAAGGCTTATAGAATGTCATGTTTATGTTTAATTTAATGACTTAATGCCGTTTAAAGGCCGGGGGATTTGTTTCAACTAGAAATTTTCAATCTGTTCAAAATTCCACAGGCCGAAACTATTCGAAACTAAATACCTTTCTTCGAAAAACCTAGCCAAAGTCAATGATTTTCAATATTTTTTTGAGTGAGCTATTTCCTTCCAGAATTTTTTAGATGGACTTTTAAAGAAACAAAAGTAGCATTTTTCAAGCGTAGGCGGATTGGGTCTGGAAATGTCAGTTTACATTTCCGGTTTGAGAATCCGAAAATATGAGGGCAAAATATGTATGGACATCGATCCTCAACAGCTTTCTGCGAAACAATTCGTTATTGTTGTACCCCCGCTGTAAACATTTGATTTACATTATTTAATCCGGCACCCGGCCTGACATTTCTAATTTTTTATATGTAGTTATTTCAGGGTGCTGGTACCCTTTAATAATTATATTTCTATTAAATTAATCCTTGTAATTTATTTATTTTAACATCTTTGGATACAATAAAGCTTTGTTGTTGTTGTTAAGCAGTACCACTCTACATATTTTGACCCCTAAAAGGTACGACGAGCATCCCCGTCATTTTTATATGGGAGTCCCCCCCCCCCCCCCCCCCCCCCCCCCCCCCCCCCCCCCCTTCCTCCCCGGGTGTCAGCCTCGCGACAACAAACTTAATTATAATCGGCGGGTGTTTATTGTTGTAAAGTACAAAACTAAAACAAAAGAACATCATGTCAAGCAGTAGAACAACTCATCAACCGCATGCCTTTCACTTCAACATCAAATCTGGCCCTTTTTTCAAAATTTGGTTCTAAGTACGTGTCCAAAAACATGTTTTAGTTTATTTACTGAGGAAAAATGAAGCAAAATAGAATCTTCAGACTAAACTAATATAATCGTTGACCTCGACGCATGACACATATTCCGGGTTCGCGATTCATTGCACGTGCCACGAGTTTCTAAGAAAAAAAAAAGACAGAGCTGGGGGCTGGGGGGGGGGGTGGGGGAAACTCTCCACGTTGTATGATATAATAGCACCCCCGGGGGGGGGGGGTACTCTGCAAATGTTTGGGCGGGGGTGTGCCGCTGGGACTCTGAGACCCTTAACCTATACTACTAGACCGTTTTAGCTGCATTTTGCAACCCTATTCTAGACTAAACACCGAAAAACCCTACCCTATCCTTGAACAAATTTTTGAACGCTTTCTTTGTTTTTAGTTACCAGGGGTCAGTAAAAATGCCGTACTGCCCGCCATACCGATTTTTAAATGCCATTTGCCAGTAAACCTTATCAAGACTAATTTCTTCACGCAACTGATCAGTTTCGCGGAAAATGATACCCTATTCTAGACCAAAATTCTCTGATTACTATCGGCCTATCCCAGACTAAACTGCCTGAAAACCATACCCTTCACAGCGGCACATACCTATAGCTCATATATGGGAGTACCCCCCCCCCGGTCCCCCGGGATAGCACTTCAAAAAGTCTGTACA